>CM056995.1:177369748-177812248 GCA_029891345.1 Dryococelus australis
TGCATTTATTACAATACTTTTAAGTGGTATCCCTACACTTCAATACATCTAAGATGTATGCTTTATAAAAAATTGTACAGAATAGATAGTAACTACTACAATACGTTTGAGGAGTATGACAATAGTTAAATTCAGCTATATAGGACACAAGTAATACATTTATTGTTTCTTGAATGCATTTATTACAATACTTTTAATTGGTATGCCTACACTTCAAAAATCCTAAGATGTACTAAAGTATCAAATTGTCCTTACAAGATTGTATTGACTAAAATTCTCTTAAGAAGGATGACAACAGTTCAATTAAGCTATATATCACACTTGTATCTCACTTGCCGTTACTGGAATGCATTTATTACAAAACTTTTAAGTGGTATTCCTACATATCAATTCTCCTAAGATGTACGCATGTATATAATTGTTCTTACTAGAATGTAATTACTACAATTCGTTTAGGGTGAATGAAAATAGTTCAATTCTACTATATAGGACACATGTAACTCGTTTGACGTTTCTGGGGTGCATTTATTACAAACCTTTTCAGTGGTATGCATACACTTAAATTATACTAGGAAGTATGCATGTTTCTAATTGTAGTTACAAAATATAATAACCACAATTCGCATGAGAAGGATTACATTATTTCAGTTCAGCTATTTTGGACACATGTATCTCATTTGTCGTTGGTGGGATACATTTATTATAAAACTTTAGGAGGAATGCCTTCTCTTCAATTCTCCTAGGAAGTACGAATTTATCTAATTGTCCTTACAAGAATGTAATAACTACAATTCGCTTGATAAAGATATCTACAGTTCTATTCAGCTATATATGACTCATTTATCTCAATGTCGTTTCTGGAATGCGTTTATTACATAACTTTTAAGTGGAGAAATTCACTTCAATTCTCCTTGTAAGTATGCATGTATCTAATTGTCCTCACAAGAAAGTTATTACTTCAATTCGCTTAACAATGATGACAACAGTTCAATTCAGCTATATAGGACACATGTATTTCATTTGTCGTTTTTGGGATGCATTTATTACAAAATTTTAAAGTGGAATGCTATCACTTCAATACTGCTAAGATGTACACATGTATCTAATTGTCCTTACTATAATGTAATAACTACAATTCGTTTGAGGATTACAATAGTTCAAGTCAGCTATATAGGACACATGTAACTCATTTGTCGTTTCTTGAATGCATTCATTACAATACGTTTAATTGGTATGCCTACACTTCAATACTAGCTAAGATGTGCGTATGTATCTAATTGTCCTTACAAGAATGTAATTTCTACAATTCGAATGACGAAGATGACAATTGTTCAATTCAGCTATATAAGACACGTGTAACTCATTTGTCGTTTCTAGGATGCATTTATTACAAAACTTTTAAGTGGCATGCCTACACTACAATACACCTAATATGAACGCATGTATCTAATTGTCCTTACAAGATTGTAATATCTACAATACGATTGAGGAGCATTACAATAGTTCAATTCCGCTATATAGGACACATTTAATTCATTTGACGTTTCTGGGATGCATTTATTGCAAACCCTTTTCAGTGGTATGCCTACTCTTTATCCTAGGAAGTATGCATGTTTCTAACTGTCCTCTAAAGAAAGTAATTACTACAATTCGCTTAAGAATGATAACAGTTCAATTCAGCTATATAGGACACACGTATTTCATTAGTCGTTTATGAGATGCATTTATTATAAACTTTAAAGTGGTATGCCTACACTTAAATACTGCCAAGATATAAGCATGTTTCTAATTGTCCTTACTAGAATGTAATAACTACAATTTGTTTGAGGATTACAATAGTTCAAACAGCTATATAGGACACATCTAACTCATTTGACGTAACTAGGATACATTTAATAAAATACTTTTAAGTGGTATGCTTACACTACTATTCTCCTAGGAAGTACTCATGTTTCTATTTGTCCTTACAAGAATGTAATAACTTCAAATCGCTTAACAAGGATGACAACAGTTCAATTCAGCTATATATAACACTTATGAATCATTTGTAGTTTCTGGGATGCATTTATTACAAAACTTTTAATTGTAGTGCCTACACTTCCATACTCCAAATATGTACGCATGTATCTAATTGTCCTTGGAAGGATGTAATAACTTCAATTCGTTTGAGGAGCATTACAATAGTTCAATTCAGCTATACAGGACACATGTAACTCATTTGTCGTTTCTTGAATGCATTTATTACAATACTTTAACTTGGTATGCCTACACTTCAATAATCCTAAAATGAACTAATGTATCAAATTCTCCTTACAAGATTGTATTGACTACAATTCTTTTAAGAATGCTGACAACAGTTCAATTAAGCTATATATTACAGTTGTATCTCACTTGTCGTTTCTGGGATGCATTTATAACAAAACGTAAAAGTGGTATTCCTACACCTCAATACTCCAAATTTGTACGCATGAATCTAATTGTTCTTACTTTAATGTAATTACTACAATTCGATTAAGGAGAATGGCAATAGTTCAATCTACTATATAGGCCAAATGTAACTCATTTGACGTTTCTGGGATGCATTTTTTACAAACCTATTCAGTAGTGTGCCTACACTTAAAATATCCTACGAAGTATGCATGTTTATAATTGTCCTTACAAAATGTAATAAATACAATTCGCATGAGAGGCTTAACAATATTTCAATTCAGCTATATAGGACTCATGTATCTCATTTGTCGTTGCTGGGAAACATTTAATATAAAACTTTAAGTGGTATGCGTTCACATCAATTCTCCTAGGAAGAACGTATTTATCTGATTGTCCTTACAAGAATGTAATAACTACAATTCGCTTGAAAAAGTTATCAACAGTACCATTCATCTATATATGACACATTTATCTCAATTGTCGTTTCTGGGATGCATTTAATACAAAAATTTTAAGTGGTATGTCTACCTTTCAATTCTCCTACTAAGTACTCTTTTATCTAATTGACCTTAAAAAAATGTAATAACTACAATTCGCTTGATAAATATATCTACAGTTCTATTCAGATATATATGACTCATGTATCTCAATTGTCGTTTCTGGGATGCATTTATTACATAACTTTTTAATGCAAGCATACACTTCAATTCTCCTTGGAGTTATGCATGTAAGTAATTGCCCTCATTAGAAAGTAATTACTTCAATTCGTTTAACAATGATGACAACAGTTCAATTCAGCTATATATTACACAGGCATTTCATTAGTCGTTTTTGGGATGCATTTATTACAAAATTTTAAAGTGATATGCCTTCACTTCAATACTGCTAAGATGTACGCATGTATCTAATTGTCCTTACTATAATTTAATAACTAAAATTCGTTTGAGTATTACATTAGTTCAAGTTAGCTATATAGGACACAAGTAACTCATTTGTCGTTTCTTGAATGCATTTTTTACAATACGTTTAATTGGTATGCCTACACCTCAATAATCCTAAGATGTACTAATGTATCAAATTGTCCTTACAAGATTGTATTGACTACAATTCTCTTAAGAAGGATGACAACAGTTCAATTAAGCAATGTATGACACCTCTATCTCATTTGTCGTTTCTGGGATGCATTTATTACGAAACTTTTAAGTGGTTTTCCTACACATTAATACTCCTAAGTTTTACGCATGTATCTAATTGTTCTTACTAGAATGAAATTACTACAATTCGTTTAAGGAGAATGACAATAGTTCAATTCTACTATATAGGACACATTTAACTCATTTGTCGTTTCTGGGATTTATTATTAAAAACAATTTCAGTGGTATGACTACACTTAAATACTTCAATGAAGTATGCATGTTTCTAATTGTCCTTACAAAATGTTATAACTACAATTCGCATTATAAGGATGACAATATTTCAATTTAGCTATATAGGATTCATTTATCTCATATGCCGTTGCTGGGATACATTTATTATAAATCTTTAAGTGGTATGCATTCACTTCAATTCTCCTAGGAAGTAGGCATTTATCGTATTTTCCTTACAAGAATGTAATAACTACAAGTCGCCTGAGAAAGATTTCACAAGTACAATTCAGCTATATATGACTCATGTATCTCAATTGTCGTTTCCGAAATGCATTTATTAACTTTTAAGTGGAGGCATACACCTCAAATCTCCTTGGAATTATGCAGGTAACAAATTGTCCTCATTAGAAAGTAATTACTTCAATTCGTTTAAAATGATGACGATAGTTCAATTCAGCTATATAGGACACAGGTATTTCATTAGTCGTTTTTGGAATGCATTTATTACAAAATTTTAAAGTGGTATGCCTACACTTCAATACTGCTAAGATGTACGAATGTATCTAATTGTCCTTACCATAATGTAATAACTACATATCCTTTGAGGATTACAATAGTTCAAGTCAGCTATATAGGACACATGTAACTCATTTGTTGTTTCTAGGATGCATTTATTAAATTACTTTTAAGTGGTATGCGTGCACTTCGATTCTCCTAGGAAGTACGCATGTTTCTATTTGTCCTTACAAGAATGTAATAACTACAATTCGATTAACAATGATGACAACAGTTCAATTCAGCTATATATGACACTTGTGTCTCATTTGTCGATTCACGGATGTATTTATTACATATATTTTTAGTGGCATGCCTACACTTCAATACTCCTAATATGTTCGTATGTATCTAATTGTCAGTACAAGAATGTAATAACTGCAGTTCGTTCGAGGAGGATTAAAGTAGTACAGTTCAGCTATATAGGACACAATTAACTCATTTTCGTTCTTAGGAAGACTTCATTACAATTCTTGTAATTGGTATGCCTACACTTCATTACTCCTAAGATGTACGCATGTATCTAACTGTCCATACAAGATTGTTTTGACTACAATTCTCTTAAGGATTAAAACAGTTCAATTCAGCTATATATGACACTTATAACTCATTTGTGGTTTTCTTTGATGCATTTATTACAAAACTTTTAAGTGGTATGCCTACACATCAATACTGCTAAGATGTACCCATGTATCTAATTGCCCCTTACTAGAATGTAATAATTACATTTCGTTTGAGGAGAATGAAAATTGTTCAATTCAGCTGTATAGGACACATTTAACTCATTTGTAGTTTCAAGGATTAATTTATTACAAAACTTTTAAGTGATATGCCAACATTTCAATTTTTCGAGGAAGTACTCATGTATCTATTTGTCCTTACAAGAATGTAATAATTACAAATCGCTTGACAAGGAGGACAACAGTTAAATTGAGCTATATATGACAGTTGTGTCTCATTTGTCGTTTCTGGGATGCATTTATTACATAACTTTTAATTGGAATGCCTACACTTTAATACTCCAAATATGTACGCATGTATCTAATTGTCAGTACAAGAATGTAATAACTACAATTCGTTTCAGGACTATTATAATAGTTCAATTAAGCTAAATAGGACACATGTAACACATATGTCGTTTCTTGGATGTATTTATTACAATACTTTAATTGGTATGTCTACACTTCAATACTCCTAAGATGTACTAATGAATCTAATTGTCCTTACAATATTGTATTGACTACAATTCTCTTAAGAATGATGACAACAGTTTAATTCTGCTATATATGACATTTGTATCTCATTTGTCGTTTCTGAGATGCATTTATTACATAACTTTTAAGTGGAGGCATACATTTCAATTCTCCTTGGAAATATACATGTATCTAATTGTCCTCACTAGAAAGTAATACCTTCAATTCGTTCAATTCAGCTATATATGATACATATATATCATTTGTCGTTTCTGTAATGCATTTATTACAAAACCTTGAAGTGGTATGCCTACACATCAATAATTCACATATGTACGCATGTATCTTATTGTCCTTACAAGAATATAATAACTTCAATTCTTTTGAGGTGTATGATAATCATTTAATTCAGCTATATAGGACACGTGTAACTCATTTTCCGCTTCTAGGATGCATTGATTACAATACTTTTATGTGGGATGGCTACACTTCATTTGTCCTAGGAAGTACGCATGTTTCTATTTGTCCTTACAGAAATGTAATAACTACAAATCGCTTAACAAGAATGACAACAGTACAATTCCGCTATATATGACCCTTGTGTCTCAGTTGCCGTTTCAGGGATGCATTTATTACAAAACTTTTCAGGGGTATGTCTTCACTTCAATACTCCTAATATGTACGCATGTATCTAATTGTTCTTACAAGATTGTATTGACTACAAATCTCTTAAGGATAGCAACAGTTCAATTCAGCTATATATGACACTTGTATCTCATTTGTCGTTTCTGGGATGCATTTATTACATAACTTTTTAGTGGTATGCCTACACTTCAATACTCCAAATATGTACGCATGTCTCTTATGGTCCTTACAAGAATGTAATAACTACAATTCTTTGGGAGGATTACAATAGTTGAATTCAGTTATATAGGACACACATAATTCATGTGTCGTTTCTAGGATGCATTTATTTCAATACTTTTAATTGGTATGTCTACACTTCAATACTCCTAAGATGTACTAATGAATCTAATTGTCCTTACAAGATTGTATTGACTACAATTCTCTTAAGAATGATGACAACAGTATAATTCTGCTATATATGACACTTGTATCTCATTTGTCGTTTCCGGGAAGCAATTTATTACATTACTTTGAAGTGGAGGCATACACTTCAATTCTCCTTGGAAGTAATACATGTGTATAAATGTCCTCTCTAGAAAGTAATGACTTCAATTCGTTTAAGAATGATGACTACCGTTCAATTCAGCTATACAGTATACATGTATATCATTTGTCGTTTCTGGGATGCATTTATTACAAAACATTGAAGTGGTGTGCCTACACTTCAATACTCTTAAGATGTACCCATGTATCTAATTGCCCTTAATAGAATGTAATAACTACTTTCGTTTGAGGATAATGACAATAGTTCAATTCTGCTATATAGGACACATGTAACTCATTTATCATTTCAAGGATGCATTTATTACAAAACTTTTAATTGGTATGCCTACATTTCAATTCTCCTAGGAACTACGCATGTTTCTATTTTTCCTTACAAGAATGTAATAGAAATTCTCTTAAAAAGGATGAGAACAGTTCAATTCATCTATATAGGGCTCATCTTTCTCATTTGTTGTTTCTGAGATGCATTTATTACAAAACTTTTAAGTGGTATGCTACACACCAATAATCCTAATATGTACGCATGTATACAAATGTCCTTACAAGAATATAATAACTTCAATTCTTTTGAGGTGTATGACAATCGTTCAATTCAGCGAAATAGGACACGTGTAACTCATTTGTCGTTTCTAGGATGCATTTTTACAATACTTTTAAGTGGTATGCCTACACTTCAATTCTCCTAGGAAGTACTCATGTTTCTATTTTTCTTACAAGAATGTAATAACTACAAAACGCTAAACAAGGATGACAAAAATAGTTAAATTCTGCTATATATGACACCTGCATTTCATTTGTCGTTACAGTGTAGGCATACTACTTAATAGTTTTGTAATAAATGCATCCCAGAAACGACAAATGATATACATGAGCCCTATATAGATTAATTGAACTGTTGTCATCATTTTTAATCGAACTGTTGTTATTAAATTTTTGTAAGGACAAATAGAAACACGAGTACTTCCAAGGAGAATATAAGTGTAGGCATACCACTTAAAAGTATTGTAATAAATGCATCCTAGAAACGACAAATGTGTTACACGTGTCCTATATAGCTGAATTGAACGATTGTCATACACCGCAAACGAATTGAAGTTATTATATTCTTGTAAGGACAACTGGAAACATTCGTACATATTAGGAATATTGATGTGTAGGCATACCACTTAAAAGTTTTGTAATAAATCCATCCGAGAAACGACAAATGAGAAACATGAGTCTTATATAGATGAATTGAACTGTTGTCATCCTTATTAAGCGAATTGTAGTTATTAACTTTCTTGTAAGGACAAATAGAAACATGAGTACATGCTAGGAGAATTGAAGTGTAGGCATACAACTTAAAAGTTTTGTAATAAATGCATCCCAAAAACGACAAAAGAGACACAAGTGTCATATATAGCTGAATTGAACGCTTGTCTTCCTTGTTAAGCGAATTATAGTTATTACGTTCTTGTAAGGACAAATAGAAACATGCGGACTTCCCAATAGAATTGAAGTGTAGGTATACCATTTAAAAGTAATGTAATAAATGCATCCTAGAAACGACAAATGACTTACATGTGTCTTATATAGCTTAATTGAACTATTGTCAACCTCGTCAAACGAATTGTAGTTATTACATTCTTGTAAGAACAATCAGATACATGCGTAAATCTTAAAAGTATTGAAGTGTAGGTACACCACTTCAAAGTTTTGTAATAGATGTATCCCAGAAACGAAAAATGTGATACATGAGTCATATATAGCAGAATGGAACTGTTGATATCTGTCTCAAGGGAATTGTTGTTAAAACATTCTTGTAAGGACAAATAGAAACCTTAGTACTTCCAAGGAGAATTGAAGTGTAGGCATACAACTTAATAGTATTGTAATAAATGCATACCAGAAACAACAACTGAGATACATGTGTACCATATAGCTGAATTGAACTGTTGTCATCATTCTGAAGCGAATTGTAGTGATTACTTTCTTGTGAGGACAATTAGATACATGCGTACATATTAGGAGTATTGAAGTGTAGGCATACAACTTAAAAGTTTTGTATTAAATGCATCCCAGAAACGACAAATGAGATACAAGTGTCATATATAGCTAAATTGAACTGTTGTCATCCTTCTTAAGAGATTTGTAGTCAATAAAATCTTGTAAGGACAAATAGATACATTAGTACATCTTAGGAGTATTGAAGTGTAGGCATACCACTTAAAAGTTTTGTAATAAATGCATCCCAATAACGACAAAAGAGACACAAGTGTCATATATAGCTGAATTGAACGCTTGTCTTCCTTGTTAAGCGAATTATAGTTATTACGTTCTTGTAAGGACAAATAGGAACATGCGGACTTCCCAGGAGAATTGAAGAGTAGACATACCATTTAAAAGAATTGTAATAAATGCATCCTAGAAATGACAAATGAGTTACATGTGTCTTATATTGCTGAATTGAATTATTGTCTACCTTTTCAAACAAATTATAGTTATTACAGTCTTGTAAGGACAATCAGATACATAAGTACATCTAAGGAGTATGGAAGTGTAGGCATACCACTTCAAAGTTTTTTAATTAATGCGTCCCAGCAACGAAAAATGATATACTGGGGTATATAGCTGCATTGAACTGTAGTCACCATTCTTAAGAGAATTGTAACTATTACATTATAATAAGGACATTTAGTTACATGCGTATTTCTTAGGAGTATGGAAGTGTAGGCAAACTACTTAAAAGTTTTGAAATCAATGCATTACAAAAACAACAAATGAGATACATAAGTCCTATATAGTTGAATTTAACTGTAGTTATCATTCTTAAAAGAATATGAAGTCATTATAATTATGTAAGGACAATTATATTCATTCGTTAATATTAGGAGAATTGAAGTGTAGGCATACCAATTAAAATGTTTGTAATAAATGCATCCCAGAAACGACAAATGAGATACATGAGTCCTATATAGCTGAATTGTACTTCAGTCATCCTTCTAAAGAGAATTTTAGTAATTACAATCTTGTTAGGACAATAAGATACATGCGTACATCTTAGGAATATTGAAGTGTAGGCATACCATTTAAAAGTTTTGTAATAATTGCATCCCAGAAACGACAAATGAGATACATTTGTCATATATAGCTGAATTGAACTGTTGTCATCCTTGTTAAGCGAATTGTAGTTATCACATTCTTGTAAGGACAATTAGAAAAATGCGGACTTCCTATGATAATTGAAGTGTTGACATACCACTGAAATGTTTTTTAATTAATACATCCCAGAAACGACAAATGAGATACATGGGTCCTATATAACTGAATTGAACTCTTGTCATTATTCGTAACCTAATTGTAGTTATTACATTCTTGTAAGAACAATAAGATACATGCGTCCTTCCTAGGAGAATTGAAGTATAGGCATTCCCCTTAATATTTTTTGTATAAATGCATCCCAGAAACGACAAATGAGATTCATGAGTCCTATATAAATATAATATATTTGATATCATCCTCGTTAAGCGAATTGTAGTAATTACATGAATCCTATATACCTGAATTGAAATCTTGTCATCATTCTTAAGCGAATTGTAGTTATTAAATTCTTGTAAGAACAATTAGTTACATGCATCCTTCCTAGGAGAATTTAAGTGTTCGCATACCACTTAACATCTTTTTATAAATGCATTTCAGAAACGACAAATGAGATACTTGAGTCCTATAAAAATTGAATATAGTTGATGTCATCCATGTTAAGCGAATTGCAGTTATTACATTCTTGTAAGAACAATAAGATACAGGTGTAATTGCCAGGAGAATTGAAGTATAGGCATAAGACATAAATGTTTTGTAATAAATGCATCCCAGAAACGACATATGAAATACATGAATCATATATATCTGAATTGAACTGTAGTCACCTTCTCAAACGAAATGGTGTTATTACATTCTTTTAAGGAAATTAAATACATGCGTACTTCCTAGGAGAATAGAAATGTAGGCACACCACCTAAAAGTTTTGTAATAAGTGCATCCCAGCAAAGACAAATGAGATACATGAGTCCTATATAGCTGTATTGTACTTCAGTCATCCTTCTTAACATAATTGTAGCAATTACATTCTTGTAAGAACAATTAGTTACATGTGTATTTCATAGGAGTATTGAAGTGTAGGCACCCCATTTAAAAGTTTAGTAATAAATGCATCCCAGAATCATCAAATGAGATACTTGTGTCCTATATAGTTGAATTTAACTGTAGTCATCATTCTTAAGAGAATTGTATTCATTACAATCTTGTAAGGACAATTAGATTCATGCGTACATATGAGGAGTATTGAAATGTAGGCATACCACTTAAAAGTTTTGTAATAAATGCATCCCAGAAACGACAAATGAGATACAGGAGGTCTATATAGCTGAATTGACTGTTGTTATCTTTCTTGAGAGAATTAGTGTTACTACATTCTTGTAAGATCAATTATATACATGTGTATTTCTTAGGAGTATTGAAGTGTAGGCATACAAATTTAAAGTTTTTTAATAAATACATCCCAGGAACGACAAATGAGAAACATAAGTTTTATATAGCTGAATTGACTGTGGACATCTTTATTACGAGAATTGTATTCATTACCAACTTGTAAGGACAATAAGTTACATGTGTACATCTTAGGAGTATTGAAGTGTAGGCATACCACTTAAAAGTATTGTAATAAATGCATCCTAGAAACGCCAAATGAGTACCGCGTGTCCTATATAGCTGATTTGAACGATTGTCATATTCCTCAAACGAATTGTTGTTCTTACATTCTTGTAAGCTGAATTAGATACTTGCATACATATTAGGAGTATTGCGTGTAGGCATACAAATTAAAAGTTTTAAAATAAATGTATTCCAGAAACGACAAATGTGATACATGAGCCCTATAAAGATTAATTTAACAGTTGTCATCCTTCTTAAGAGAATTATTGTTATTACATTCTTGTAAGGACAATTTGATACAAGCGTACTTCCTAGGAGATTTGAAGTGTAATCACACCACTTAAAAGTTTTGTAATAAATGCATCCCAGAAACGACAAATGTGATATATGAGCCCTACATAGATGTATTGAACTGATGTCATCATTTTTAGGCAAATTGTTTTTATTGCATTCTTGAAAGGACAATTAGATACATGCGTACTTCCTAGGAGAATTGAAGTGTAGGCATACCACTTAAAAGTATTGTAATAAATGCACCCCAGAAACGACAAATGAGATGCATGAGTCCTATATAACTGAATTGAAAAGCAGTGACTCCTACCATGGTGAATAAATCTGTGGGAAACCACTGATGCGAATTGTAAGAAATGCATTCCAGAAAGAACAATAAGATACATGACTCTTAAATAGGTGAAAAGAACTGATATATATATAAATATATGTAAATCAAATTATTTTTAATTTCATCCCTGAAAAGACAATTAAATACATGACGTTTAACTAGGAGAATGGAACTGTTAGCATCATTCTTGAGTGTATTAAAAAAATTGCATTCAAGATGTAACATTTAGGTAGTACACTACTAATTAGATACGTTGAACTGTTGGTGTCACTCTAAAGCGATTTGAAATAATTGCATCCAATAAATGAAAATATGATAAAATTCTCCTAACTAGGTGAATTGACTAGTTGGCATCACTCTAAAGCAAATTGGTATAATTGAATACCAGAAATGACAAATAGGTACATTTCTCCTATCAAGATGAACGTAACTGTTGGCATTGGTCTTAAGATAATATTTGAATTACACTCCTGAAAAGAAATTTATATAGGTGACTCCTATTTATGTGAAACAGCTCAAGATTGTAAAAACTCTTAATCGAATTGTTAATATTACATTATAGTGAGGAAATTTAGATACTTGGCTTCTCCCCTAGGTGAAATGAAATGTTTGCATCCCACTTAAGTGAACAAATGCATCACAGAATGTTTAATTAGAGTAATGACAAATACTGTGGTGAATTAAATTGTGGGAAACCACTCTGATGTGAATTTAAGAGATGCAACCCAAAATGGACATTTATATACTTGACTTCCATATAGGTGAAATACACTGTTGACATCACTCATGGGCAATATAATAATTGCATCCCTGAAAGGACAATTTGATACATGGCCGCGTTCAAGGTTATTATAAATGTTGGCTTCAATCTTAAGCAAAAAGTAATATACTCTTCTCAGAAATGCTAATTAGATATATGACTCTTAACCTAGATATATTAAACTGGTTGCATCATTCTTAAACGAAATGCAACCCAAAAAAGACATTACTTAATTTTAAAGATGAATCATAACATAGCTAATTGATAGGTAGCCACCCTCTTAAAAGAATTGTAATAATTGCATTCTAGAAAGGACCTATAACTACTTGTTTCCTACATTGGTTAATTTAACTTTTGGTATCCCAGTTAAGCGAATTGTAGTAATAGCTTCACAGAAGTTTAATTACATACATGATTTCTACCTAGGTGAATGTGAATTCATCTGTTGGCATTACTCTTATGGGAATTGTAAGAATTATACTCAAGAAAGGACATTTAACTAGTTGACTCCTAACCAGGTGAAATGAACTGCTGTCTTCACTCTTAAGATATTTGTAATCTTAAATTACTGTAAGGTAATTTAGAGATATATATATATATACTACATATTGGAATTGAATTGTTGGCATCCCAATAAAACCAATTTGTAATAAATGCAGCCCCGAATTGTTAATTGGAGTCATCACTCCTACTAAGGTGAATTAAACTGTGGGAAACCTCTCAATTGCGTATTGTAAGAAATGCATCCCAGAAATTACAATAAATTACATGACAACTACCTAATTACATACTACGTTCCTAACATGCCGAATTGATCGGTAGGCATCACTCATAAAAGAATAGTTATAATGGTATTAAATTATACCAATTTGCATTAGAGCGATGCCACTGATCTAAATACATTTCTGAGATGCATTTATTCACTTAAGTAGGATGCCGACAATTAATTTCACTAAGGTAGTAGGAATGTCCTTACTGTAATTGTCCTTACTGGAATGTAATAATAATAATTCGTTTAAGAGTGTAGACATTAGTTCATTTCAGCTAAGAGGGAGTCATTAATTTAAATGTCCTTTCTGGAGTGTAATTCTTACAATTCGCTTTAAAGTGTTGCCAACAGTTCAGTTTAACTAGATAAGGGTTACATAACTATTATGTAGTTAAAATAATTATTTTTTCTGGAATACAATTATTATAATTCGTTTTATAGTGATGACAACAGTATAATTCATCTAGGTTCGTGTCACATATCTGATAGTCTTTTCTTGGACTCAATAAATAAATTTCGCATTATAAGTGATACAAACATTTCAATTCAACTAGGTACGAGATATGTATATAATTGTCCTTTCTGGGATGCAACTAAAACAATTCGCTTAAGAGCGCTTTCTTGGATTCATTTATTATAATACTTTCAATAGTAATGCTTTTAGATTAATTTATCTAGATAGGACTTATATAGGTAATTTTCCTTTTCGTGGTGCAATTATATAAATTCGCTTAAGTGGAATGCTAACAGTTCAGTTCACCAATATGAAATTATTTGTCCTTTTGGGATTTTTTATTTCAATACGTATAACAGTAATGCCAACAGTTCAATTCACCTAGATAGTAGTCATTTATATAATTAACCCCTTTGAGATGTATTTATTACAAACGCTTAAGTGTAATGCCAAAACATGTACTCACCTAGGTAGGAGTTTTGTATATCTTTGCTTTACTGAGACGCAGTTATTACAATACTCAAATGTGAAGCCAATAGGTCAATTCACCTTGATAAGAGTAATGTGTTTGATAGTCTTGTCTGGGAAACAATTATAACATTTTGCTTTCGAATGAAGCCAAAAGTTCAATTCACCTTGATCAAACATGTATATAATTGTCTTTTTAAGGAAGCAAATTTTACAATTCCCTTAAGAGGGAATTAACTCTGGGAAATCACTCATGCGAATTGTAAGAAATGCATCCCAGAAAGGACAATAAGATACATGACTCCTATAGTGGTGAAAACCACTGATATATATATATATATATCAGGGATAAAATTAAAAACAATATATATATATAAATATATGTAAATCAAATTGTTTTTAATTTTATCCCTGATAAGACAATTAAATAAATGACGTTTAACTATGAGAATGGAACTGTATGCATCATTCTGAAGTGTATTAAAAAAATTGCATTCAAGATGTGACATTTAGATAGTAGACTCCTAATTAGATAAACTGAACTGTTGGTTTCACTCTAAAGCGATTTGTAATAATTGCATCCAAAAAATGAAAATAAGATACAAGTCTCCTAACTAGGTGAATTGACTAGTTGACATCACTCTAAAGCAAATTGGTATAATTGAATACCAGATATGACAAATAGGTACATTTCTCCTATCACGATGAACATCGCTCTTAAACTAATTTTATGAATTACACTCCTGAAAAGACACCTATATAGGTGACTCCTACTTATGTGAAACA
Source organism: Dryococelus australis (assembly GCA_029891345.1). NCBI lineage: Eukaryota > Metazoa > Arthropoda > Insecta > Phasmatodea > Phasmatidae > Dryococelus > Dryococelus australis. The sequence continues at coordinate 177,385,033 of CM056995.1, forward strand.
GCTCAAGTTGTCAAAACTCTTAACCGAATTGTTATTATTACTTTACAGTGGGTAAATTTAGATACTTGGCTTCTCCCCTAGGGGAATTGAACTGTTTGCATCCCACTTAAGTGAACAAATGTATAACAGAAAATTTAATTAGAGTAATGACAAATACTGTGGTGAATTAAACTGTGGGAAACCACTCTGATGTGAATTTAAGAGATGCATCCCAGAAAGGACATTAATATACTTGACTTCTATATAGGTGAAATACACTGTTGGCATCACTCATGGGAAATATGATAATTGCATCCCTGAAATGACAATTTAATACATGGCCTCGTTCAAGGTTATTATAAATGTTGGTTTCACTCTTAAGCAAAAAGTAATATAATCTTCTCAGAAATGCTAATTAGATACATTACTCCTAACCTAGATATATTAAACAGTTAGCATCATTCTTAATCGAAATGCAACACAAAAAAGACAGTACCTAATTTTAAAGTTGAATCCTAAAATCGCTAATTGATAGGTTGCCAACCTCTTAAAAGAACTGTAATAATTGCATCCTAGAAAGGACCGATAACTACTTGTTTCCAACATTGTTGTATTTAAATGTTGGTAACAAAGTTAAGCCAATTGAAGTAATAGCATCACAGAAGTTGAATTACAAACATGATTTCTACCTAGCTGAATGTGAATTCATCTGTTGGCCTCACTCTTAAGGGAATTGTATGAATTACACTCCAGAAAGGACATTTAAATAGGTGACTCCTAACCAGGTGAAGAACTTCTGTCATCTCTCTTAAGCGGATTGTAATCACACATTACTGTAAGGAAAATTAGATACATGTCTACTACATATGTGAATTGAATTGTTGGCAACCCACTAAAAGGAATAGTAATAAATGCAGCAAAGAAATGTTAATTAGAGTCATGACTCCTACTAAGGTGAATTAAACTGTGGTAAACCACTCCATTCCGAATTGTAAGAAATAATTCCCAGAATGGACAATAAGATACATGACAACTACCTAATTACATACTGTGTTCCCAACATGGCGAATTAATCAGTTGGCATCACTCTTAAAATAATAGTAATAAATGCATCCTAGAAAGGACCGATATCTACTTGTTTCCTACATTGTTGTATTTAAATGTTGGTATCACAGTTATGCGAATTGTATTAAAAACATCACTGAAGGTATAATTAAATATATGATTACTATCTAGATGAATTGAACTGTTTGCTTCATTCTTTAACGAATTGCAATACTTGCACCCTAGATAGGACAAATATATTTTCTAATACTACCTATGCGAATTGAACGGTTGACATTACTCTTAAGAGAATTGTAATAAATGCATTCTTGAAAGGACCCCTAAATTCTAGATTCCTTCATTTGTGAATTAACTGTTGTTTAACAATTAAGCGAATTGTAGTAATAGCAACACCGAAGTGTTAATTATATAAATGACTCCTACCTAGGTGAAGTAAACTGTTTGAATCACTCTTAAGGGAATTGTAAAATTTGCTTTCTTAAAAGGACAATTATAAACATGGTTTATCAAGGTGAATTGAACGTTTGGCTTCATTCGAAAGCAAATTTTTATAATTGTATCCCAGACAAGACTATTAGACACATCACTCCTATCAAGGTGAAAAGACCTATTGGCTTCACTCTTTAGTATTGTAATAACTGTGTCACAGTAAGGCAAAGATATACAAAACTCCTACCTAGGTGAGTACATGTTTTGGCATTACACTTAAGCGTTTGTAATAATTTCATCTCAAAGAGGGAATTAGATAAATGACTTATATCTAGGTGAATGGAACTGTTGGCAATACTGTTATACGTATTGAAATAATAAATTCCCAAAAGGACAATAGATTTCATATAGGTGAACAGAACTGTTAGCATTCCACTTAAGCGAATTGATATAATTGCACCACAAAAAGGAAAATTAGGTATATAAGACCTATCTGGATGAATTAATCTAAAAGCATTATTATTAAAAGTATTATAATAAAGGAATCCAAGAAAGCGCCCTTCGATATATGATTCCTATTGAAATAAATTGAACTGTTTGTTTCATTCTTAAGTGTATTGTAATAATAGTATTCCAGAAATGACAAATAAATACTAGACTCCGAACTAGGTAAATTGTACGATTGGTTTCACTCTTAAGCGAATTCAAATAGTTGCATCCCAGAAAGGACAATTATATACATGACTCATTCCTAGATGAATTGAACTGTTTGTATCACTTATTATGCGAATTTTATTTATTGATTCCAAGAAAAGACTATCAGATATGTGACACGTTCCTAGAGGAATTTTACTGTTGTCAACACTATAAAACGAATTGAATAAAATGTATTCTAGAAAAAAAATTAGTTTAACTACATAATAGTTATGTAAATCGTATCTCGTTAAACTGAACTGTTGGCAACACTTTAAAAGTGAATTGTCAGAATTACACTCCAGAAAGGACATTTAAATTAATGACTCCCACCTAGCTGAAATGAACTAATGCCTACACTCTTAAAGGAATTGTAATTATTACATTCCAGTAAGGACAATTTCAGTAAGGAAATTCCTACTACCTAGGTGAAATTAATTGTTGCCATCCTACTTAAGTGTATAAATGCATCACAGAAATGTAATTAGAGCAGTGACTCCTACCATGGTGAATAAAACTGTGGGAAACCACTCATGCGAAATGTAAGAAATGCATCCCAGAAAGGACACTAAGATACATGACTCCTCTATAGGTGAAAACAACTGATATATATATATATATATATATATATATATATATATATATATATATATATATATATATATATATGTAATTCAAATTGTTTTTAATTTCATCCTTGATAAGACAATTTAATACATGATGTTTAACTAGGAGAATGGAACTGTTAGCATCATTCTTAAGTGTATTAAAAAAATTGCATTCAAGATGTGACATTTAGGTAGTAGACTCCTAATTAGAAAAATTGAACTGTTGGTTTCACTCTAAAGCTATTTGAAATAATTGCATCCAAGAAATGAAAATAAGATACAAGTCTCCTAACTTGGTGAATTGACTAGTTGGTATCACTCTTAAGCAAATTGGTATAATTGAATACCAGAAATAACAAATCGATACATTTCTCCTATCAAGATGAACGTAACTGTTGGCATCGCTCTTAAGCTAATTTTATGAATTACACTCCTGAAAAGACATTTATATAGGCGGGAGTCACCTATAGAAATGTCTTTTCAGGAGTGTAATTTATACTTATGTGAAACAGCTCAAGTTGTCAAAACTCATAACCGAATTGTTATTATTACATTACAGTGAGGAAATTTAGATACTTGGCTTCTCCCCTAGGTGAATTGAACTGTTGGCATCCCACTTAAGTGAACAAATGCATCACAGAAAGTTTAATTAGAGTAATGACAAATACTGTGGTGAATTAAACTATGGGAAACCACTCTGATGTGAATTTAAGAGATGCATCCCAGAAAGGATTTTAATATACTTGACTTCTATATAGGTGAAATACACTGTTGGCATCACTCATGGGAAATATAATAATTGCATCACTGAAAGGAAAATTTGATACATGGCCTCGTTCAAGGTTATTAATAATGTTGGCTTCACTCTTAAGCATAAGTAATATAGTCTTCTCAGAAATGCTAATTAGATATATGACTTCTAACCTAGATATATTAAACTGTTTGCATCATTCTTAAACGAAATGCAACCCAAAAAAGACATTACCTAATTTTATAGTTGAATTCTATCTAGGTGAATAAAACTGATAGCATTACTAATAAAAGTATTATAATAAATGCATCCCAGAAAGCGCACATAGATACATGTATCCTATCGAAGATAATTGATCTGTTTGTATCATTCTTAGGTGTATTTTAATATTTGCATTTCAGAAATGACAATTAGCTACTAGACTCCTAACTAGGTAAATTGTACCGTTGGTTTCATTCTTAAGCGAATTGTAATAATTGCTTCTCACAAAGGGCAATTATATACGTGGCTCCTACCTAGATGAATTTAACAGTTTGCATCACTTATTAAGCGAAATGTATTTATTGAATCCAAGAAAGGACTATCAGATACGTGTCTCATACCTAGATGAATTTTTGTGTTGGCATCACTCTAAAGCGAATTGTAATAATTGTATCCCAGAAAAAACAATTAGGTACATAACTCTTATCTAGTTGAACTGAACTATTGGCAACTCTTTAAAGCGAATTTTAAGAATTACACTAGAGAAAGGACATTTAAATAGGTGACTCCTACCTAAGAGAAATGAACTGATTTCATCGCTCTTAAACGAATTGCATTCCAGTAAGGACAATTAAGTACATGCCTGCTACCTAGGTGAATTGAACTGTTGGCATCACACTTAAGTGAATAAATGCATCATAGAAAGGTTAATTAGAGTAATGACTCCTTCCATGGTGAATTAAACGGTGGGAAACCACTCTTACGCGATTTGTAAGAAATGCATCTCTAAAAGGACAATTATATAAAGGACTCCTATATAAGTGAATTGAATTGATGGCAGCACTCTTAAGCGAATTATAATAAATGCATCCCAGAAAGGGCAATTAGATACACGATGTCTAACTAGGTGAATGGAACTGCTTGCATAATACTTACGTGTAATTAAATAATTGCATTCCAGAAGTGACAATTAGATACTAAAATCCTAACTAGATAAATTGAAATGTAGGTTTCCCTCATAAATGAATTCAAATTATTGCACCCCAGAATTCAAATTAGATACAAGACTCCTATCTAGGTGAATTGACTTGGTGGCTTCACTCTAAAGCGATTTGGAATTATTGCATTCCAGAAACGGCAATTAGGTACATAACTACTATCAAGTTGAACTTGACTGTTGGCATCGCTCTAAACCTATTTGTATGGATTACCCTCTAGAAAGGACATTTAAATAGGTGACTCCTACCTAGGTGAAACAGCTCATGTTGTAAAAACTCTTAGGCGAATTGTTATTATTACATTACAGTAAGGAAAATTAGAAAAATGCCAACCACCTAGGTGAATTGAACTGTTGACATCCCACATTAGTGAATTGTAATAAATGGGTCCAAAAATAGTTAATTAGAGTCATGACTCCTACCAATATTAATTAAACTGTGGGAAACAACTCTTATACGAATTGTAAGAAATGCATCCCTGAAAGGAAAATGAGATACATGACTCCTATATAGGTGAACGAAACTGACGGCATCACTCTTAAGCAAATTGTAGTAATTGCATCCCCGAAAGTCCTATTGGGTACATGATATCTACCTAGATAAATTGAATTGATGAAGTCGTTCTAAAGCAAAACCCAGTCTTTACATCCCAGAGGGAACAAAAAAATACATGACTCCAACCTAGGTTAATTAAACTGTTGGCATCACTATTAAGGGAATTGTAATTATCGCATCCCTGAAAGAACAATTAGATACATAACCTCTATCAATATTAAATAAATTATCTTCACGCTTGTAATAATTGCATCCCAGAGAGGTTAATTAGATAAATGTCTCATATCTAGGTGAATTAAACTGTTGGCATTACTCTTATACGTATTGAAATAATAAAATCCCAAAAGGACAATTATATACAATAATCCAATCTAGGTTAAGAATGATACATGCAGTTCCATTCACCTAGATAAACGTCATTGTTTTATCAGGGATGCAATAAAAAACAATTTTATTGAGAGTTATATCAGTTGTTTTCACCTATATAGGAGTCATGTATCTTATTGTCCTTTCTGGGGTGCATTTCTTACACTTCGCATAAGAGTGGTTTCCCACAGTTTAATTCACCATGGTATGAGTCATGACTCTATTTAAATATTTTTTGGATGCATTTATTACAATTCGCTTAAGTGGGATGACAACAGTTCAATATTCCTAGGTTGGAGTCATGTATCTAATAGCGCTTTCTTGGAGCAATTAGTACAATTCGCTTAAGAGTGATACAAATTTAAATTTACCTTGTATATAATTGTCACATCTGGAATGCAATTATTTCAATACACTTATGATTGATGCAAAAAGGTTAATTCACCATGATAATTGTCTTGTATCTAATTGTCCTTTCTGGGATTCATTTATTATAATTCGCTTATGAGTGACGCCAACAGTTCAATTCTCCTAGAAAGTCAGGTATCAAAAAACTATCTGTGATGCAATTATAACAATTCGCTTAAGCAGAATGCTAATAGTCAATTCAGCTAGATAGGATTTATGTATATAATTTCTTTTTGGGATTTCATAATTTTTTAAAACGTATAAGAGTGATGCCAACAGTTTATTTCGCCTAGATAGAAGTCATGTATCAAATTAACCTTTCTGGGATGCAATTATTATAATCCATTAAGTGGCATGCCAAAACATGTATTCACCTAGGTAGGTCCTCTCTGAGACACAATTATTACAATACGCTTAAGAGTGAAGATAACAGTTCTTTTTACATTGATAGAGGTCATGTATCTAATTGTCATTTCAGGGATAAAATAATTACAATTCCCTTAATAGTGATGCCAACAGTTTAAATCACCTACGTTGGAGACATGTATTTAATTGTTCCTTCTGGGATGTAAAAACTGGGTTTTGCTTTAGAACGACTCTATCAATTCAATTTATCTAGGTAGGTATCATGTACCCAATAGGCCTTTATGGAATGCAATTACTACAATTTGCTTTTAGAGTGATGCCGTCAGTTTCGTTCACCTATATAGGACTCATATATCTAATTGTCCTTACTGGGATGCATTACTTACAATTAGCATAAGAGTGGATTCCCACAGTTTAATTCACCTTGGTAGGAGTCATTACTCTAATTAACCTTTCTGTGAAGCATTTATTCACTTAATTGGGATGTCAACAGTTCAATTCACCTAGGTAGTAGGCTTGTACGTAATTGTCCTTACTGGAATGTAATAATTACAATTCGTTTAATAGAGATGACATCAGTTCATTTCACCTAGGTAGGAGTCACCTATTTAAATGTTCTTTCTGGAGTGCAATTCTTACCATTCGCATTAAAGTGCTGCCAACAGTTCAGTTCAACTAGATAGAAGTGATGTTTCTAATTCTTTTTTCTGGGATACAATTATTACAATTCGCTTTAGAGTGATGCTAACACTAAAATTCATCTAGGTATGTGTCACGTATCTGATAGTCCTTTCTTGGATTCAATAAATACAATTCGCTTAATAAGTGATGCAAACAGTTCAATTCATCTAGGGAGGAGTTATGTTTCTGATTAGCATTTCTGAGAAGAGAATTTAACTTTTCGCTTAAGATCGATGCCAAAAGTTTCATTCACCTACATTGGATACATGTATGTAATTGCCCCTTCTGGGATGCAATTATTACAATTAGCTTACGAGTATAAGCAACCGTACAATTCACCTAGTTAGGAGTCTAGTATATAATTGCCATTTCTGGAATGCAAACATTACAATACAATTAAGAATGATGCAAACAGTTCAATTTACGTAGATAGGGATCATGTATCTAAGTGCGCTTTCTGGGATGCATTTATTATAATACTTTTAAGAGTAATGTAAACAGTTTAATTTACCTAGATAGGACTCATGTATCTAATTTTTCTTTCTGGGATGCAATATTTAAATGTCCTTTCTGGAGTGTAATTCATACAATTAGATTTAGAGCGATGACTACAGTTAAGTTCAACTTGGTAGGAGTTATGTAAATTATTGTCCTTTCTGGGATGCAATTATTCCAAATCGCTTAAGAGTGAGCCACCAAGTCAATTCACCTAGATTGGAGTCTTGTATCTAATTTTCCTTTCTGGGATGCAATTATTTGAATTCGCCTATGAGTGAAACAAACAGTTCAATTTATCTAGTTAGAATTCTAGTATATAATTGTCACTTCTGGAAGGTAATTATTTCAATACATGTAAGAATGATGCAATCAATAAAACAATCATGTTGTCAGCATCTCAAGACTAACCTTTCGTAAACCAAGTATACACCATGAATACCTTGATTAATTCGATGGGACATATTGGAAGGAAAAATCAACTAGAAGACAATTACAATTATAGACGGTTTGCAACAAATATGTATACTTGAAGTGGTTTGGATTTTCTAATACCTTGCGTTCGAGAAATCGATGCGGAAACAAACTGGAGGTTGAAGCGAAAAATTTATTTTAATAAGTTTGCATACGTGGAAAGTTGTTGCTTTTTAACATTTTTAGAAGATATTTGTTTTTGTTCATTTGTAGAGAAAAGGAATCCTACCAAAGTAGAGTCTTATTTGCAAAGATTGTTTCTGGGCAAAATTGAAAACAATGAAGATGACGATCGCAAACTATCATCCACCGCCAAAGAGTGTCTATCCGATATGATCAAATGCGAATCGTTTTGGCAGTATTTTACATATCCTAAACATAAACCAAGAGATACGTTAATGCAGCAGTTTGGAACGATTGATACCCGAGGTTGGTTTGCGACTTATAGATCGAATATCGTACTAATTGAAAATACATTGGTTTATTAAAAAAAATTGAAAAAATTGAAAACCTTGTTTATCATACACTTTTCTCGCTATCGTGTTACGTGAGTAAATGCAACGCTTATTTGCTAATCATTCATTGTCCTTTTGCCGACATTCACTTGTCGAAAGTAGAAAAATCGGTAATGATAAAGGGATATATTCCCGATATATTTCCTTTACGAAGGTGTTTTGTTAATGTAAAAATAGATGACGAGCGACAAGAAAATGGGACTTTGGTAATGTTTGTAACACCGACGCATATATCGTTGTGTTTCGGGAAGAACCATTCAAAACACAATTTAGAAGATTCGTTGACTCCATAATTTTTCATTCGAGCCAAAGTGCCAAAGAAAAAAAAACAAAGATGGCGAAGGTGGGGGTGGTGACGGTGACAAAGAATATTACGTGTTAATGAAAAAACTTTATCGGATCCAAGAGTGGGTTTCATGTTTGCAAATGTGTTTTTATGGTTTTACCGTCACGATGATATAGAAAATGATGAGGAAAATGCTCTCGAACATACCATTAGCTCGGCCATAAAGTTGTTGAAGATCATTGCGATGTGAATCAATATTTGAAAAAAATATTAAATATCGAAGTGGTAAAAATACAAGTATTATTTCGCACAAACCTACACAATCTGATATTCGCATCGACACTGTTCTATTTCCCAATTAAAATAGGTATGCTGATTGGCCAAGACCTAAAATCGGAAGACAAACACGAATTGTTGTTGGTTTTGTACAATAAATACAAATTCTGGTTGAATCCTCTAATTTCAGCACTAGTTCATTTGTGAATATAGTAGGTAACAAATATACAAACTTTTTAAATTATTATTACTATCATAATTTTTACATAAGATTCACAAAGGAATTCCAAAAATCCGAGAGCAAGTGCACATCATGACGGGATGAATATTATAATCTTCAGTGCATGTGGGTTTTTTTAAATACTGTCCCGGTAATAGTTCCTGGACTGAATTGTAACGAGCTTTGAATATATAAGAGTGTTAAATTTCTTCCTTTTCTTCTTCTGGTGTAAATTGGACATCCTTTTTCGAAACAGGATAACACCAATTTATGTTGCGAACAAAAACAAAGATTTTGACGATGTTGCAATTTTTTGCACAATAGATTCAAGATCCAGGGTGCAATTTCCACACAGTTCTTCCATCTCATTTCCACTACCATCATCGAAGACGTAGAACTGACGTCTTCATCCACATATCCATCTACTTTGTCGTGAATTTCTTGGATACCCTTCATCTCTTGAAAAAAATACGAAAAAATTACTAGACAAAAGATTTATTTTATTTTACTCTTAAAAAAAACATGAAATAAAAAAACTCTTTCTCTATAAATACAACACCTCGCTTTCAAAATATTTCAGTTCTTCTACAGCCATGCACAGCGAATTCTTATTTTCCCGTTACTTGAATCAGTTCACCGACTGTGTAGAATACTTGGCTCATAAACATAATGAGACTTTTCAGCCTTGTCTCAAAAATACAATTCCCAAAGGCAAACTGATTGGCATCTGTGGAATTCCATCGTGTTTTCGATTCAATCACGTTTATTTGGAATTGTGCCATTAGCACAACTTGAACTATACAACTTGTATAACCATGGAGGATCCTCATATCTGCAATATATTTCCCGTGATGCTGGGATCTGATTTGGATTTGAGATTACTCCATCATTATCGCAGTTATTGCGATGACATAGAAATGACATCAATACCCTCTTCCTCATCTTCATCACCAACATTGTTGTGCGAATGTGTGATGGAATACTGTATAGTGAAAGATTCTAAAAAGGGGAGATTAAATGTGGAAGATTATTCGACGATAAATTCCCAAATTCACAGTTATTTCGTTGAAAACGGTCGCTTGTGTTGGGATTCCTATAAATTGACAAATAATCGCGAATCACCATACATTCGAGTGAGTCAAACACGCAGTCATCGCTTTTGCATCAACAAATACATTTACACCCAAAAAAATTAAGGGCATTGTTTCAAACTGATTTTGCTCATTGGTACATATGAGTTTGTCCACCGTAATCATGAAGGTGGTAACTTTGAAAATGATCTTGATTTGTGTACTTTACACTCTTTTGAAGTGGATGATAGATACATTGTCTACGATCATCAACTTTTCGGGTACGTATTTGTCGGCCATATCCACGGCCATAACCAAAAAAATTCTTACCACTACAATTAAAAAATTGTAAAAAATTACACTTTTTGGTGATTGTAGTTTTTATTTCAGTAATAATTTGTTTGTACTTGCAACTTGAAAGTTCTTTACCTTCAGTCTTGGCAAAGTTCAAATGACATCGGTCAAATATCAGATTATCGGTTTTCAATACATTGAAATTTGAAAATAAAATGACGAATGTAGAAGTGGTAAGTTGATGGAATGCGATTCTAAATATATAACTTCGCAACATAAACTGATAGTTTCTCCAATAAACTAATTTTCTCCATATCATTGTTGTTGATTGGACTGGTTTTGTATGCTTTCAACAATAATGAAGAACAGGCAAAAAAGATTGTTTCGACTGGCAATTGGTGCACGCTCGTTTTCATGACAAATACGTACAAAACAATAAAAAGAACAAATATTTCAAACTTGAACCGTAAACTGTTGACTCCTCAGATCGGCGATCGAGATTTCTTTGGACTCGTCAAACCTGTGCCGAAGAACATTGACACATCCACAATACCCAAACATTATTTGGAATTTTTGTGTTTTCGAAAAAAATGTCGCCATCGATTCCTTCAATCGTGTTTACTCCCTAGTCTCGGACGTGAACCTGGCCATGAGCACCGAATCGTGTAGGATCGAAAAACTGATTTCCAAACTGATTGCTAAAGGGTTTTGGTTGCTGCTGGACGAACGCGATATCGCATATATGAAAAACAACGTATTACCGTGCTTGTAAGTACACATGGATGAGACGGACACAAAGAACCCACAGCATCCCTGAGAACCCTGAGTCTAAATAGTGGGGTGATTGGGAAGCACCGACGGCGCCCATATTACCAGTAAGTATTTGTGTCATTGTTCGTCTCGTGTCTTACACGACGGCGTCAATTGGCGTTCCCAAGTGGGGCCAAGTGTGTTCAACCACGAGTAGATGGTGGACATCACGCCTGAACATCCGCGAGAAGGTATCAAGACTTCCACGTCGGCAACCGTGACACCCGCGATAGCGAATGATATGAACATGCCAGTCGAATGCTACATACACGTTGGCAGAGTCAGTGAGCTCAATCTAATTGCAGAAAATTCATGGCACCAACCTATATGTCAGTGTACGTCCGATACCGCTTCTACGTTGTCACAGCAATGTCTGTGCATGTGCACTGGATGTGACGGGGCGGGAACCAAGTGGGCACAGTGCCAACAGTGTAGGAAAGAATCGCATTTGCGATGCAGGGGGCTTGCGGAGTTTACCACCTACCACGACGGCGTTTTAAACTGTGACAAGTACTGTAAAACGAACTATGCTGAGATTGCGCCACCAATTACAGCAATTTCATGTACAACCACATGGCTAACCTATGCCAATCTACACAATCCATGCAGTTTGAGAGTTTATTTGCGTAAAATCATGTGAGCTACAATTTATTTCAGGGTTCTACGTATGTTTCATTCAGGGTTCAATGTATTTTTCACGTAATTGATGATTTTTGTACTTGACCATGTGGTACAGTTAATGTTAGATTATACCACCATCAGGGATGCTACATGCCTGCAATCACTTAAATCGTAAAGAGGAAAATTTTGTCTCAATTTAATTTGCCATTTTCAAGAAGAAATATTGCAATTTCATTTGCATCCAGCCCCATCCGTGCCCGCTAAGCTTATTTTCACGCATGTGTGTGTTTATAGTGAATACTCATCTCGCGCACCTTCATTTTATAAAGGTCTTTATGTATTTTGTGTAATTTTACAATTTGTGTACGTGCAATTACTCCCGTACTAGCCTGCTCTGAGTATAGGATTCACCACACTACCCATACGCTGGCGGGCGAGTCCAGACGAGTTTGCGTTAGTGATGCCGAGTAATCACATGTGTTAAAATATTTTCATCAAGGGTTTAATTTGTAATTCACAGTGTCCTGTCTTCAGAGAAAAACCGTCAGTCCATACGAGCAGCTGTTGGCCCTCTTCCCTTGTGATGGTTGTGCTTTCACGCACCTCGGTGAAATCATCCATCTAGGCATATGCTAGATTAATTGTGGGCTGGGGAGCTACCCAAGCAGAATTGGCTAGTCATGACTAAGATAATCATAATTTAATTGGCACATTGATGTATATGCATAATAAAAATAAAAGCAAGCATCAGTAACCTACCACTTTTATTCAGTTGTGACAGTGTCCTAGCCACAGGTATTTTATCAAGTCATTATTTTCAAAGTGATGTTTAGTAAAAGTTCAGTATTGCCAACATGTTTGTAAGTATGCATGGGTGAGACAGACACAGAACCCACAGCATCCCTGAGAACCCTGAGTCTCAATAGTGCGGTGATTGGGAAGCACCGCTGGCACCCATATTACCAGTAAGTATTTGTTGTAGTTCGTCTCGTGTCTCACCTGACGGTGTCACATTTTTAAATAAAATAATAGAAAATTTCACTATTGTACACATGTATTCATGTATGCACTGCCCTCACTTGGCTGACTGTGGTAGTAGGCGCTGATGTGGTGATGCAACGAACCGGCTGATGACGGACATTATGTGGTTCACCTCAGTTCTTACACACCAGTAGATACATTGCGTATGTACACATTATTCAATTACATGAGTTGATGTGCCGTGTCAAGTTTATTTTAATTTTGTTTGGTCTCCATCTTTGTCATTTACAAATATGCACGGTAATGATTCCATCCCCTTAATACTAGCTCTATGATTGAGTCAACGGAACACTGTAGGCTGTATGGCTACTCCAAGGCCACTCAAGATGGTGTGAAGTGAAGCGCAGTTGTTAATGTCTCACTTTACTTTCATAATATAACTGAAATTTTAATTGCAGTGGGTTCAATACTTCTGGCTGATGCTTCTGGCGTTCAGGAGGTTAGACTGTCTCTGTAAAAGCAGACGAAACAACATGGGCCATATTCCATTACCTTTACAATGCGAAATATGCGCAGCAAAGTAGTTCTGATCCCTTCTCACAGGTGTATCAGTAAACCTCCTACGCCATTCTACTTCCAGCCAATCTCGCGCATAAATGCACGAGGAAAAAGCACAAATGTGCTGACATTGGAAAATGCCACAATGTGTGAATTTGGAGGTTAGCATCGGTGGCGACCAAAGGGTAAGTTTGTTGGTTTTAGAAAATGTGTGTAGTGTCGATTTTACTACTGCAAATAAATTATATAATGCTAGTGACGAAAAAACGTGATTTTGGTGAAGTAAAATTGTACGTATTTCAATAGGAAATCACATGTTCAAGAGATTGTGAATTTAACTAACAGTAAGTTTGCGTGTTTTGTAAACAATGTAGGTATTTGTAAACTGTTGACATGGACCACATACCCCTTCTCTCGCCCATTCATCACTCCACAGGTAACGCAGTCACAAGTCACCTCGGTACCATGTTTGGGTAGTTGTCAGCCGAAGCCAGTGTACCACGTGCATGCACCGATGCAGTACGGTTGATTACAGTGTATAAAATATTTTGTTTTCATGGCCCTTATCATTGTTATTTTTGAGTGTTATTGTTTGTTTCAAACTTAGTTATCATATTTTGTGCAGTTGTAGAGTTCACTTTCATCACGTATGATAAGTGATGTGTGGCACACCAAGCGCATTAGTGTGACATATTTATTTTATATAGCCTTTCTAAAATATATTGCTATAGTCGGTGCGATGCAGGATATTTGTGTTGTGTTAGTTTTAAGAGGGTTTTCTAGTGTTATTTATGTTGTGTTTTATTAAAGTGATAATTATTGTTTGACAAGCGCAACACAAGTTTTGAAGGGCACACCGCGCTACCAAGTGTTGAGGCGTGTAGTGCACAGTTTAAAATTGTGTTTTAGGTGATATTTATTTGTGTGCCCCTGCACACAGTGTAATACAAATGGTAGTTGTTATTTCTAACCGGTATCAGGGCCAGTAGAAACACTGCCTTCTGCCAGTATTTACATGTGTGCGTATTAATCACGTGTATGCACAATGTAGCATAATGACCATGTGGTGAAAAAATCCAAATAAAATATTTGTAATTTTTAAGCATTTCTTTTGAAGCGATCTTTTTTGTTATTATGTGTGTACTGTATTGGAAAACAATAATGTGCAAATAAAAGTTACGGAATCCCTGCATGTGCAGAGCTGTACACAGTGTATAACATAACCCCCCCAAAAAGGGGGGTTATGTTGCCCTAGTATACTCTGAAAGTGTTATGCTTTGTTTCATATTTTTATTATGACTTTTGAGTGTAAAGAGTTTACATGTTTCGGTTTCATTTCCACCCAAGGGTCTTGTTCATTCATTTTGTGTTAAGTATTTTAATAAATAAGTTGATCATGTGACTGGCACGGGAATTGCAGCCAATTAGCAGGCAGCCCACAGCTATTATTTTAGTAGCATTCTTAGTATCTAGTGAGGTGGATGTGCGCGTGCATCCTCCCCGGGCCTACACCATTTTGCATCAAATCATGTAGTTTTTAATAGTTAATGTAATTTACAGGAAATACTTTTTTTTTACCCGGGGAGTGAGCCGTCTCACATATCAGTCATTTATATATGGCTGAAACTTAATTCACAATATTTTCCATTCAGGCTTCATGCCGTTTTTGCAGTGTTAGAGTGCTTCAGCTTGAGTAGAGCAAAATCTTATATAAGCGCTTCTTTGAAGGTTAATCGGAATAAAAAGTGTGTAACGGTAAATGTCCGACTTTTAATTTGTCGATCACTTCATGACAGTTTCATCTGTTTTCATACCTATGATTTTTGACTAATTAATGATGTTGGAAGAGACCAATACAGCCTCCATGGAAGCGAACAAGTGTTGGGGGAGGCTTACTGCCTCCCCTTCTCCCTAGACTAGGCCTTATGGAGTGTACTTTGACACAACTATACAACTTGGGGAAATCAGCGTTGATGAGGGGCTAACACTTCGTGTTCACCCAGGAATTTATTTCATCAGTGGAAACAGCAAAATCAATTTAATATTTACAGCATCCTGGATGGTGAACCACCAAAAGGGGATGCCACAGATGGGCCGACTGCATTACGACCACTTTTCGCCTCGTGCTCGCTGAGCTGGTGCCCTTACCCAGACAAATTCCTTTTTAACTTATCCCAAAGTTTAATTCTCCTGGAGTCCAAAAAGGAAACTCCATCACCATTACTATAATTATTGTACTGCAAGTGGCCTAAAAATGCCTCACTTTGAACATTTTTGTAGTGTGTAAATAATATTTGTTTCTTTGCCTATATTGTGAATTACGAATGTAAGGTTGACTTTGCCATAGTGCATGTATTGCTACGTCTGTACGAATACGAACAGCGACGCATATAACACATTTAGTTTTTTCATTGAAGTTAAAATTTTTGAAGATACAATGATTTGAATTTTATTTCCATACGACTCAAATTTTCCACTGCTCCTTCAAAACAATATGCAACTAAGAATGCCACACACTTGTAATAATCTCAAAACAATGCAGTCTCATGAAAGATGTAAAACTAAATCACCCCCCTCCCCTTTTTTCCGAATTTACTTCTGCTGGTTCCCTTTTTTCCTCTCGAAATACAGTATACAGAACCCAAACAAATGTAACTAGGCTTAAATAAAACAGGTCGGAATACCAACCAAGCTATAATATCCTACATTTTCAGGGCATGTTAATCTGCTGAGTGTAGAACTTTAAGGTTAAAGTGTGCTTGTGCTGGCTGTCAAATATTTAATACTCAATTAATTGTATTATGTCTTGTTACATACACGACAAATGTAAACTCGTTATCCAGTCAAACCGTATGAAAGGATCATGGGTTTACTATTGTCATATATGTAAATGTCTTGCATACATAAATAAAATACTCAAATTATGCGCCGAAAATAGAGCATGGAAGTTGCTCCGTTCCCCAAGCCAGCATTAAAAGCATGGAGTAATACAACTGGCGGCTATGCAGCTGGTCGCATCAGTGCAGGGAACGGAACACGGCCCTGGTGACAATGGATAACTAGCAAGTTACGTAGTTATTTGCAGAATATGCAGGTGGAAAGTATATTTTCACATTCTTCGATCTCATCATAAATTGATGAGTCTGAATCAGACAAAAATGAAAATAAAAATATCCATCCCTGTTGATATGTTTAGGCCTACCACTGCGTCACCATGCATAAAACGCTGTTTTGCCTGCAGAAAAATCTGCTGATGAGTGTTACATCTGGTTCCACTACTGAGCTATAGTGAGTGTGGGTTTTTACTGACGGTGTCCCTTCTAAGGGCCGATTACACACACATTTAAATAGGTGCAATGCAAAATTTGCACTTGCGTTGCACCAAAATAGAATTAAATATGAATAGAGGTGCAAGCGATTGCGTACCGAAGCAAAAAGCACAGACATCTGCGCCCAGGCATATACCTCGGCTCTGTGCATGTGCAGTCGACATGTAGCTAATGAGCAACATGGCAATCATTTTGTATATGTCAAACAAAATGTTTAGGTTTATTGTTGTCGGTGGCAAATTGTATAAATTACTAAATTAGAGTGATTTCAAGAACAATTTGAAGTAGGTAGAATGGAGAAAGGATGTTTTCTGATGATGCTTCTGGTTTAACTTTTTACATACGATAAAACAGTTTTATTACCGTCCAAACAGACAAAAATAAGTTTTTCTTAAAGTGCTTAAAACTTTTTGTTTTATGTTTTGGAGGAAGATTTGTTATGAAACACAAAAAAATCTTGTTTCATTAACTAAGGGTGCGGCAACGATTGGTGATAAATATGCTTATGGCACGACATGCAACATGAATATCGTTATAAGTCAGCAAATGTAATAAACTACAAACACCTCACGTAAACTAAAAAATAATTCAACTTGAGCACGTACCTATTGCATTTGCGGAGGAAATAACAGCCATATGGAAATTAGTAATGAGCTAAAAAAAAAAAAAAAGCCACGAAGAATAGCAAGTTTTCTAAACAGAAAAAGTATACACAATATATCAGTTTGAACACAGTCACAAATCGTATTAACGCTGATGTGGTCAGATGAGATACGAGACAACCGATGACACAAATTATTTACTGATGATGTGGCGCCAGCGGTGCTTCCCAATCACTGCACTGTTGAGACTCAAGTTCTCAGGGATGCTGCGAGTTGTGTGTGTTCGTCTCACCTTAGTGTACTTATGATACATGTTTGCAATACTAAACAATTTTAACAATTGAAAAACACAGGTTGCAAGGACACTGTCACTACAAAAAAAAAAGAATAAATCACTGAGAGACTTGTTTTATTTATACCGTGCGTACAAATCGAGTGCCATGAAATTTAATAATACAACTCAGTCGTGTCAAGTTAACTCCGCTTGGGTACTCCCCTGCCTGCAATTACTCTCGTGCACGCCTAGTTGAATGATCTCATTGTTGTGTATGAAAACACAATCTTCACAAGGGAAGAGAGTCAACAGCCGCTAGGGTGGACTGACGATTTTTCCTTGAAGACAGGACACTGTAAATTATACAATGAACCAACTGATGATACATAAACACGTGTGATTACTTGGCATCACTAATGCAAACTCGTCAGGGCTCGCCCTCCATAATGTGGGTAGTGTGGTGACGGCCTATACACATAGCCGGCTAGGATGGAAGTAATATCACTGTACACAAATACAAAATTACGTAAATGCACTTAGAAGATGATGGAGCAGGAGATGAGTATTCACTATAAACATGCACATGTGTGGACACAAGTTAGGATGGTGCAGATGCCTATGAGTCAAGTTTGTAGCAAACCACGTGGTGCAGGTGGAATTGCAATATTTCTTCATGGAAACTGCAAATTTAACTCTGACAACTTGTTATTCTTGTTGAGAAAATTATCTTCTAACAATTTAAGCAGTTACAGGCTTGCAGCAGGCCTGATGACGGCAAAAGCAAACTTTGAAGTGACCGCGTTGGTCAAACACAAAAGCATCAACTTACGTGAAAATTACACGGAACCATGAAAAAAATTATCCCACACACACATATTAGACAAATCAGCTATCAAAGCACAAGGATGGCGCAGATACAGACTTTGCGGCGGTTAACCACGTGGTTGTACGTGATATGGCCATAAAATAATCAAACATTTAAAATACCCTTAAAATATATTTCATATATGAAAACAAAGCCCTTAAAATTGCACGCAGCAATAATACAGAAATGATGATGGAACGCCTATAGCAGAAGCAGATGGCACCTGATTCAATTTTCGCAGGTCGCACGACTTCTCAGACAGCTCTCTCCTCCTCCTCGATTAGGTTGACAAATGCCACAAGGTTGAAATAAATTAGTTAAGTGGGGAAATGTCTGGCAAAGCGTACGCAAGCAAAGGTTGAAATCTATATCAGTGAACAAAAAGTTGTAGCGCATACATGACAATGTCTTACCTAGCCAGCTCTCCTTGACAGAGTGTCCAAAGACAAGCGTCGCATGGACCTACCATGGCTGCCTACGGGGTTCACACAAGCGGAAGTGCTATGCATGCAGAGTAAAACTTTTATATATGGAAAATAAAAGTGGCACACACAGTTTAAATATTGTTTTATATTTTAGTGTCTCTTTATGATGGCGTTCATGCCGTAATATTACTGTTCTTAATCTCCGTGTAGTGCACATTTTGAATTCATACCCAAACATTTTCAAGTTGACAACAAACACTTTAAAACATCTTAAGACATTTCAAACCCTGAAAATAAAATAAGACACATTTTACACTGAAAAAATAATACTCAGGAAAGTTCAGATTTGAGCCTCTTTGTACACGTGCGTGGTGAGCGCAGTCATGGGCTCTAGCACAGCTGGCTGTTAGCCGGCGTCAATGCTTATAATATACAAAATTATCTCTCTTCTTTAATGTAAATAACATCAGACACACAATCTCAAACATATCTGATTTACGTTGAATCATTAAAATTTTAATTTCTTGCGTGCTGAAAATACGTAGTTGTCCGCTTAACAATCACTAATTGTCACAATTCATCAATTAGTGAAATAAGCCTCTCTCCACCTCCAAACGTCATAGTATAAACATAAAACCCACCAGTTGTCGTTTATTTTAAAACTACTACAAAATATCAACATATATTCAGCATAATGAAAACTTTATTCATTGCAACTTAAATACACAGTAGTGCACGTAAAATCCTTTGCGACTAATATATCAATGTGGCTGTGAAGACCTTGTAACAAATTATTTCAATGGTCGCTGTAGTTCGGGTATTTAATTGCACTTGTTGTTATAGGTGCAAGGGCAGCAGAGTTTTATTTATGTGGTGTTGCGCCAGTGCAAATGTTATGTACTTGTATTTAATTGACCCCCTTGTGTGCTACTGGTCAGTGCTGTCAGTACCAAGGCTGTTTCCGTATTGTCAGTATATACATGTGCGTATGTACATTTGCATACTAGCTGTGATGTATACTTGTTGAAATTATTCGGATAAGTCATCACCTATTCTCGTTAGACTGGTCACACATTCTGGCAGAAATATCAGTAACTGTAACAATAGAAAAATTCAGTACAATATGGTGTTACTTTAAAACTTCTATGGTTACAGTAGACGCACATAACCTTATATACATTTATTTATATTTGTGTCATGGTTTTGTACCTTGACAACATACTAGTTTAAGCACTGAAACATGGCTTTAGCCAGGAATGAGGAATTAATACCAGCATTAGTGAGCGTATATTATTTACAGGAAGGAAATGAAAGGTGGTGCAAAAATATTGTTGTACACTGGTTTGCTTGGCAGAGCAGCAAGACAACAGGTGTGTGTTGTTTTGAACGAAAACTAATACAAACACACATGCCAATATAATGTTTGTCTTTGGTCATTGTACACTTTTTGAGTACAAATTGTACAGCAAAAGAACAAATTGCAGGAAAACAGAAAGTTGTGCACCTCAGTATCCTGAGATTATGCTCACCTGTTCAGCTTCTCTCGATTTCACAAGTATTCATGCCACACCAATAGCTTGGGATATTACTTTATCACGACAGTGGAGGATTGTATACAAATTAGGGCAGTTATTATAGATAGCATTTATTGCATTTATTTATCGTATGTAAAGGGGAATTACAAAGAAACTTGCAATCTTTCCTTGTCCCTCGATACGTACCTTACCATGCGTTTGAAATATACACATTGATAACAAAAGAAATACAAATACAATTCAGTGGGGTTTGTAATATCTTGGAAATGCGGATTGCAACTGTAATAATATTTGGAAGCATATGCCTGGGAAGTATGTGATGTTTATACAATGCTCAGAATTTTATTCATAATTGGAAGCACATTTATTAAACTGTCAATCATTAACACATACAACAGAACGACATTTTGTATTTACTTAATAACTTTTAAAACTTGTGAGCATTATAACCACAAAACAAACATATTAATTTTCACACCTGAAATATAATACGGCGACTGACATAAATACCCAAGTATGCCCAGCAAGTATACACCATTTTAACATCTCGACTCTCGCTCGGCGTCTCATTCAATACTCTAGAATCTCGCTAGTCAAAAATTGATTCACTACCACAATCAATTTCTCCAAACAAAGACATTTTCACTAGTGCACATGGTTAAATATTACGATTATTTATGAGAAATTACATTAACGTTTACAAATTTTTGCACTACCAATAATCTAATAATTAGTTGAGCGACTATCATTATACCTTGTAAAAATAAGAACTTAATGACCATGCAAGAAAATGAGAACTTTTAATTAAAAGCCCTTAAAAACTAGTATAGAAATTAAGGATTTGTAAGGACCGTACGAACCCTGGCCAACACTACCAGCTACACGCAGTCCTTGGAACAAGGCATTATATAGTCTTATAATAGCATACCGCAAGCAGTTAATGCGTTTCCTGTTGCATAAAATCAAAAGGAATGTTTCGGTGGGTGAAAACAGAAAGTGGTGTGTGCTGGATGCTTTGCACAGTGTTGCAGTAGCATGGGATTCCATCTCCGCAAAAGTGATAAGAAACTGTTTCGCTTAGTGTGGTTTTGGACAGGAGAAAGTGGCAACTGATGAAAATGAAGCGGTGGATGAGAACGGTGAGAGGTTTGAACTGCAACAACACATTGAATTGCCGTCAAGTTTCCACGAATACATGACGGCAGATGAATCAGTTCCGGTCACTGATGAAAATCTGGACATGTCAGTGGGCAACAACTCTGAACGCAACATGGAAGAAGAGGAGGAGAAGGAAGAAGAGGAAAAGGAGTTGCCACAACCAATACGTCCATCTCGGAATGAATGTTTGGCAGCTCTGTCCGTGTTGGACGGAGTTGACAGTTCAAGTGACCGGCAAGAATGTTATAAAAGCAATAGACGAAATTCACAACTTCATCAGAAAAGTGTACATAAATTCAAAAACCAAACTAAAATTCTCAACTTTTTCATGAAAATGTAACGTGTTTCAACTTTTTGAGTTATAATTTTCCTGCAGTGTACTCTGTAAATATATTTGATGTTAAAACAAATGAATATTCTTACGATTCAGTAATTCCATTCTCACTTTAAAAAAAGTAAATATTAAAGTAAAAGCCAGATATATTGCAGCTATGGGTGGACATAACTCAGACCCGAGTTATAGCTTTCCGCGCTATTCCAGGAGTGACCGAGTACAGTAGAAAAAATACCAGTGTTCTAATGGGGCGTGGCACCTACAGTAAAACTCTGTTAAGATGTTATTCAAAGGAAAAGCTTTCAAAATTCTCAACTGGGAAAAAGTCTCCTGTGGGAAACCAAAAATATTTGTCTGAGAAAGAATTCTGTAGTGACAAAAACAACATGTAGGCATTAACATCATATAAAACCAAATAACAAAACAAACAATAAAACCAAATAAATTCAACATGGCACATAAATTGAAATGTATTTTTTAACTTAATGGTTATAAATTTATTGTGGATAAATTGAACAGAAATTGATATATTGGACCTGAATAAATAATGTGTATTTCAAACATGAACAGAAACCTGAAATGCAAGTATACCTTATTTACATCAAATATGATTTTTATATACATATGTACAGTACTCACTTTTAATCAGCAAAGAGGCCACTGGATGAAAACAGAACTATAGTCATAAAATACACTTTACCATGAAGGCCTTCAGAGGTGTTTATTAATTTATTTATTTTCATTTGTTTATTTATTGTTTTGTCCCACTGTTTACATTTTAAAACACCAGTTTTGGGTAACTTGTAATATTTACATTTCAAAGCGAGGTTATGTTTATGTTATGGTTTATAGGCAGGAAAATGGTAAATTTTATTTATGGCCGCCCACGGGGCTCACACAAGCGGAAATGCTATGCATGCCGATTAAAATATGTATCAAAGGTTTCATTTGTAATTCACAGTGTCCTGTCTTCAGGGAAAAACCGTCAGTCCACCCTAGCGGCTGTCAGTCTCTTCCCTTGTGGAGGCTGTGCTTTCACCCACCTCAGTGAGATCATCCATCTAGGTGTGCGCTAGAGTAAATGCGGGCTGGGGAGCATCCAAGCAGAATTGGCTAGTCATGACCGAGATAATCTTAATTTCATTGGCACGTTAATGTGTATGCATATTAACAAAAAAACAAGTCTACAGTGAACTTACCTCTTTTATTTAGTATTGACAGTGTCCTAGCCACATATATTTTATTAAGTGTTTATTTCCAGTGATGTTTAGTAAAATTTTAGTATTGCCTACGTGTTTGTAAGTACGCACGGGTGAGACGGACACCCAGAACCCAGAGCATCCCTGAGAACCCGAGTCTCAATAGTGAAGTGATTGGGAAGCACCGTTGGCGCCCAAATTACCAGTAAGTATTTGTATCATTGTTCATTTCGTCTCTTACCAGACGGCATCAACACAATATAATCAAATTATAATGATTACGTAGAGCTATACCCCATAGGAGTTTAGTTATAGGCCTGTGACTTTAATAGGGTCACATAAAAAAAGGACCACTAGGAATTGTTCCATCAAATACATTGCACCACGCCAACGAACCTGAATACAACAATGGCTGTAGTGAATCAGTAAAATAGATCTCTGCATTGAAAGGAGAGAGAACGTGCGTATCACCTATTAAGTCCCCGACTCATGACCACCCACCTATGTGGCTGCATGCTGTCCACTTATTCCAGGCTTCCACTGTATTGAAATTTATCCAACCAATTACATCCCTTGACTCAAAACTTTGTTTACAAAAAAATTTCGGAGCAAAGTGCATATTGGTATGGCTCTGGACACATATCTGCAATAAAAATGGGATGCGGAAATTATGCAGTGAAGTCCCGGTACATGTGGTAGCTATGAAGGATAAGTACAGCGTGAGCTCATTTCTTTCAGTCACATGTTTTGTGTTGGAAGCAGATGGGGGGAGGGGAGAGTTGTCTGGCTACTGCTGGAACATCTTTATTTTGACGTAACAATTAAAGGCAACCGTTAAAACAACCAATATTTTACTGCACGTGAGCAAATAATTAATGGACCAAGACCAATGCACCAAACTTATTTTTTGGGCTATTTCCTTCCCAGTTTTGCTTTTCTTATCCAAAAATCTTATAGTTCCCCAAAACAGGACTGTAACTTCACGGGGGTAGTTATTCCCGGGGCTGTACTTGTGTTTACTAAGGAACAGGAAACAGTGCATTTCTTTAATACACAAATTTTTTTTTAAAAATCGAAATTGTGTAATTCAAAGTAGAAAAATTAGGTCCTGAGCACTTTGAATTAACGAGATTTTTCTGTAATTAATTACTTTCAAAGACAGACATTTGCCACGGGCGCAAGGTCTGGTGTCGGCAACTAGTAGCAGCGTAGAGAGGAGAGGTAATACTCCCGCCACCATCCGCAGTGAACACACTGCCCAATTGATAATTTCTCCAAGTGCTCTCGCAGTATGAGTGCACGTGGGACATTCAAAATTTGACTTACATATGGTGTCATATTATTTTAATTTTAAATGGGTTTGAAAGTTTTAGGTCAACTTGCAATTTGTGTCTGTGTACAATAAATTATATATGGTATTTTGAGACATTGTTTTCTTTATTTAAAAGAGTTTAGGAGAAATGTTTTTTAATGTATTATTTACAGTAATACTTTTTCTAAAATTTAGCACGAAAGGTATTGGTATCGGCACTGGTACCAGGGTATCTGTATCGGTATTGGAAAACATGGTATCAAAACAACTCTATAGTCCATTCACGATTGGAACAGACTTTCTCGGAGCCCTGCTAAATATCTACTTGCAGGCCTCTTTCCTATCCTTCCGCCAAATGTAAACAAACATTGCCATGCGACTGCCGTTTAGCATCTTTCAAAATCAATTTTTATATTCCATTGTGTGTTTGTACATGTGTTCGTATACTTTCACTACACTTAAACATAAACATTGAAATGTGTTCTACTTTATACCTGTAATTTTACATTGTTAACATGTTTTTTTCCCATGACATAGCACATTACACATAATGGACATTAACATTTTGCCGCAACTGTGTTTAATACTGTTACAATTGTGGGGTAAAGAACTGTAGTTTTTAACCTTTTATGTTTAGAGGTATGTTGGGTTATTTCTTTAAAAAGACTGCCTCGGTTGGAAAAAATATACATAAAAAAAAGGGACAAAGAGTCCAACATAAAAAAGACATTAAATTCAAGCATGCAACTCTTGTCGCTTATTTTTTGTGATACAAACTTAAAAGATAGCGGTGAACATGCACACAAATAAGCCTACTGTAACTTTTATTCCGCACATTTTTCTATGTATTGTTACTTACTGTTTTAGGTTTATTGAAATTTATCGGGCTGGGCTTAGTATTCTGTTGGGATTGTGGCAAAACACGTTAACGACTGTGTTTCAAACATGTAGGGAAAAGGTTAGAACGTTGTGATAAATAAACAGACCTGGATGTAAATAATTTACATTCATCACAAAAAAAAACTCACAGTTAAAATGTAAAAATAGTGCACATCAAATATTTGAAATCATGCACATACACAGGGTCAGCATAATGACCACCATGCAGTCACGCCACACCCCATGCAGTGGTTAACAAAACACATGTATCAGTATATTTATTACAGCCGTGGAAACAGCGTTATCACAACATCGTTACTTACCTTGGTAAGTTTAAAAAACACAATGTCTACAAATGTGATGTGGTAATTTGTAGTATTTTTCGGAGTAAGAATAATTTACACTTTGTTTGGCAAAAAGCAACATGTCATATCATGGCTCGCCATTTCTGCCAACTTCAGGTAGTATCCGTCCCGCCATCATATCTAAATATATTAAAATAAGTATTCAAACATTAAAATCTCTTTTCAGTTTTAAATTACATATTCAAAAATCATTATTTTGCTGTAATAAGTATGAAATATGCTACAATTGAAAACTGATATAAATATATGCTTACTAGCAATGGAAAACTTACAGAGTGTGAGAGAGACAAATAAAAAGAGCGAGAATCTCCGCACAACGGACTGTTGCTTCCTCAGTCGATAAAACAAACACTGTGCCACTATGGACTACACACAATATTTGGCGCTGTTATTTAAAAATGTAAAAATGAAAAATTTGCCATCGGGGCTACCTAAATTTTTAAATATTTCAATAGGCAACATTTAATTTACAAATAACATACTAAAAAAATTGGTTAAAATAATATTTTAACTGTGAACTATTTCTTACCGGTTGTTGCCAACACGTCGCTGCTCTTGCTGTTGTTAATTCATATTTAATACAAAATAAATATTACGAGTTTCAGACAATACTAAATTACAGTTTTATTTATCCACGGATACAGTACTTTAAAGTCAATCACAGTGTTATATGTATGTGGAATACAAGTTACTGACAAAACAAGTTGACAAGTTATGCCAGGGGTGTTATTTCAAAGGTTCGTTTTGAAAAGTCTCTTCCAGTCGTGAATGGACTGTGTGATACTTAGTTCTTCCTAAAGGAGGGCAGTTCTGCAGTGGGATGTCTCAACAAGGCATCTCCATAACTTATTATGGCTAGATTAATTGGGTCAGGTTAAAAAAGGTAAATGAGTTGCTAGTTCAAATAAAGGAGTAGTGTCTTCGGCTTTTAAAGAGGCTAATCTCAATATATCTACAAAAATCTTCTGAATCTCTAGCTTAACCCTATATTTTGCACCACCTTTCCTGGTGTAATGTTTCAGTAAACAGAAATAAACAATCCTGAAGCTAAGCCGGTTGTAATGTTGACCCTACAGTTAGAGACCGGAAAAATTTACAAGAAAAATGAAATGCAGGTTAGACTCTACAGTCTTATGTACAAATATTAAGACATCAACTTCACATTGGTTGCCTGCTGTCACAGTGGAAGGAAATGATTGGAACAGCTTTCTTCATGAAGTGTCAAATACTGCGTGAGCCAATGGCTAAAGTTATATATACGCAAGTGTTTTTTGAGTTCTAGCTTGCCTCAAAATGAAAACGTGAATTCTTCAGGTCCCTACCTATAGTGCATTTCTGATCACACTGTTGTTCCGATCGGATCATTCAGCGGTGGGTGGAACTTCTGGCCGTTACATTGACAGAACAGAGCTCATATGGTTTCTATGTCGTTTTATACATAAGTGTACAGGTGAGGTCTCCGCAGTAGGTCATATGGCCAAAGCACTCCTCTCTTTGGATTGGCCGTAACAAGCGGTGGCGGAGTAGGGAGGTACTTAATTCCACGTAAGGCTGTGTGCCCAAGGTGATTTGGGTGCTCCCGAAGATCTACCGATGGGCAGAACTCGGTTTACCTCGTAGATTTTGTGGGTATTTGCCTTTGCGGCTTTGTACAC
Organism: Dryococelus australis; assembly: GCA_029891345.1. Lineage (NCBI taxonomy): Eukaryota > Metazoa > Arthropoda > Insecta > Phasmatodea > Phasmatidae > Dryococelus > Dryococelus australis. The sequence goes on from CM056995.1 coordinate 177,412,665, forward strand.
GAGACTGTGAGCTTTCCATTAGAATAAATTTAAATGCAATAAATGACCTTAAGGGCTTAGGGTAGGGAGAATATCTACCAATAAGAAAGCGTAACGGGGTTCAGTTCTAAAAGAAACATATTTTTATTAAATATGTAACTAGGCATATGGTGCCGCACTCTCCTAATAAAAGAATAATAATAATTGAGAAAGAATAGAAATTATTCTTAATATAACTCAGATGAAGACAACCTGTTTGAAAAGCTAGTACTTTTATGTTCTGGATTGCCTTGGCGAGACAAAAATTAAATTAATTAAATAAATTTTACTAAACTCCCAAATTTAATAAGGGTTGTTCAAAAGGATACTTGCTAACAGGGATTCATTATCAGAAGGGCAATGAAGAAGTTGGTTTGGCTAGAACCAGAGTGGACGTCATCATCATGACCTGGGTTACCTCAAAGTGGTTGACCAAGGAGGAAGAGTGGGTTGACAAGAGTGGCATTGGGAGCACACTCTGGTTGGCGTCTACGTCCAAAGGCCTCTGGTGTTGGACGTCACTGAAGAGATGGAGAACTTCTGGAAGGCGGTGATCCTCTGGAGCTGGTGGTTGCTGAAGACTGTTGAGCACCCTTTAGTGGATGCTGGTTTACCAACGTGCAATGAAAATTGCAGGACTCGAAGAGCCTAGTACTTGTGCACCCTGAAGAGATCTCCGGCCTAGCAGCGGTGGAGCATAGTTGGCAAGCACCTACTCTTGGCTAACACCTTCGGCCATCACAGCTACGAAGATGCAGCAGACTGCCTTGAGGCCTTCTCTGCTAGCCCTTTTATACTAAAATTCGTAGATTGTAGGACTTCAGAAGTGTGAGGGGAATCTACCCTTGCTTCACATGGGTGGAGAAATTCCAAGTTTCTGAAGGGGTGCCTTTTCTTATCGCTTGGGATGGAGGCGTTGACATATCTATTGCATCGGATGGAGGCGTTGACATATGTATCACCTTGGCTGGAGACTATGACACTCCAATAGAATGTGTACTGCCCTCCAGCGGCATGCTGTGGAACTGGCGCACCCTTCGTGGAGAGTGTCGGCGGCTCGGTAGAGCCAGAGTCGGAGAGTGGTTTTGGGCGAGTTGCGGAGAACAGTAAAATCTAGGAGCATATGTCTATAGTATCCGTTGGGGTTCACCAATTATACTGTATACACGTGTCCCGCCTCAATTACTGTATTAAGTGGCGTAACTTGCCCCATAAGAATGGTTGCGTTCCACGATGGGGCAAAGTCGTTCAGTAGTGTGCACTTTCTAGACGTGCAGGAATGCATCATGTGTCAATATTCGAGTACAAAAACTGTATCAGAATATGGAATAATCTATTTGTTTACAGCCTTGTCAAAGAAAGAGAGCATTTATTTCTCCTTTCAGCAGTTGAGTCCTGTTTTTTTTATTATATTAGTGCCTCACAAAATACAGTCTCTAGGTTAGGCAACTCAGGAACATAACTTGAATAATGGCAGGCCAGCAAGCATGCGGGGTAAATATTGGAAAGCCTTGATAGAGGGGACAGAAAGTCATTTGTGTTAGTGATTGCCATCTATTTTTAAGTTTTCCCTTCTCCTCAGCTGTACAGGAGTGACAAAGAGAATCACAACAGGTATCAACCAAAAAAGGAAGGAAACTTTGCTTTCACCCTATTTCCTTACATTATTTTGTTTCTCAACAAAATATTTTCATAAGGGTCTTTACGTCAAGGGAATCATTATTACCAGGGTTGTCTTGTCAAAATTTGACTGCAGCTGTGTAGTGTACTCTACCATTGTTAATAACAAATTCATTAGTCAAGAACATTTCTTAAAGAAACAACATATGTACAGTAGTTAATTCCACATGTTTATCAAAAAGCGCAACTCTAAATTGCAAGTAATATACTGTACAACAGATGCCATTTTTACACACCTCTATTAAGAACTTTATTTTAAACTTATTTTTTTAGTACCAAGCAGTGTTTGTAGAACCAAATTCCTTCTTTGTAAACTTTCCTATATTCTACAACAATTTTAACTTGTCAGTTGAGTGTAAAAAATTTCACTGTGTTTGTTAAGTTTGCTGTTATCTTCACCAGCCTTACTAATTTCTGTTCCATTTAAAGAAATGTACTGTTCAATCAAATAAGACCAATTAAATGTTAAATCAAAATTAATGCACTACTACAAAAATTCACTAGTGTGCTATTGTTTCTATAACCTTTTTGGCTACATTATAACAACTCATTTTATTTTCACAATGTATAAGCACCTCTTCTTTCTATTACACTTTTCCACAAAATGTCCCAAAAAAACTTGGTCAATATAAATTTTGTTTTACAGTTTACCTTATGATACACAAACATCACTTTTTGTGAACTACACAGAACATGTATTTGGTTAACAGAAAAGTTTATTTGGTTAGGAAATTCAAACCAAACTGAGTGCATGCTGAGCATAATGTATATACATGACAATAACAAAGTGTATCAAAATCATATGCCCTGCATATCAACAGAGAAACTATTTAAAATTACCGAGAAGTTTAAGTTATTTATACTATTAAACTAAAAACATTGTAATTTTGTGAACTGTTTTACTTAGTGGATACCCTCGTTCTCTTATTCCAGGAAAAGTTAAATCCATAAGACTTCACTTTAGGCTTTATGGGCACTTCCTTGTCAACAAACCAGTTCCAGCCATTTTTCTCGCAGAAAGCAATAGCTTCATGCTCATTTCTGAAATCCAACTTCATGTTTGACAATGGGTCGCCCCTGCAAAAAAAAACAAAACAGATATTTCTATAGAGCTGCATAAAATATTAACAGAGCTGACTACCCGAATACAACCTCTAAAACAAAACCACCCCAAAATTTTTTACTTTGGCCTACATGAAAAATCTATTTCCACACCAACTATTTATTCATGTAATTCAGAATTATAGGGGTGAGCAAAGCTTTGCATTTTTGAAGCCAAATCGAAAACTTGTGTACCTTTTACATCATCACTGAATTAAAAAATATTTGAGTGAAGGTCAAAGATTTTCACTAAATGATTTTTCCCCCAAAACTAGAATCCGGATAGCCAGACCCTCGATAATGTGTGTGTCCAAGGTAATTCAGGTACTGTAAGCAGTTAACGAGAAGACAAAACCAGGGAGAGTGGTGGTGGTTAGGGCCGGATAGCCGGACCCTTGCTAACATGTGCATCCACGGTAATTCAGGTACTGTAGGGACTGACGAGAAGAAAACAACAAGGAGAGTGGTGGTGGTTAGTGCTGGATAGCCAGACCCTTCCTAACGTGTGCGTCCACGGTAATTCAGGTACTGTAGAGAGTGACAAGAAGGAAATACCAGGGAAAGTGGTGGTGGTTGGGGCCGGATAGCTGGACATTTGATACATGTGCATCTACAGTAATTCAGGTACTATAGGGACTGACGAGAAAGAAACACCAATGAGAGTGGTGGTGGTTGAAGCCGACTAGACCAACGCTTCCTAACGTTTGCGTCCACGGTACTTCAGGTACTGTAGGGAGCTGATGAGAAGGAAACACCAGGGAGAGTGGTGGTGTATGGGACCATTGATAAAGTGTGTGTCCATTGTAATTCAGGTACTGCAGGGACTGACGAGAAGGAAACACCAAGAAGAGTGGTGGTAGTTGGGGCCGGATAGCAGGGCCCTTGAAAACGTGAGCGTCCACGGTACTTCAGGTACTTTAGGGACTGACAAGAAGAAAACACCAAGAAGAGTGGTGGTGGTTGGGGCCGGATAGCAGGATCCTTGATAACGTGTGCGTCCACGATAATTCAGCTACTGTAGGGACTGATAAGAAGGAAACACCAAGGAGAGTGGTATTGGTTGGGGCCGGATAGCCGGACACTTCATAACGTGTGCGTCCCATGGTAATTCAGGTATTGTAGGGAGTGGCGAGAAGGAAACAACAAGGAGAGTGGTGGCTGGGGCCGGATAGAACGACGCTTGCTAACGTGTGCGTCCATGGTAATTCAGGTACTGTAGGGACTGATAAGAAGGAAACACCAAGGAGAGTGGTATTGGTTGGGGCCGGATAGCCGGACACTTCATAACATGTGCGTCCCATGGTAATTCAGGTACTGTAGGGAGTGGCGAGAAGGAAACAACAAGGAGAGTGGTGGCTAGGGCCGGATAGAACAACACTTGCTAATGTGTGCGTCCATGGTAATTCAGGTACTCTAGGGACTAACGAGAAAGAAACACCAGGGAGAGTGGTGGTGGTTAGTGCCAGATAGCCGGAGCCTTGCTAATGTGTGCGTCCACAGTAATTCAGGTACTGTAGTAAGTTGACGAGAATGAAACACCAAGGATAGTGGTGGTGGTGGTTGGGACCCTTGATAACGTGTGCGTCCATTGTAATTCAGGGACTGTAAGGAGTTGACAAGAAGGAAACTCCATGGAGAATGATAGTCGTTAGGGACGGATGGTGGTGGTTGGGGCCGGATAGTGGGACCCTTGATAACATGTGCATCCACGGTAATTCAGGTACTGTAGGGATTCACGAGAAGGAAACACGAAGGAGAGTGGTGGTGGTAAGGGCCGGATAGCCTGACCTTTGATAACGTGTGAGTTGATGATAATTCAGGTACTTTAGGGTGCTGAGAGAAGGAAACAACAAAGAGAGTGGTGGTGGTTGGGGCCGGATAGACTGACGCTTGCTAACGTGTGCGTCTGCGGTAATTCATGTACTGTAGGGATTGATGAGAAGGAAATAATAAGGAAAGTGGTTGTGGTTGGGACTGGATAGCTGGACCCAAGCTAATGTTTGAATCCACGGTAATTCAGGTACTGTAGGGAGTTGACGAGAAGGAACACCAGAGAAAGTGGTTATGATTGGGGCCGGATAGACGGACCCTTGATAACGTGTGCATCCAAGAGAATTCAGATACTATAGGGACTGGTGAGAAAGAAACGCCAAGGAGAGTGGTGGTGGTTAGTGCCGGGTAGCCGGACCCTTGCTAACTCGTGCGTCTATGGTAATTCAGGTGCTGTAGGGACTGACGGGAAGAAAACACCAAGGAGAGTGGCAATCTACTTCACTTGAAACAAATCAACCTTGGGTTCAGTACAGTTTAGCACCTAAAGAAGGTAAATGCAAATGAGAAAGACATTCTCACTTTCAGATTGGAATGCTAGAAAGTTGTAAAAACAGCTATAAAAAAATTACAAGAGCAAGAGAAGATCTCACTTAAGTACAAATTGGTAGAAGGATTAACTTCACTAAATCTACAAATTTTTGCTCATAAACCACAACGTGGTAAGATAAGATTTAATGTTGTCTTGCAAGCACTATTTGAGGCTAACAGAATCTGTTTCTGGAAATCAAAGAATCAGTACCTTTTCCTTTGCCAAGATGCAAAGGAAACATTGGAAGTTGAATTTAGCAGATTTCTTGCTGTTGAGTCAGAAACAGAATTAGGCCTAGATGATTTCTTTACTGGTGTATTAGGCAAAAATCATAGATATGCTGAACTGTGGCACATATTCAAACTGTGCCTCATTTCACATGGGAATGCATTTGTTGAAAGTGGATTTTCTGCCAATAAGTCTAGCCTTGTAGAAAATTTAATAGAAGTCTCTCTTGTAGCACAAAGGTGTGTGTCAGATGCCATTCGTTTCTTTGGAGGAGTAGAGCACATTCCATTGACCAAAAAATGCTCCTATCTGTGAAATATTCTCACAAGATATATGTACAGCATTTAGAAGATAAAGAACAGTTTGTTGTTGCAAAAGAAAAAGCACAAAACAAGAAACAAAAAATTTCTGAAGCCATGCGAAAACTTGAAGATGAGAAGAAGAAGAAAATCAGAATTGAAGCTAAAGTTGCTGAAGAACAGGTTGTGGAGGAAAAGAAGAAGAAAAAAAACCAACAACAACAACTTGCGTTGATGCTTTGAGCATTGAATGTCGAACCTATTTAAAAATATTTTTATAGACTTTCAGACTTCTTGTAATGAAGAAAATGTACAGTAAAACCCCTCCATTACGAACCCATTTATTACGACCCAATCCTGAGGAACCGTAAAAAGTTTGTGTTGAAAAAGTAAAAAATTTGAGGTACGTCTAAAAATACAGTAATCCATAACCAACCGCAGTTTCAGTTATGTGCGGATTTGTTTTTGTAGACCTTTTCTCCAACTGTAGTACAAGTTTCTATTATCCACGGTTTTCAGTTTATGGGAAACTAGCCTTTACTGATGTTAGTGGTCGCGCATTTCTCAAGCTGCCACCATAGACTTTCACATTTCTTGTCCCAAGCAGCGTGAAGCAATAAATTACTTCATGCCAGAAGGAGACATTAGCGTATTGTCTATTGAAGGTGCAGGAGAATGGGGGAGGGGGATCTGCAGGCCGGGGTCAGTGACGATTCTTTGTCCTAGTCACATGTTGCTGCCTCTGCCTTACGCTCCCTGTCTTTTTTTGCTTCCGTTATCTCTCCTGTTTTACTGTAAAACAGTAAACAGACTAGTTTCTTAATCAGTGTATGTATAACTTCAAATTTACTTCAATGTGCCTTTTTTAAAATGATTTTCTTTAAGTTTATGTGCGCCTATGCCTACGTAGTATGCTAATGTTTTTGGTGGGCATTTGTTTTTTTTTTTCCCCTTGTGAAGCCAATTTTATGTGTTAGGTGAATAAAGGTAGGTAAGTGTGTGCAAATAAAATGTGTTCTTATGTTACCATATTTTGGCGAGCAAGGCCGTCTGCGTGTATAGGTCACATGAGAAGTTTTTGATGAACAATTTGGGATGATTAATATTTCAAGTAGACTGCACTAAATTTTTATAATCCCGTAAACATCGCCGGGCCTCATCGTGCCAGTTCAGAGGCCAACACGCTGCCTACATTTCGTATAAATTAAACACATTGACGTGAATCGCATCTATCAGCATGTTTTATCAACACTGGGCTACTGTTACGAAGTGAACCGGCCCTGAAACAATGGCACATGCGGCGGCCGGCTGGCCCCCGCCCGCCAGAATAATCTTGTAGCGACTGACCGACAGCTACCCAACCCTGAGGATCTAGGACCGATCAACAGATGTGAGTCGCCGATCAACACATGCGAGTTGCAGTGCCTGGCCTCGCTGCAGAGGATCTAGGCGCTCACCCAGCTATGTGTGCACTGCAATGAGTATTCGCTGTTAGCCCCAGCACACAATGATCCAATGTATCTTCATATATATTATAAATAAATAAAGTTCTGTGTTTTGCTTCAAACATAAGGCATATCCAACAGTGTTTAGTTGTATTTTAATAATACGTAGTCTGTTCTTTTCACACACTTTCAATGGCCATCTAATAATGTGTTCAGGACTTCTTTATACGACAAGGTGTGGTCCAATACGCCTTTCTTGGGTATCAAATTAATCAATCAGGAGATGTCCAGCTATTAAAATATACATATGCATTTATATTTAATTAAATAAGTGTTTTCTTCTGCGCTAGAGATGATTGAACATGAACTTCATACAAAAAATGGCCAGTTTGGGGGCATGGTGGTTAGGGGTGGGTCAAAATCAGCCCACAATTTTTCAAATTCTTCATGACGACCCCCCCCCCCCCCCCCCCCCTATTTTGACCCTATTCTTGGGAACCTGTGAGGGGTCGTAATAGAGAGGTTCTACTGTACATATTTTGTGATTGGCATTGTCTCCTGTAATGGTGAGTTCACTTAATTTTTTGTGTTTTTACAGTTAATTTAATTTTTCGTATTATATTTTTCAGTCTTTATTTGTTTTTATTGATTTAACAATTTTGCAGTAGTGCACACATTAAAAAAAAAACATTATAAAATGTGTACAATTTGAGGGAGTGCTATTTTCTACTCTTTGGACTACAATTATAAAAAAAAAAAAAAAAAAAATTGCATTTATTTTCATTACTAACATTTCTTTTAAAACTTAATACCATGTACAATTTTTATATTATATTACCAGCAACTTGTGAAAAAGTCAGGGAACTTTTATATTTTGGTCAGGGAAAGTCAGGGAACTAAAATGAATATTAGTGGCAACCCTGGCATGGCCTTGGTGACGTCAGGCGTGTTGTTCGATTTGACCGGCCTGGCCCAGGCGCATTTTCTATAGGCATCGATGACTGTCAACATGTAGTGGTGGCCTTTATTCGCACACGCATATGGTATCATCACGACGAGGTCGGTTTGAAACAGGTATTCGTCCCACAAATCATGACCTTGCAACGGAGGAAGCTGCACCTTGCGGCCGCATGCAGTTCATGGGCAATACCCAATCTATTCATTGTAAGTAGTCCGCCTCTAAGTTCTTCGATGAAACTATCTTGTCGGTTTGGGAGAAATTTCCAACACTTTGCGAAGCAAGCAGTGGCTGCAGCCTATTGACCAGCTCGTTCGGGTTGTCCCAGAATACATAGTCAATGTTCTTGTAGTCATTTATCTTCTTCAGACCTTCGCCACATTTCAGTGCTAGGTTGCTGAAGAGGTCTGTGAGAATGTCAATTTGTTCATGATCTTTGTCCTCATAAACAGCTATCTCAAGATTGTTAACTTTGTAAAGTGCGTGCATGAGTTCGAGAAAATTTTGTATCCCAAAAGGTCAGATTCTGTAAATTCCCTTGGTTCCTTGCAAAATAGCAGTTCGTAAAGCCCAGGGGTTCCTCGTGTATTGTAATCATCAACTCCGATGATCTCACCTGGTAGAAACGAAGGAACCATTTATCATTAAGCCTGTATACACCGTACTTTGTATCATTATTACAGGATGTGTATAATCATAGGTACTTTTGAGCCAGAGCATATGATTTCAGGGTTTTCTTCTGTATCAATGCCTACAGTCTTCACAGCTACGGGTGCTTCATCGCTCTCCCAGAGTACATTGAGATGGCGAGTAATGGGCTTAAAAATTTCTTCATTGTTAAGGTCACGTGAAATTTTGGCTCTCATGGCGAGCAAATACTTGGAGCGAACAGACTAAATTGCCTGATGTAAGTCACTGGCAATGTCCAACATCATACTGAATACAAATGGTTACTGTTGCTTGCTTTTATAGGTTTAGTCGTGAGTCTCCGCCAAAATACTTGCCCAAGCGTTTGCTGCACATATCCAATATGTCCCTGCTGTAATTTTGATTATCTGTTTTCGTAGCGATGTGGGAAATCGAGGTAGCGTATGCATGTTCTAAGGAATCTTTAAGCACTTTTAGTTCCTCTTCATTTTGAGCAGATGCCACATTCAGTCTGTCAGTAATTTGCCTTTGAACAATAGTTACGTGCTTGTCCGTGGCTACCATATCATGGACAAGCTCGGTTTTTACATGATCCATGTTTGCACCGAACTCGGAGAAGTAAATGCGAAATAATGTGTTTTGTTCAGCCAACATACTGCGTAATTCCGAGATGAAGCCAAGGGCGAAATGTTTAGTAGCATCTTCGGATTGTTCGAGTTCATCAATGTTTAAAATTATTCTTCTACCAACATTACAAGTTCATCGTTTCTTGGTACGAGACAACCTCCCTCTACGTCTTTGTCAAGCAGCAGCTTGATGCTACTATGCCAGAATTTCGATATGCTGTAACTCATTCTCGAAAGTCAATGATGAACTGATCAAATCCACATTAATACCTGCCATTATATAGAGGCCAGTCTTTTACTAATCACCAAAAATCCATACTTGTCTTTCCAGCATAAAGCACACACATCTTTGAATTCTGATAGAGTCATGTCCACATTGACGTGATAGTCATACACATAGTCTGGACGAGGTACTTGCAGTCCACGTACATGTGTCATTCCATGATAAAGTACTCCTGTATACAAGTCTGTTTCCTGCAGGCAACGTCATCAAAGACAAATGTTAAGTTTGTCAGTGCTTCACCCGGTGGCACGGCGGCTTCATTATCGCAGCATGGGATATAACCGAAGCCTTCTTCAGGGTTGGAGAGCGAGGTTTTGTGCAGACCCAGGAGAGCCCCCCAACCTCTGCAGTCAGTGGGCTGAATAACTCTGGCAAGAGAGTTTTTGGCTCTCCTTAGTCGAAATCTCAGCATTGTGGCTGTCACAGGGGTGTGGGGGTTTGGTAGCCTTCCATTGCAGGGGTAGAGTTTCTCAGGGTAGCGGGCGGTGCCGCACATTTATTATTGCCCTGGATGGAGGCCGATGACATATTACCACCTCCTCTCGAGGCTCTGTAGCTATGAAATCACTGGTTGAAGGAGTGCTTCCATCCTGTGGTGTCGCTGTTAACTTGGTTATCAGCTCTGGCATGTCCGTGACTTGTAGGATAAAACAATCTTTGTTTTTCGGGGTGGCAACCACATGGTAAAATCTGAGCAGGCTGTACAATTCCATAACTAAACAAAAATAGTAAGTTCAAATGAAAACAAAAAAAATCTGTTGGTCTATATTTATATAAATACTTAATTCTGAAATCAGAAAAAGGTAAGCATGCTTAAGGTTGATAAGTTTTGTAGCTGTTGATAGTCAAGTTTGCACCCAAGGTTGCAACAAAATTGCTGTATTTTTTTAATACATGTATTGGTTCTACAATAATAAGATTAATATTACTTGCAAAATATCTACTCTCAAAACCTAGTTCTTTTCAAAAATCAAAATGTAGGATAACTGATGATTTAAACTTGGGTGCTTTGATACACATTTGGGTTGGTATAAAATATTTGTTAATGAACAGGTAGATTCAAAATAAACGCATGCCACAATACATTTTTAACATGAAAATGTTAGATATGAAATTGTAAATATAATAGAACAGTTTTACAATGAATATGAAGGGAACACTTGCTATGTTCACTATATTGGGGAAACTTCATGTGAAATAATAAAAGAACTGATGTAACAAATTTACATGTAAGCAGAGTACTTATACAATAAATATTTAATAAAATATAATAAACATACTATAACTTATGGGAAAATAATTTATAACTGAAAAACATAATAAAAAATGTTTAACATAAACGTGAGTAAAACTGAAATACATTGTAACCTGTATGGATAGTTTTCAGGGGATCAAAATAAACTACTGATAATGCATATTGACAAGCAATGCATACACTTGATCATCATCCAGACTTCCAGCATCTGGTTTGCTGGTGTGGCTGGGTGCAAAATGTAACGAAAATAATAACATAAATAAATACAAAATAGCCTCGTAAAAATTAGAAAGGCAAAGAAACATGAATTTTTCGAGACAGAAAATCCACATCGTATTTGTGTTATGTTATGGTCTGTCACCCTTCTATTAAGCAGCCTTTCGACTTATATGTGTGACTTTGGTCTCCAGAACACTGGCTAGGAGGACTGGCTTGACACCACTACACAGGGTTTACCACAGCCTGCTGCTTACAGGCACCCCAGTCTTGCTCGCCTAACAAAATAGAGACAGATAGAGAAAGAAAGATACAAAAGAAAGGGTGCCGCTGTAAAAATTGTCCCTCCCTCTCTCTTTTTCAGCTCCCACCGACCCTGAATGTCGAGTTTATAGATTATCTCAGCGGGGTGGAGCTTGGGATAAAAATAACAAACTTTGTTTGGAAAACAGTGGAAGTGTAGCATTTTTTCCACTGAGGCTTTCGTTCCCAGCCATGCTTCCTTACACGGGATAACTTTCAGCGTTCATAAAGGCCAGCACAGCTCTACAACCACTCGCAACGGGAATGTAAATTATTTGCAATTTTCACATAAGATTTTCGAAGTTCGAATGTGAATAATTGGTAAATTACTATTCGCAAATATTTAAATTTTTAAATATCTGCACACTCCTATTGACGATAGTGGCTGCTGGTTTTGATACTTGTTTTGGTGGAAAAAACACTTGGGGAAATTCTTTGACTTTTAACTCAAATATTTTTTAATTCGAAGATGAAGTCGGCTTTGAAAATGCGAAGCTTCACCCACCTCTATAATATAGTTATGCCATGTGAGCACTAGCATTAAATTCACATATAATCCACACAACTGCAATAACTAATGAAAATAGAAACTAACATTTGTTTATAAACTACAGTGTTCACCCAAATACAGAGTATCCTTGAAAACAAGACAACCACCACATGCTACCCAGTCCCACTGTATTTGTATCCTTACTTTTTTTAAAGACTCTGTTATGACTTTTATTCTATTGAAACATATATCTAGTGAAAACACACAACCCCTTGCTACTACTCAAGTGAAAACATTGGCCTTAAAATGTTTAGCATGCTAAACTAAGACTATCATTAACATTTGGAGTTAAAAATTGGAATAAAAAAAAATTGCTGTACGTATCTTGAGTAGGGTCTGACCTTTTTTTTCCAGCCTGGCATGACACCCAACGTTCAAATTGCTAGTGCAACATGTTTCAAATAACTCCTAACAATGTTTATTTATTAAAAACCACTACAGGCTAATCATTTACATAGATACTGAACCGAATGACAAAATAAAAAATTAATTTCAACAGTTGAACTGAAAAACTAGCATAAGTCACACCCCTTTTTATGACACTTAAGAACTGGTATAAAATGTGCGACCTATACGTGAGTAAATACTGGACCCTATCAGTTTTCTGTAGCTTATCGATATGGGATTATTTTTTGGTTGTAGGTTAGTAATACCACCAGCACTTAGCCTAGGGAACCAGAATCAAGAACAAAATTATATTCTTGGTTCATTTGCTTAAAGGTGTGTGCAATATATTCATGATATTTTCCATGCTTTCAATACTACAGTGAATTGATTGGATTATTCGAGGGATCAATCACACGAAAATGCAACCAGTGTAAACTGATTACACACTATCAGTGGAAACTATGTACACTAAAATTTGGTAATTCATCTATGCCATAAAAGAATATGTACTTTGAGCGCTTTGAGGTTACGAAGTCTTATTACAGTGAACTTGTTCATGATTTCTTACTGTTAAGACATAGAAAATAAAGACTTTTTTGTAGCAAGAAACAAAGTTAATTTTATAAGATGAAAAGCAAATAATGGCTTCAAAAGTGTGGCTGCATTTTGCTATTTGGAGTGAAAATGATCTCTATGCAAAGTTATGTGAAAAATTGATTTCCCTTATATATATATATATATATATATATATATATATATATATATATATATATATATATATATATATATATATATATATATATATATATATATATATATATATATATATATATATATATAAACACACACACAACACACACAAAACACACACAAACATAAAACACCTATTTTTAAGCACCTGAAATGGACCAATCACTTTTGTAAAATAGTGGAACTGTCCGATCTCAATAGTCAACAGCTATAAGAGATGACGCTGTCGGGTGAGACACGAGACGAACGATGACACAAATACTTACTGGTAATTTGAGTGCCAGCGGTGCTTCTCAATCACCGCACTATTGAGACTCAGGGTTCTCAGGGATGTTGTCAGTGTCGTGTGTGCATGTCACTCGTGCATACTTACAACAAACACGTTGGCAATACTAAACTTTTAATAAAAATCACTGAAATAAACAATTGATACAACATATGTGGCTAGGACACTGTCACTACTGATAAAAGAATTGAGTTCACTGTAGACTTGTTTTTGTTGATATTGTTCATACACATCAACATGCCAATTAAATGATTTTCTCGTTCATGACTAGCCAATTCCACTTGGGAGCTCACCAGCTCATAATTAATTTAGCCCACGCCTAAATGGATGATCTCATCTAGGTGAGTGAAAGCACAACCTTCACAAGGGAAGAGGGCAGACAGCCGCTAGGGTGGACTGACGGTTTTTCCCTGAAGACAGGACATGGTGAATTACAAATGAAAACCCTTAATACATATTAACATGTGTGTGTTTACTCAGCATCACTAACGCAAACTCATTGGGGCTCGCCCTCCAGCAAGTGGTTAGTGTGGTGACGGCCTATACAGAGCCGGCTAGGATGGGAATAATTGTACGGTACACTAATAACACAATTACATAGACCCTTGAATGATACATGAAATAAGATGGGACACGAGATGAATACTCACAATCAACACACACGTGTGAAAACAAGCTTAGGTGGTGCGGATGCCGCTGGACGAAGTACGTAGCGGACCACGTGGTGCAAGTGAAATTGCAATATTTCGGCATGGAAACGGCAAACTAAGTTCAGATAAAATATTATTTGTGTTGAGCAAGTGATTCTCTTTACAATTAGCGTTCTTACAAGCTTGTAACATGCCTGATGGCGGTGAAATGGCGGTGAAATCAAACATTACTGTGACCGCGTGGTTAAGTACAAAAAGCATCAATTTACGTGAAAAATACATTGAACCCTGAATAAAACCGACATAGAACCCTGAAATAAATGATTGCACATACGATGTTATATAAATAAGCTCTTAAAACGCAATGATGGCATATACAAATACTTGGCTTCAAGTCGGCCACGCAGAAGTTACACTGAAATGCCATAAACATAGGCATATGGCACCTGATTCAAAATGTGCGATTCACGTGACCTCTTCGACATCTTTCACCACCTTCTCCTCGATTAAATTAAAAATGCCACAAGGTCATAAGAATTAGTAAAGTGGAAGTATAATGCTGGGGAAAATGTCTGGCAAAAACATATGCAAGCACAGATTAACCGGTAAACTAAATCGACTATGGAAACCTAAAACAGTGAACGAAAGTTGTAATGTGTACGTGACAGTGTCTTACCTCACCAGCTCTCCTCGACAGACTGCCCAGATACAAGCGTCGCACGGATCTACCATGGCCGCCTACAAGGTTCACGTAAGCGGAAGTGCTATGCACGCCGAGTGAAATATTTTATATCGAAAATAAAATGGCACAAATTAAATTAAATATTGTTTTACATTTCTATAATTTTCTTATAAATTTCAATATTATTTTAATGTCTCTTTGTGATGGCGTTCATGCCGGAATATTAAGTGTTCTTAACCTCGTTGCCGTGGGCACTTTGAATATTCATAACCAAACAATTAAAATTAGTACACACACTTTAAAACATTTTACGACATATTCAACACTGTAAAGACAACATAACACATTTAACCCTGAAATTAACATTTATAGGAAAGTTCGAAATTATCGGCCTCTTTGCGCACGTACGGAACACGTGACACGTGAGCGCCATCATGGGCTCTAGCGCTGCTGGCTGTTAGCCGAAGTCAGAGAAGTGAAAGGAGTGATTACTTACGTGGATGACCAACCCACGAGTGGATTTTCCCAGCGCTCGCGCGTCTCAAACTCCATCTCCCAGTGGTGAATATTGTCTGTTCCCGACTGCATGGCATGCTTCGTTGGCTTGAATATTCTCACCAACCGGGTCTTGATATGCTCCTCCGGCACTCCGGACACCATGCTCACATCCATCTGCACCAACATT
Organism: Dryococelus australis; assembly: GCA_029891345.1. Lineage (NCBI taxonomy): Eukaryota > Metazoa > Arthropoda > Insecta > Phasmatodea > Phasmatidae > Dryococelus > Dryococelus australis. Next base: position 177,428,077 of record CM056995.1, read on the forward strand.
TCATGCAATATTTCACTAAATCATTACGATGATATGAACCAATATCTACAGCTGAGGCAAATAAACAATTTTTGGTATCTAAAGACTGTAATAAAATATTATTGCATCCATGAAAAACATACACAGAATTTGTTTGTTGGAAATAGGCGAGCCAAGGAAGTTATCCCCATGAAACAAGTTATTCAAATAAGAAGTTGCTGACAGTTAATGAGCCTACTTTTCTCTACAAGAGTGTAAATAAATTTTAGTAAAGTTCCTGAAAGCTTAGATTGTAGGTAGGTATTGACGTCTCATTGACAGCTAGATCATAGAAGATGAAACCAGAAATATGTGAAAGAGAAGCAAGACAATTAAAATTCAAGAGTGACTGACACGGGATTCGAATTCAGAAAAACTTGTGAAACTAAGCCAGATTGCAATAAACTGCATCACGGAGGTAAGATTTGGAGCATCAACTTTGGATATCAGTCTAATGTTTTGAATGATAGGGTTCACTAACATGAAATATTTACTCAGCTATCATATTATTTTGAAAAGTTCTAAGACACACTAAAACATATAAGTTTACATGACCTACCATAATGCTACTTGTGTGAAAAATTTGATGAAAATCAGTTGATTAGTCTCCGAAATATGGCATAAAAAACATATTCTATATCTTACGAAATTGCTTAAAAAGAGGCTCTAAACAAGTTTGTAATAGATAATGTCAGCATAAAAGATTTGACTGAAATTATTAAACATATATGCCAAACATGATCAAATTATACTTGGCCTTCCATAGGTCTGCAAAATTTGGTGGAAATTAGTTGAATTATTCCGCAAATATGACAAAATGTTCAGTTTACCCACGTGACACTACTCTGCAAATAAATCAGGCAAAGGAGGAACTCATATTGGTTGATTGATCCTCAAGATATGGCATTAAACCACAATGAACATGTAAGGATCTTCACAATAGGAGGGCAAAAAGTTTATATATTAGCACTTTTGATTGTTGTCATAGATTAAAGAACCATTAAATTTAAATCTTCTACATAGTTTCGTAGATATAGCACACTATGCTGAAATATTTGTATATGCGCCATTCTGAAAAGAAGTGATTTACACACTTAAAACATATAAATTAATATAGCCTACCACAGTACAACAACTTTCACCAAATTTAACAGAAATTGGTTAATTGTTTCCTAAGATATGGCAAAAAAACTATATTATTTAATGTGGAGCTATCTTACAAAATGAAGGAGAAATGAGGCTTTGCATACACAATTTTGATGGATACAACTGATACAGCATAAAAAGTTTGATCCACTCAAAATTTATTAGTTTACATAATTGCTAGCCAAATTTGATACAAATTGGTTGTTTTTCAGAGATTGCATAATTTCAATTTGTCAAGTTATACTATTTTATAAAAAGGTGGACAAAGAGATTTTGTGTGTACAGATTCGATTGTTGAAATACATATAGCCAACAAACAAATATTTTTTTTTTGGAATTAATTACATAGTTTTGGCGATATAATATGCAAAACTAGATTAGCTATATGGATGCCATTTTGAAAATAAGTGTCTGACATAGCTAAAACATATCAGATAACATTACCTATCACAGTATTACTTGTCTGCCATATTTGGTAGGAATCAGAAAATTGTTTCCCCAGATACAACATAAAAACTTAAATTTATACGCATAGCAATATTTTATAAAATGGAGGACAAAAGAGGCTCCATTTACATATATTTGATATTTTATATATATACTTCCAGCATACAAAGTTAGGTTTGAATTGATTAAATGTTTTCGAATTTTAGCATACTATGCTAAATTATCTATATAGCCACCATTTATTTTGAAAATAGGTGTAACATACTTGAAACATATTTGTACTATCAACTGTGGCAGTACTACTTGATCGCCAAATATGGTAGGAATTTTCAGTGTTTCCCTAGAAATTACACAAAAAATTGATTAATTATATAGGACTACCTTAAATGGACAAATGTTTTGTATTTTGGCTTACGATGCTTGTAATAGACATTGTTAGCATACAACATTTGGTTGAAATTGGTCAAATTGTACGGCAGTAATACCAAATAAACCTAAAATATTGATATATCCACAATTTTAAAAACAAAAGCCTAGTAATGTTTAATTACTTATATTTACCTGGCCTATCATAGTATTTCTTACGTGCCAAATTTGGCAAAAATTGGTACAGTTGATTTTGAGATATAATGTTAAAGATTTATTTTTACATGCAATGCTATTTTTAAAAATGGACAAAAAAGTGGCTATTTAGCTTAAACGATACATAAAGTCAGTGTGCAAAATTTAGTTGAAATTGGGCAAATGGAATAGTAGTTGTACCAAATAAACCTAAAATATTTTATGGTTCTTATTTTGAAAATAAGTGTCTAATAGAGGTAATTTACTTACATTTAGTTGACTTGTCAAAGTATTACTTACTTGTTAAATTTGAAGAAAATTGTTTGAGTGATTTTCAAGATATAACATAAAAGCTTAATATTTTCATATGGTGGCAGGCAAAAGAAATTGTTGTTTGCCTTATATAATGCTTCTAGTAGATACGGACAATGTACAAATTATTATTGAAATTGGTTAAACGATATTGTAGAAATACAAAAATGCATTAGAGTCTCGCTTATTTGACCGTTGCGTATCCGGCATTCCGTATTACCCTGCGCCCTACAGAAAAATAATAATACTATTAATGTCATTGAATCAATCAGCAAAAAGACTAAAAGTTGCGAGCGTTAATGTAGACCATTTTTGTTGCACAGTACTGTACTGCAGCTACGCCACTAGTTATTTCAACAGTACAGTTCTGGCTTTACTAATGTCTATAACACATGAGTTCGGCATTCACCACCACCCCCACTCTCCACTATCCACTTTCACAACAAACTACTCAGTAGAGTGCAGTTTTGTGTGCAGACAGCTTTATTGTCTGTTTTGTTAAATGTGCATGTGTCTGTGTTAGATAAACAAAAGTTTTGTTGTTTAAAAGGTAAAACCTACATAAGTAAGAAGACAAAAAAATATAAAGATGTTGTAACGATGGAACAAAAACTTGAGGCAATCTAGAGACTGGACAAAGGAGGGAAATTACAGAAAGTAGCCAACGACTTCTGCACAGAGAGTCGTGTAGGGGTTGAGACACTACAGTGTAGCATATGAGGCAGATTACTTTCTGCACAGCAGAGGCATGAAGGGGTTGTGACACTGCGGTATAGAAAGTTTGGTGGATTGCTTTCAGCCCAGCAGGGACGTGTAGGGGTTGTGACACTGCAGAGTAACAAATTTAGGTAGATTGCTTTCAGCCCAGCAGGGGTACGTAAGGGTTGTGATACTGCGGTAGAGCAAGTCTGGTAGATTGCTTCCGTCCCAGCAGGGTCATGTAGAGGTTGTGACACTGTGGTTTAGCAAGTTTGATAAATTGATTTCTGGCTAGCAGGGAGGCGTAGGCGTTGTTAGACAACAGGGTTTCAACTTTGATAGATAGCTATCTGGAGAGCAGCGGCTTATAGGGGTTGTGAAACTGCGGCATAGCAAGTTTCGTAATTTGCTTTCTGCCCAGCAGGAGTGTATAGGGGTTGTGACACTTCTGTGTAGCAAGTTTGGTAGGTTGTTTTCTGCACAGCAGGGATGTGTAAGGGCTGTGACAATGCAGTGTATCAAGTTTGATAGATTGCTTTCTGCCCAAAAGAGGAGTGTAGGGGGTGTGACACTGCGGTATAGCAATTTTGGTAGATTTCTTTCTGACCAGCAGGAGCGTGTATGAGTTGTAACACTGAGTGTAGTAAGTTTGGAAGATTGCTTTCTGCCCAGTAGGCACGTGTAGGGAGTGTGACACTATGGTGTATAAAGTATGGTAGATTGATTTTGCCCAGCAGGGGTGTGTAAGGGTTGTGACATTGCTGTGTATCAAGTTTGATAGATTGCATTCTGCCCAAAAGAGGCGTGTAGGGGGTGTGACATTGCAGTGTAGCAAGTTTGGTAGATTTCTTTCTGCTCAGCAGGAGCGTGTATGAGTTGCGACACTGCGGTGTAGCAAGTTTGGAAGATTGCTTCCTGCCCAGCAGGGACGTGTAGGGAGTGTGACAGTATGGTGTAGAAAGTTTGGTAGATAGCTTTTAGCCCAGCAGAGATGTAAGGTTTGTGACATTACTGTGTAGAAAGTTTGGTAGATTGCTTTCTGCAAAGCAGGAGTGTGTATGGGTTGTGACAATGCAGTATATCAAGTTTGATAGATTGCTTTCTGCCCAAAAGAGGCGTGTAAGGGTTGCGACACTGCGGTGTAGCAAGTTTGGTATATTTCTTTCATCTCAGCAGGAGCGTGTATGAGCTATGACACTGCAGTGTAGCAAGTTTGGTAGATTGCTTTTTGCCCAGCAGGGGAGTGTAAGGTTTGTGACAATGCTGTGTAGCAAGTTTGGTGGACTGCTTTCTGCCAAGCAGGAGCGTGTAAGGATTGTGACACTGCCATGGAGAAAGTGTGGTAGATTGCTTCCGTCCCAGCAGGGTCATGTAGAGGATGCGACAGTGTGGTGTAGCAAGTTTGATAAATTTATTTCTGACAAACAGGGGGGTGTAGGGGTTTGGTAGACAACAGGGTAGCAACTTTGGTATACTGTTTTCTGGAGAGTAGCGGCGTATAGGAGTTGTAACACTGCGGCGTAGCAAGTTTCGTAATTTGCTTTCTGCCCAGCAGAGGTGTGTAGGAATAGTGAAACTGCAGTGGAGCAAAATTTGGTTGACTGATTTCTGCCCAGCTGGGCTGTGTAGGATGTTGTGATACTACAGTTTAGCAAGATTGAGTAGATTGCTATCTGCCCAGAAGAGGCATGTAGGGGTTGTGACATTGCTGTGTAGCAAGTTTTGTTGATTTCTCTCTGCCCAGCAGGAGCATGTACGAGTTGTGACACTGCGGTGTAGTAAGTTTGTAAGATTGCTTTCTGCCCAGCAGGATGTGCAGTGAGTGTGACACTATGGAGTAGCAAGTTTGGTAGATAGCTTTTTGGCCAGCAGGAGGTGTGTAAGGGATGTGAGATTGCTATGTAGCAAGTTTGGTAGAATGCTTCCTGCCAAGCAGGGGCGTTAAGGGTTGTTACACTGCGGGGTGGCATTTTTGGCAGATTTCTTTCATATCAGCAATGACATGAAGGATTTGAGAAACTGCGGTGCAGATAGTTAGGAAGAAATGCTTTTCACATAGCAGGCCGTGAAAGGGTTGTGGCAATGCCGTGGAGCAAGTGTGGTAGATTGCTCCCGTCCCAGCAGGGTCATGTAAAGGTTGTGACACTGTGGTGTAGCAAGTTTGAAAGATTAAGTTCTGGCCAGCAGGGGCGTGTAGGGGTTGTGACATTGCTGTGTAGCAAGTTTGGTAAGATTTCTTCCTGCCAAGCAGGGGCGTGTAAGGGATGTTAAACACCAGTATTGCACTTTTGGTAGATTGCTTTCTGCCAAGCAGGAGCATGTAAGGGTTGTGATAGTGTGATGGAACAAGTGTGGTAGATAGCTTCCGTCCCAGCAGTGTCATGTAGAGGTTGTGACACTGTGGTATAGCAAGTTTGGTAGATTGCTTTGTGCCCAGCCATGATGTAAATGGGTTGTCATAGTACGATGTAGCAAGTTTGTAAGATTGTTTTCTGCACAGCAGGGGTGTGTAGGATGTTGTGATTCTACAGTTTAGCAAGATAGAGTAGATTGCTATCTGCCCAGAGGGGGCATGTAGGGGTTGTGACACTATGGTGCAGCAAATTTGGTAGATGGTTTTCTGCACCGCTGGGGCGTGTAGGGGTTGTGCCCCTGTGGTGTAGCAAGTTAGGTAGGTTTCTTTCTGCCCAGCAGCAACATGTAGAGGTTGTGACACTGCAGTGTATCAAGTTTGATACATTGCTTTCTTCCCAAGAGAGGCATGTAGGGGTTGCGACACTGCGGTGTAGCAAGTTTGGTAGATTTCTTTCTGCTAAGCAGGAACGCATATGAGTTGTGACACTGCGATGTAGTAAGAATGGAAGATTGCTTTCTGCCCAGCAGGGACGTGTAGGGAGTGTGACACTATGGTGTAGCAAGTTTGGTAGATTACTTTCTGCCCAGCATGGGGCATGTAGAGATTGTAACAAGCAGTGTAGCAAGTAAGGTAGATTGCTTTCCGCCCAGCAGGGGCATGTAGAGATTGTGAAACTGTGGAGTAGCAAGTTTGATAGATTGATTTCTGGCCAGCAGGGGGGGTGTAGGAGTGGTGAAACTGCGGTGTAATAAAATTTGGTTGATTTATATATGCCCAGCAGGGCCGTGAAGCGGTTGTGACAATGCAGTGTATCAAGTTTGATAGATTGCTTTCTACCGAAAAGAGGCGTGTAGGGGTTGTGCCACTGTGGTGTAGCAAGTGTGGTAGATAGCTTTCTGCCAAGCAGGGGCGTGTAAACGTTGTGACACTGCCGTGGAGAAAGTGTGGTAGATTGCTTCCGTCCCAGGAGGGTCATGTAGAGGATGTGACACTCTGGAGTAGCAAATTTGATAAATTGATTTTTGGCCACAAGGGGGGGTGTAGGGGTTGTTAGATAACAGGGTAGCAACTTTGTTAAATTGCTTTCTGGAGAGCAGTGGCATATAGGGGTTGCGACACTGCAGCGTAGCAAGTTTGGTAACTTGCTTTCTGCCCAGCAGGGGTGTGTAGGGGTTGTGACATTGCTGTGTAGCAAGTTTTGAAGATTGCTGTCTGCCAAGCAGGGCCGTGTAAGGGTTGTCACACTGCCGTTAAGCAAGTATGGTAGATTGCTTCCATCCCAGCAGGGTCATGTAGAGGTTGTGACAATGTGGTGTAGCAAGTTTGGTAGATTCCTTTTTGCAAAGCAGGGGCGTGCAGGGGAAATGACACACCAGTGTAGCAAGTTTGGTAGATTACTTTCCTCCCAGCAGGAGCGTGTAGGGGTTGTGACACTACGATGTTGTAAGTGTGGTAGATTGCTTTCAGCCCAGCTCGGGGCATGTAGAGGTTGTGACAAGCGGTGTAGCAAGTATGGTAGATTGCTTTCCACCCAGCAGGTGCGTGTATGAGTTGTGACACTGCAGTGTAGTAAGTGTGGAATATTGCGTTCTGCCCAGCAGGGACATGTAAGGGATGCTACACTGCGGGGTGCATATTTGGCAGATTGCTTTCATATCAGCAAGGGCGTGTAGGATTTTAGAGACTGTGGTGCAGAAAGTCAGGAAGAATCCCTTTTCACATAGCAGGGGCATTTAAGGGTTGTGATACTGTGGTGGAGCAAGTGTGGTAGATTGCTTCCGTACCAGTACGGGCATGTAGAGGTTGTGAAACTGTGGTGTAGCAAGTTTTGTAGATTGCTTTGTGCCCAGCCATGATGTAAATGGGTTGTCATAGTACGATGTAGCAAGTTTGTAAGATTGTTTTCTGCACAGCAGGGGCATGTAGAGGTCGTGACACTGCGCTTTAACAAGTTTGGTAGAATGCTTTCTGCCCAGCGGGGCGTTTAGGGATTGTGCCCCTGTGGTGTATCAAGTTAGGTAGATTTCTTTCTGCCCAGCAGCATTATGTAGAGGTTGTGACACTGCAGTGTATCAAGTTTGGTAGATTGCTTTCTGCCCAAGAGAGGCGTGTAGGGGCTGTGACACCGCGGTGTAGCAAGTTTGGAAGATTTCTTTCTGCCCAGTAGGAGCGTGTATGAGTTGTGACACTGCGTTGTAGTAAGTATGGAAGATTGCTTTCTGGCCAGCAGGGACGTGTATGGAGTGTGAACAATTAGGTGTAGCAAGTTCGGTAGATTCCTTTTTGCTCAGCAGGGGCGTGCAGGGGTTATGACACACCAGTATAGCAAGATTGGTAGAATACTTTCTGCCCAGCAGGGGCATCTAGGGGTTGTGACACTATGGTGTAGCCCAGAAGGGGCATGTAGGGTTTGTGACACTGTGATGTTAGTGTGGTAGATTGCTTTCAGCCATGCACGGGGCATGTAGAGATTGTGACAAGCGGTGTAGCTAGTATGGATAATTGCTTTCTGGCCAGCAGCGATGTATACGTTTTCTGACTGCGGTGTAGCAAGTTTCATAGAATGATATCTGCCCAGCAGGGGAATGTAGGGGTTGTGACATACCCGTGTTATACTTTTTGTAGATGGCTTTCTGCCCAGCACAGGGGCTGTTTCACTGCTGTGTATCAACTTTGGTAGATTGCGTTCTGGGCAGCACCAGGCATATAGGGGTTGTGACACTGTGGCGTAGCATGTTTCGTAATTGGCTTTCTGCCCAGCAGAGGCGTGTAAGGGTTGTGATATTGCTGTGTAGCAAGTATGGTAGATTGATTTCAGGCCAGCAGGGGTGTAGGGGTTGTTAAACAACAGGGTAGCAACTTTGGTAGATTGCTTTCTGGTGACCAGCAGCATATAGGGGTTGTGACACTGCGGTGTAGCAAGTATGGAATATTGCCTTCAGATAAGCAGGGTAGTGCAGGGAGTGTAACACTATGGTGTAGATAGTTGGGTAGATTGCGTTTTGCCCAGAAGGGGCGTGTAAGGGTTGTGGCATTGCAGAGTAGCAAGTTTGATAGATTGCTTTCTGCCCAGCCATGATGTAAATGGGTTGTCACAGTACGGTGAAGCAAGTTTGTAAGATTGTTTTCTGCACAACAGGGGCATGTAGAGGTCGTGACACTGCAGTTTAGCAAGTTTGGTAGAATGATTTCTGCCAAGCATGGGCATGAAAGGGTTGTGACACACAAGTATTGCACTTTTGGTAGATTGCTTTCTGCCTAGCACAAGTATGTAGGTGTTGTTTCACAGCAGTGTGGCCAATTTGGTAGCCTGCTTTCTGCCAAGCAGGGGCATGTAAGGTTTGTGACACTGCGGTGGAGCAAGTGTGGTAGATTGCTTCCGTCCCAGCAGGGTCATGTAGAGGTTGTGACACTGTGGTGAAGCAAGTTTGGTAGATTGCGTTGTGCCCAGCCATGATGTAAATGGGTTGTCACAGTACGATGTAACAAGTTTGTAAGTTTGTTTTCTGCACAGCAGGGGCGTGTAGAGGTCGTGACACTACGGTTTAGCAAGTTTGGTAGAATGATTTCTGCCCTAGCAGGGACGTGTAGGATGTTGTGATACTACGGTGAAGCAAGATTGAGTAGATTGCTATATGACCAGAAGGGGAATGAAGGAGTTGTGACACTATGGTGTAGCAAATTTGCAGATCGTTCTCCGCACCTAAGGGGCGTGTAGAGGTTGTGTACCTGCGGTGCAGCAAGTTTGGTAGATTCCTTTCTGCCCAGGAGGGACATGTAGTGGTTGTGACACTATGGGGTAGCAAGTTTGGTAGAAAGCTTTCTGCCCAGCAGGGGCATGTAGGGGTTGTGCCACTATGGTGTAGCAAGTTAGGTAGATTTCTTTCTGCCCAGCAGGGGTGTGTAAGGGTTATGACACTGTCGTGCAGCAAGTGTGGTACATTGCCTCCGTCCCCGCAGGGTCATGTAGAGGTTGTGACACTGTGGAGTAGCAAGTTTGATAGATTGATTACTGGCCAGCAGGGGCGTGTAGGGGTTGTTAGACAACAGGGTAGCAACTTTGATAGATTGCTTTCTGACCAGCAGGGGCGTGAAGGTGTTATGACATTGCAGTGTAGCAAGTTTGGTAGGTTGTTTCTGCCCAGCAGGGTCACGTAGGCATTGTGACACTTAGGTGAAGCCCCGCAGTAGCGTGTAAGGGTTGTAACACTTAGGTGTAGCGGTTGTAACACTTAGGTGTAGCCCAGCAGGGACGTGTAGGGGTTGTGACACTATGGTGTAGCTGGTGTGGTAGATTGCTTTCTGCCGAAGCAGAAGCGTGTAGTGGTTGTGACACTTAGGTGAAGCCCCGCTGGGTCGTGTAAGGGTTGTAACACTTAGGTGTAGCACAGCAGGGTTATGAAGGGGATGTGCCACTTAGGTGTAGACCAGCAGGGGCATGTAGCGGTTGTGACATTACAGTGTAGCATGTGAGGTAGATTGCTTTCTGCCCAGCAGGGGTATCTAGTGGCTGTGACATTTAGGTGTAGCCCAGCAGGGACGTGTAGCGGTTGTGACACTTAGTTATATACCAGCAGAGGCATGTAGGGGTTGTGACACTACAGTGTAGCAAGCGAGGTAGATTGCTTTCTGCCCAGCAGGGGTGTGTAGGAGTTGTGACACTACTGTGTAGCCCAGCAGAGGCATGTAGGAGTCGTAACACTGTGGTGTAGCACGTTAGATAGATTGCTTTCTTTCCAGCATGAGAGTCTAGATGTTGCGACACTACGGTGTGGCAAGTGAGGTAGATTGCTTTCTGCCCAGCCGGGGCATCTAGGGGTTGTAACACTTATGCGTAGCCAAGAAAGGGCATGTAGGGGTTGTGAAACCTAGGTTTAGCAAGTATGGTAGATTGCTTTCAGCCCAGCAGCAGCGTGAAGAGGTTGTGACACTGCGCTGTCGGAAGATTGGTAGATTGCTTTCTGTTCAGCAGGGGCGTGTAGGGGCTGTGACACAGCGGAGTGGCAAGTTTGGTAGATTTCTTTCCACACACCAGGAGCGTGTAGGTGATGTCACACTACGGTGTAGCAAGAGGGGTAGATTGATTTCTGCACATCAGGGGCGTCTAGGTGTTGTGACATTATGGTGTAGCCAGATTGGAAGAGCACTTTCTAACCAGCAGGGGCATGTAAACGGTTGTACACCACTGTGTAGCAAGCTTGGCAAATTGCGTTGTGCCCAGCCATGATGTATACGGGTTGAAACACTAGGTTGTAGCAAGATTTGTAGATTGCTCTCTGCACAGCAGGGACATGTAGAGGTCATGAAACTGCGGTGTAGCAAGTTTAGTAGATTCTTTTCTACCCAGCAGGGGCATGTAAATGGTTGAAAACTATGGTGTATCAAAACTTGGTAGATTGCTTTGTGCCCAGCAATGATGAAAACGGGATGTCACACAACGGTGTAGTATGTTAGTAAGATTGCTTTCTGCACAGCAGGTGCATGTAGAGGTCGTGATATTGTGGTTTAGCAAGTTTGGTAGAATGATTTCTGGCCAGCAGGGCTATGTAGAGGTGTGACATAATTGTGTAGCAAGTTTGGTAGATGGCTTTCTGCCCAGCAGGGGCGTGTAGGGGTTGTGAAACTGTGGTGTAGCAAATTCGGGAGATTGCTTTCATCCCAGCAGGGGCGTGTACGGGTTGTGACAATACTGAGTAGCAAGTTTAGTAGAGTGCTTTCTGCCCTAGCAGGGAGGAGTAGGATGTTGTGATACTATGGTGTAACAAGATTGAGTAGATTGTTATCTGCCCAGCAGGGCGTGTAGTAGGAATAACACTAAGGCATAGCTAGGTTAGTAGATTTATTTCTACCCAGCGGGGACATGTAGGAATTGTGACGCTATGGTGTAGCAAGTATGGTAGATTATATTCTGTGAAGCAGGGGCGTGAAAGGGTTGTGACACTGAAGTGTAGCTAGATTGGTAGAATACTTTCTGCCTAGCTGGGGCCTGTAGGGATAGTGACACTTTAGTGTAGCACCAACAGGGGCATGTAGAGGTCGTGACACTATGGTGTAGTAAGTGAGGTAGAATGCTGTATACAAAGCAGGGGCATGTAGACGTTGCGAGACTACGGTGTAGAGAGTGAGGTAGATTGACTTCTGCCCAGCAGTGGCGTATAGGGGAAGTGAAAACAAGGTTTAGCAAGTGTGGTAGATTGCTTTCAGCCCAGCAGAAGCATGAGCAGGTTTTGGCACTGCACTGTAGGAAGATTGGTAGATTACTTTCTATTCAGCAGGGGCGTGTAGGGGTTGTGACACTGCGGGGTGGCAAGCTTGGTAGATTGCTTTCCAAACACCAGGAGCATGTAGGTGATGTGACACTAAGGTGTAGCAAGAGGGGTAGATTGATTTCTGCACATCAGGGGCGTCTAGGTGTTGTGACATTATGGTGTAGCAAGTTTGGAAGAGTACTTTCTAACCAGCAGGGACGTGTAAACGGTTGTACACTACTGCATAGCAAGTTTGGCAGATTGCTTTGTGCCCAAACATGATGTAAACGGGATGTCACACTATGGTGTAGCAAGTTAGTAAGATTGCTTTCTGCACAGCAGGGGCATGTAGAGGTTGTGACACTGTGGTTTAGCAAGTTTGGTAGATTCCTTTCTGCCCAGGAGGGAAGTATAGGGGTTGTGACACTATTGTGTAACAAGTTTGGTAGAATGCTTTCTGCCCAACAGGGGTGTGTAGGGATTGTGACACTGCGGTGTAGCAAGCTAGGTAAATTTCTTTCTGTCCAGCAGCATCTTGTAGGGATTGTGACACTGCAGTGTATCAAGTTTGGTAGATTGCTTTCTGCCCAGGAGAGGCATGTAGTGGTTGTGACACTGCCGTGAAGCCAGTTTGGTAGATATCTTTCTGCCAAGCAGAAGCATGTATGAGTTGTGACACTGCGGTGTAGCATGTTTGGAAGATTGCTTTCTGCCCAGCAGGGCTGTGTAGGGGTTGTGACTCTACCATGTAGCCCAGCAGGGGCATGTAGGGGTTCGGTTGTGACACTACGGTGTAGAGAGTTTGGTAAATTGCTTTCTACTCAGCAGGGGCGTGTAGAGGTTGTGAAGCTACTGTGAATTAAGTTTGGTAGATTGCTTTGTGCCGAGCAGGGACGTGTAAGGGTTGTGACACTATGGTGTAGCAAGTGACGTAGATTGCTTTCTGCCCAGCGCAGGTGTGTAGGGCTCGTGACACTAGGGTTAGCAAGTCGGGTATATTGCTTTCTTCCTAGCAAGTTCATGTAGGAGTTGTGACACCACAGTGTAGCAATGACAGGTAGATTGCATTCTACCTAGCGGGGGTGTGTAAAGCATTGTACACACTACAGTGTAGGAAGTTCGGCACATTCCTTTCTGGCCAGTAGGTATGTGTACGGGGGTGTGAAAATACGGTGGAGCAAGTTTGGTAGATTGCTCTCAGCCCAGCTGGGGCATGTAGGGGGTGTGACACTAGGGTGTATCAAGTGTCAACATTTCTGGGAAATACAAGTGATTAGCACCACACTTTCATACATTCTTTATGTGGGCCATGGTAGCTGATTGGTTAGCCTGCTCGCCTCCAACCAAGGCGATCTGGGTTCAGTCCCAACCGGTTCAGTCCGGATTTTTGCATGTAGGAAACGTGGTAGAGGTTTTAGTTCACCAGTGAGTTTTCTTGAGGTTTTTCCATCTCCCATGCACTTGCATTCTACTGGTATTCACCTCACTGTCAAGCGCAGACCAAAACTTCTACACTCTCCATGTGCTTACAAAATTACTTTCAAATAGAGAAGCAGCTTTCACACATTATCCACTGAAAATCCATTTCGGAATTTCCTGACTTTCCCATTTCCTATTTTCCACACTGTATCTCACCATTTTCTCTTACATATTTTCAGTAATACAAAAACCCAATACCTATTAAATTTTTTCATAATTGATAGAACAAAAATATGCCATAAGTGAAGTTACACTAAATTACACTGCAGCAAACTAAGCAAGTAGGGCCAAAATTCAATTTGTATTTAATATGTGTAGGCCCTAGGTCACTAGGCAAAGTTGTATTATTGCCAGTTAAGGTTGAAGTAAAGCAACTGTCTACGGAGCACTGCCCTGACTGTACGTGAGGAATTCACAAAAAATTAGTACAGACAATAAAAATTGTCACAAAAGTGTGATTTTTGCTGTATATGAAAGAAGGGAAAATTATTAAGTGACAGAGTCCACATATTTAACAAAATTTAAGCACATTTCCATGTTGAATGCTTCAGAAAGAAGAATTTACCAGGAAATCTTCTTCAAGAAAGATCACTATAATATTTACTGTGATCTTCTTTTTTATATATAAAATCCATTGTGCGTGACTAAACCACATCATCACTGACAAACCACTGAACCAATTGAGACTATATTGATACCATATGTTATTGAGGTGGCAAGTAAGGTTTTTGGTTATGTTTCATTCTGATAGATGGCGCTGGAGTCAACTTCTATATTTATGGGCCGACATTGCTCATACTTGCAGAAATGGTTTGTTGATGTAAAAGAAAAAAATGCCAGGGATACAACAGTCAAATGTCGGTAGGCATACCAAACGTAATAGAGAGGATGCATTGATAAGGCAAAATAGAATGTGAAAGAGGCGGAACAACGTTAGCCGGGATCAGCTAAAAGAGAAAAATGCCAGCGATACCACAGTCAAACATAGGCGGAGCGTTTGCTGGGATGAGCTAGTGTCTAATAAAATCATAGTAATAATACATCATATCGATTATAAAATTTACTTTTTTTATGCCAGTTTCAGCTAATGTTTGTGACAAATGGATGGACATAAAATCAATTATAAAAATTATTTCCCACATTATTATTACAATTTTCTTACATACAATCATAGTAAACATTATGACAGTAATTCACGACAAATCTTTTCTTGCAAATTCTTCTTTCTGAAGCATGCAGAATGGAAATATGCTTAAATTTTATTAAAAATACAGACCATTTCCAACTATTATTTTTTTAGTAAAATATTTTATAATGTTGCAAAATATATACGTTCTTCTTTAATATACAGCACCTTAACAAAACACACATGGTCCTAATTACACTACCCTGTTTTCACACACCAACAAACTTTGCAGAGTATGGTAGCAATTATTTGCACTTTCCTTGACCTACATCAAAATTCCCCAACATTTCCCTGGCACATGACTTTCCCTGACTATTCCCCCTGTTTTCCCTGTGGGTGGACACCCAATTAATGTTAAAAGGTTTTTTTTTGCGAGCACACAATATTAACCAAAACACAACTTACTGGCTGGTCAATAGTGATATATCCTTGCAATTCCTTTTGGTGACTAACTTTCTGCGGGTCGACAACAGCCTCCACGTCCATCAGCGGGGCATCTCTGACTTGCGTAGGCTTGTCTCCAGCAAGCTGGACGACACGGCTTGAAACTTCAAGTTTGCACCTGGGGTTTAAAAAGTGGCTTTCTCTTACTTTCGGTAATTATTAAGAATAGGGGCTTTCATACAAAAAAAAATCTCAGCAAGTGGTATAATTCCACCCAACTAATTACACAGAACATAAATTTACAAGGGGCATAAACATTTCACCAATACAAACCCCAAAAATGATAGTGGGGAGGGCTATGAAGATAACAAAAATTTTGGAGTAAAAAAAAAATATGTTTTTATGACAAAATTTTACTCCACAATTTCCCTCCAGTTCATAGCACTACCCTCTATTGTATTGGTAACATTGTGAATTTAGGTAATGTTCAGTTGAATCTTTCTGCAATTAAATATGTTTTCATGAGATAATATTACAAATAGTACAAAAATGTTAAAATTGCAAAACACACCCACATCATTTCTCAGTGAAATTGGCTACACATGAAAATAATTTCTAGGGAAACTCCAAGCTTCGCTGATGCATGTCGCTTTGGAACCACCTGCAGGCGAGGTTGAATCACTGTTTTGGGAATTTACTCCTCTGCTGACGCTGGGCCTCTGGCTCAGTGGATAATGTTTGGCTATGTCTGTAGCTACAGTCTTTTGCAATTAAACATACTTTTGTGAATAAATATTAAATTACATACATATGCTTAACTCGTTTTACACCACAATTTTCCTGATCTTCGTAGCCCTCTCCATTATCATTTTTGGGGTTTATATTGGTCAAATGTTGATGCACCTAACAAATTTGTGTTTTGTGTAATAAGTATAGTGGAATTATACCACTTTCTGAGATTTTTTTCACGAAAAAGCCTTTATCCTTAATAATTACCTCATACATTATCACAGTAACATTTGGGTGTGAGTGTGTATTGATAATATTGTGCATTTAGGTATGGTTTGGTTGGATTGTCCTGCAATTTAACGTTTCTTTCATGATATTCCTGATATAATTCTAACATTTTACAGAAAATCAAGTTTAATTGCAACACGATCTAACCAAACAATAATTAAATTGACAATATAATTGAAACCAGTTATAAATTTGATAGTGGAGAGTGCTATGAAATGGAAGGACATTGTGGCGTAACATTTTATCCGAAAACGTACATATGTTACACTCGTCGTACCTTACAATTTCCCTGACCTTCATCGCTCTCCCTACTATCGTAAACTTACATTTAATTTGGCTACTACTCACCAAATCAATTGCCATTCACACTGCGTATATGATTAGGCATGCCACAACGCCTATCCATTTGACCACTACGCAGACACACTATCATCACCCATATATTATAATTTAACTTTTCCCTTGCTACAATAGCATAGAAACACTCATCATTTCACACAATTATTAGGTTTAACAGTTCAAACAACACACATTGCAATAAAACACTCATTTAAGCACTCGTAAATCCAAAACCTCTCACATGACAAAATGCACCTGACGTCAACCAACTTCGACGCACATTGATTTCCTGTCTCATTGGTCACAATGTATTCAGAAGTAATATGGTGTTATACATCACCTCTTTATAAACACAGTCACTGAACGGGGCTCTGTATCATCTTCAAAATGTATATTTATTCTACTATATGCTATTCACGGCAAAGTGAGCACTTTTGAAAGCCTTCTCATTTGGAATAATGGTCAATAAATATACTTTATTTTAGACTTAGATGTTAACTTCCAAGTGCGGTGTAATATACACAATATGTTTATCACTTACATGGCAATATTTATTTAAAACACTGAATTAAATGTCAAAGATGGCAGAATGGAAAAAGTAACCAGGGCCTCAAAAGTGCTCACTTTACTGTGAACATCCTATAGTAATATGTTCTATGATCTCATCACTTTAAACAGGTAAGGTTTGAGTAATTCACCAGAATGATATAACGTCCACACACTGCACCATACCTGTGTTGTTTACATGCATAACCTCAGCCCCACATTATAAGTAACCCCGGTAAATGATGTTTTATACATTAAATATTTGTTTAAAACTATATTCTTATATGTTATACAATTCAGTGACCTGAGGTAAAATTCAAGAATAGGGACTTTCGAAGAAGAAAAAAATTCTCAGAAAGTGGTATAATTCCACTCTACTAATTACTCAGAACACAAATTTACTACGTGCATCAACATTTGACCAACATAAACCCCAAAGTGGAGAGGACTATGAAGATCAGGAAAATTATGGGGTAAATTTAGTGAAAATATGTAAGGCATACATAATACTTATTCTCGAAAATAAATTAAATTACAAAAAGATTTAATCAAACATTGACTAAACTGACAATATGTATTACCAATACAAGCTACAAATACGATAGTGGGGAGGACTATGAAGTTCGGGGAAATTGCGGGATACAACATAATGTACTATGTACGTTATAATGATAAAAATTTTACCCTACAATTTCCCTCCAGTTCACAGCCCCCCCCCCCCCCCCCAATCGCTCATATTGTATTTGTCAATTGTATTGCTAACCTTGTCAATTTAGGTAATGTTAAGTTTGAACTTTTTGCAATTGAAGAGGTTTTCATGATACAATGTTATAATATATTACATATAGCACGAAAATCTGTTAAACTGCGAAACACACATACATTATTTCTCAGTGCAAACAGCCTGCACATAAAAATCATTTATAGGTACTCCAAGCTTCGCTGATGCGTAACGCTTCATGTCACCATCATTACTTACAAATAAAATTGCCAGTACACCTTGAATCATTTGTTTTGGGGATTTACTCCCCTGCTAGCGCTGGGACTCTGCCTCAGTACATAATGTTTGGCTATGCTAGTACAGTCTTTTCCCCTGGAAGATGGCTATGCTTGAATGTCATAAATTATCACAGTAACATTTGGATGTGTGTGTGATGATAATATTGGGAATTTAGGTCTAGTTTGGTTAGATTGTTTTGCAATTTAACGTATTTCCTTTTTAATTTCTGATATAAACATAATATTTGAGGGAAGACTTGGTATCTGTGAGATGGGTTGGTAAATTCAGGAAGGAAGTGGAAAAGGAGTTGGTTGGGTGAAGGAGAGTTGAGAGAGCTCGCCACCGGGCGGTAGCCTAATTGCGAGTGTATGTATGCATGTACAATGTTTGGTACAATACATATATGACTTCAGTCCAATTTTATCATGAAAACATGTTTAATTGCACAAAGATATAACCTAAAAACCCCTAAATTGACAATATTACCAACACAAGTAACAAATTCAATAGTGGGGAGGGCTATGACCTACAGGTATGTGGAGTACAATTTTATCACGGAAATGTACCTATTTTACACTCATTGTACCCTGCAATTTCCTTGATGTACATAGCCCTCGCCAATATTGTATATGTAACTTGTATTGGTGAAATTCTAAATTTAGGTATTGTTCACTTAGATATTTGTGCAATTTAACACATTTACATGATTAAATACTACAATTACGTACATATTTTTCACTCGTACCATGCAAATAATACAACCTCACCTAATACTACACAGTTATTTCCACAATATAAGCATTTTTCATCTAATATTTAAAATGTATTTGGCCTACATAACTCACCCAATCCATTGTTCTCAACAATAAGCCATGCCACAAGGTGTATTCAATTTGACCACCCTCAATACACTCAAAATACCACACAAATATAATAATTTTACTTTTACAATAAATCTAATATCATACAACACACATATTTACGCACAATTTATTTATTTCACATGCCAAAGAGACAAACGCAATACAACATGCCAAACAGCACTTTTACATTAAAACCTGCAGCACAATGCACCATTGCAAACAGAACCACAATGCACCTGACGTCAACCACTGTCTTATTGGTCACAGTATACTGGACACTGACATGGTGACACATGTCTGCTGTATAAAGACACCATCTCTATGTATTTCTTAAGAATAGGTGCTTTTTTGAAAATCTGAAAAATTATACCTGGATATGTTAGATATGATTATTAGTAATCACAATAACTAGGAATTTTGAAGGGACTTCAAGTAGTTTTCTTTAAAAAAAAAAATAAACTGTAATAGGGAGGAGGGTTGTCAACATAGGTGTGTTTAAGCTATCAAGTTTAATTGTTTTACATTGAAGAATACAGTTTGCAATTAATATTTAATGTGTAAAACCTCATTTACAGGGCATATTTATGACGCCCCGCTGACGTTATACAGGTATACAACACAGGTATCAAACAGTGTCTGAAGAGTATGTAAATCTGGTAAATTGCTCTAGGCTTACGTTGTCTATATTCACATACCTGATTGATATGTATGGGGGCCTGAGCATAAAATAACTAGAATGTACAAAATACAATAGTATAATATACGAGTGGTCCGCATTGTGTGTTTGCGCCTGCCAATACATTTGATGTACCATTTATGGTACATATATCAGTATTTGGCCTACTGTACGACGATGAAGTAGTAATGTTATGAAATGTACTATAAAGCTGTGTCAGTGTACCATAATATTGTATACGCCCCTCTACGATGGAACAGTGCCAATCGACAAGCATGCGCCAATCATGTACGTTAGGTACTGGTTAAATGCCAAGTAGTGCGGTTCGTGGTCAGGAAGTGTTGCTGCGTACGTGAATAGTGACACCCGTGTGAAGATTTGTGATGTACAAATGGAGGGTGCTCGTACGAGTGCTTCTGTGCGTGACCGTCGCCTATGTGGAGGGCGTTACCTGGACATAGAATTAACTCTCTTTTGGCTGCTATTTGATTTTTTTTAGTAATCACTGTGTTTTGTCGAGTGAGGTAAGGTGCAACTCATGTGCGATTGTAACTGAATTGGCCAAGGACAGTGAATTTTTACCCTGTCAACAGTTAGGACATGTATCTGTAAAAAGTATGAGACAGTGCTTTACAATTTTAAAAACTTTTCGGGCACGGCACTTGGTTTGAAAAAAGTAAATTAATTATTGAACTGATTCGTAAAATTATATATTATTATACATACTCCTTGCACCCCGTTTATTAGTCAAATGTGCCATATTAGTCAACCTACCGCCGTACATTTGTTGTCCTCTTGTCGCGAGGTGATGGTTGACTGTTGTATGCATGAGACAAGGGGTCAGAATAGGGGGGGGGGGGAGGCTCTTTCATTTATAGATGAGGCAAAATTTGGGGAAATGTAAAAATAAAAAGAGTTGCATCATCCAGGGGCAGTGGGTTTTCGGCGGTACTGAGAGAAATACGAATCATATTTCTCTCGTTCCTATCAAAAATTGTACTATCAGGATGCTTTTGACCATGATCAAGGAATCATTTGAGCCTGGAACGACTATTATAAGCAACTTTTGGCGCGCCTATAAATGTCTTTCACACTTTCAGGTGAATCATAGTAAATTTTGCTGATCCCGGTACAGGAGCGAATACCCAAAGAATAGAGTGTATGTTGCGGGATGTGAGGCACGATCTTCCTCGGTATGGAAGGAGGGCGCTGCACTTCGTCGGATACCTGTCGGAGTTCATGTTTCGCCGGCCGTACCCCGACCAACGAGAGAATATGCATCACTTCCTGCTCGCCACGGGTGAATTGTATGCACCGCCTTAGGTGAGTAAATACACATACATTGGTACTGTGTTAGTGTGTGTAATATTTTAGAGGTTGTATGTATTTTGTATTATTTCGCAGCCAGTGATGTGACGTGAAGAATGTAATACAGTTAAACCGAAGTTAATTATACGTTGTAGTAATTGTAGTGATGCAGTATTAATGCTGATGATGCATAGCCCCTCGCAGGGAAAAATACTACAAGCATAGCCAAGCATTATGCACCGAGCCAGAGTCCCAGCAGGGGAGCAAACCCCCAAAACACTGAATCAAGGTGCACCGACAATTTTTTTAGGTGCAGGATTTATTCCACACTACGGGGTTTAAAAAATCGGGTTGTGCGGAAACTATTAAATAGTAAAGCATGCAGTCATGGTTTTTCTTACACTCGAATGGTTCAACCCATTGCTCTGTGCCCCCCAAAGCCTCGCTGTTATGCTGACTGCACCTCAACCCCAATGTCTTACTTCAAACGGGCCGCGGTGGCCGAGCGGTTACCACACTCGCCTCCCACCAAGACGAACCGGGTTCAATCCCCGGCTGGGTCACCGGGTTTTCTCGGGAATCTCCAGTTTCCCGAGCCTTTCATTCCGGCGCTGCTCCATACTCACCACGATCACCCTCATCGCCTCTCAAGACCTCGCAGGTTACTGAACGTCATATTGACAACGAACACAAGAAAAGATGACACCTGACTCGGCTGTTTTTCAAAGGAATATAAAATTAGTTTTTCAAAGGAATATAAAATTAGGAAGATTGGAGTTTACAAAGCTAAGAACTAGAATAATTACAAACTAACAAAATCAGTTAATTATAACAATACACATTTAATTTATGACATGCTAACAAGACATACCAATTTAAATTGTTTAATTTCGACAAGAACCCAGCTGACCCTAACACTCTAGTCGCCGCCATATTCACAAGCATTTTTATGGCAGGGTTGCCAGATTGATTTTTTTTATCGTCAAATTGGCAAAGCCATAAACAAACCCTTGATATTCTATCCGACTATTCACTGTCCGTAGCGGGTGACAAGAGTCGGAACAAGCCAAAGTGGTTGCCATTAAACTGATCTCACTTATGATAATTATGTATTTTGCTCTCCATCAGAAAATATACCAATAATAGGGCGCGTGCCGTGTTTCCCTCTCTCATGACCGTTTGCCGATCACAAATGGTTTGTTTTGCAGCTAGAAGCTGCGCTCTACTAACTGCGCTGGCGCACCAGTTCACGCCAAAGAGTTTAGCAAAGTGTAGTGCAGTGCAAAGTTGATCGTGCAGTGTATCAGAACGGCGTGGCCGAGAAGCAACGTGCGCTGAGACGGCGTATGAATACAAGAAAGGAGTACCCGTGCATGTTACATTCTGAAGGCAAACGGCGTCACACAAGGACACGCTGACGGTTACCGTGCCCCCTGTCTTAAGCCCGTTCACCACGCCGTTATCTAGAAGCCGCTTCGACCATTTTGTAACATGTGTGGGTATTGTAGCCGAAGCCACCGTCCCGCGTGTGTGCACTTGTGCGTACTATGTAGTTTAGTTAGTGTCAAGTGTTGTATTTTTCGTTTCAGAGTAAATATTATTATTATGTAAATTCAGTGAGTGTATCGCTCCTGCCTATCGCCCGTGCGATGCAGTGCACGTGTTATTGTTTTGAATCTGCAATTTTTATGTTTTCATCTATAGATATTTTGTACCAGTGTGTCATACCATGTTTTGTTCTTATTATTGTTTTACCTTGTAACCTTACCTAACACATAAGTAGGGAAGAGTGGGGCACTTTCGGCAGTGGAGCACATTCAACATAGTTTGTTAATGCCGTTTTTTTGGAGTGTTAGCAACAGTGTGGACAGTGCAAGAGTAACGGATTTAACAAGCAAAACAGAGCCGCATGGGCGTCCATATATCAAGATAACCGGTGGGAAGTGACGGGGAGACCACATACCCCCTGATGCTACTGCCGACCAGTGGAGGAATAACACTGGAATAGATATTGCCCCAACAACCCACACATTGGCGGCTATCAACGAGCCGTCAAGCTGCAGCAGGGAAATGGGAAGCAGGGGTAAGGAGACTGGTTGCCTCTGATTCTCCAGTTCCGCATACACCCCAGCTAGCATTGATTATTCAGGTGACTGGTAAAATGGCAAAATTGATCTGCATTTTGATACATGTCAACAACAAACAATGTTACGCACTCATAGATACCGCCACTTCACGTAATTTTTTGGATCCACAGTTTGTAAACAAAGCAGATACCACCTCTACCAAGCATGTTATTAAATTGGCAACCGAACAGGAAAGCAATAGTGTGCAAGTTCAAGCAACTGTCACCCTCGGGATACGTGATTAAGAGCGTATCACCACAGCAATGTAATGGCAGAAATAACTGAAGAGGCAATATTAGATGTATGGTGGCTTAGCGAACAGAATATCGTAGTAGAGCCTGCTGCCAAGCATATTCATTTTGGTTCCACTGAACATCGAACTGTTTATAATATTGACTGGCAGTACAGATGACCGAGTTTGACTACCAAATACTGACACATCAGGCCGCATTTCAAAGTGTGTTAAATGAGTGCAGGGAAGTATTTACACAGCATGACACACTCAGGCGTACCACCGTAACATAACATGCCATACCACTGACATGAGAAGGCACAATTTACACCTCACCACACAGCTACATGCCGCACCAAGCATAGATTATTAAAGAACATATAAGCGAAATGCTCGCTGATGGTATAATAGAACCAACCTGTAGTAAATTCAATTATGCAATTACCCTTGCGCCAAAAAGGATGGAGGATGGTGCTTTTGTGTCGATTTCCGGCCTATCAATGAATTTACAAGTCATGCACTACCACCTCATATAAGCATTAACGATGCCCTTCAATCGTTAAGGAAAGCAAAATTTCTCCCCTCTCTAGACTTGAAAAGTGGATATTGGCAAATACTAGTAAAAGTCCAAGACAAGGAAAAGAAAGCTTTCACAGAACAAGGCGGAATCCATTATCAGTTTTGTGCCATGCCGTTTGGCTTGAAGTGTGCACCTGCCACCTTCCAAGCTATGATGGTGCGGGTACCAGATGGGCTGATAGACGAATGCACCCTAGCTTATTTTGACGATGTAATAGTTTGGTCGAAGACATGGGAAGAGCACACCAAACATATGTTGCTTGTGTTGGAGAGGTTGGCAATGAATGGGTTAACATTCGCAGTCCAGAAATGTCACCTTGGCAAGACATAGTCAGATTTCCTGGGACATGTGGTAAGTAAGAAAGGAAAGAAACCGAATCCGGGGCAGATACAACTCATTGACCAATACCGTCTGCCACATACAAGTAAACAATTACGAGAATTTTTCGGCCTTGTTAATTAGATAAGAAAATACATAAAATATTTTGCCATCATCACAGCACCTTTAACAGGATTAATATCGCCACATAAGGGATTCGTTTGGACCAATGATTCAGAGCAAGCCTTTTAAGCCATTAAACAACAGTTTAAAGCATGTACAGCACTAGCACGATACGATCCTACACAACCATTGTTTTTGCATACCGACATCAGTCAGGAGGGGCTAAGTGCAGTCTTATACCAGTGTCAAGAAGACAAGGAAGAAGCATGCTATTGAGTACGCGAGTGCAAAACTAAGGTCAATGGAACGTAGATATGATGTAAATGAAAGGGAATATTTGGCAGTAGCATGGGCCATCAACAAGTTCCATGTTTATGTCGAGTACCAAAGATTCTCTCTGCGCACAGACAACCAATGTTTAGTTTGGCTGGATAGTATGAAGGAAGCATTTAGTAAGCTCACCCGGTGGGCACTGTTGCTACAGGCATGTGGCTTTGCTGTAGAACACATCTCCAGGCGGAAAAATTAGTTGGCAGATGCATTGTCGCCAGCACCAAACACGGATGTTGTAGCATATGACGAGGCAGAGAGGGAAGATATCCTTCTGCCAGATTCGCGGGAAAAAGTATGCGAGGCGAAACTTAACTAATTGGATGCAGTACGGGTAGAAATAAACATGAATGAACTCTACAAGGAGGTCGAAATCGCACAGGGGTACTGCCCATTCAGATGAGCGCAAATTGAAAGGTTGTCAAATGAGCATTTAGAACAGTGGCGGGTTGTCAATAACAAAAGTTATGGCTGGAAATGTATGTGCCAAGAGACGAGAAGAAATGGCAGTTGTTTGTACCAATGGAAATGCGATGGAAAATTCTTATGCACGTGCATCCATTCAGTACAGCAGGTCACACAGGCACGAACTAAACAATAAGGAAAGTGAGAGAGAGGTTTTTCTTGCCTGGTCTGTGATGTGACACGTGGCAATGCATAAGAGAATGCACAAAATGCCAACAATTTAAATTGTGGCACACAGATGGTATGCAACAGCAGCAAGTGAGGTTTCCAAAGTGGCTATTTGAAACTATCAGTTTAGACCTAATGGACTCTTACCCCAAGTTCACAGGGGGAAAAAAATTTATTGTTGTAGTTATCGACAACTTTTTAAGGTGGATTGAAGCATATTCGATTAGCAGCGTACGAGGTCCGAACATACCCAAGCCACTACAGAAGAAATCTTTGCAGGGTGGGGGTACCCATGTCAAATTTCAACAGACAATGGCACATAGTTTTCAGGATGGAATTGGCAAGAGCTGTGCAATCGGTGGGTGGTACAACACCTCAGAACAGATGATTACTATGCATGGGCCAACTCCAAATATTCAATTACGACTCCGTGTGGGTGATAAGCCCAACAGCTGGGCTGACCACCTGCCTGCTGCCCTGTTTACCCTTCGCCAATGAGTGAATGCAGCCACGGGAAGCACACCAGCAGATGTGTTGTTAGGAAATAATCTGGCATTGTCAGGTGAATGGAACTGTCCTAAAACAAACGCAACTAGTAGCAATGTGATAGCAGCCAGCAATGGGAAAACCGAGGCAGAGAATGCTCGAACAACGGGAACAGCAGAGGAATTATGTGGCGAGGTGGATCCCATGCACCACGAGAACACTCCCACCCTACAAGTAGGACAACGTGTGTATGTAAGAGCTCACTTACAGTCGACCACACGACATAATTTCTGCAGGGGCCTAGTGGCCAAATGGAGCTGGCCACACATTATTGTGCACAATATAGGGCCGACTAACTACATGGTCTAGATGGGTAGAAAGCAGGTAAGAACACATAGGGACGACATCAGCCTCATCACAGGAGATGGTGGCAGAGAAGATGGACCAGGTCCTGCACAGCCCCACGACGGTATGCAGCACGACGATCTCCAGGGGAGGGCTAGTGAGGAGGAAGGTGGGCCAGCACCTCCCACAGGGGGTTGGTCACCAGTGGTAAGAGGATCACAAGGTCCACCAACCATGCGAACTTGACACCACACAGCATGGGAAATGTCACAGGAACAGCGGTAAGCAAAAGCGAAGCACTGAAGGCATCTGAGAACAGCCAACAAGAAACTGTCGCACAGGAGATTGGCGACGAGCAGGAGGGGGGAGTTCGACCTCGATGATGATAGACGGCGTCGCCGATGCCGAGCAAGTGGCAAGGCAGGAAAGGTGAGGTGAGGAAGGGGTGAAGTGAGGAAGCACCTTCAGCAGGAACAGCAGGAGAGGGTGCTGGAAACCCGACGATGTCTGGCCAATTGGAGGACAAGGGGGTCGTCACAAGGATTGCCCCGACATGTTCAATGTCGCACCGCCTACAAGCATTACTACTTGGACCACGACACCCCAACCAGTGCCTTCAGTTCAGCAAACAAATGCACGAGGAGAGAGTCCTGCGATGGACACTAGGATGCACCCGAATTAGGGTGAAGCACAGTACGAGGAAGGAGGCACAAGGAGAGAGCAAGAGAGCATGGTAGTGGGTCGCGCCTGCGAGAGCACAGAAGAAGGGAGGCAGCAAGATAGCAACAGACAAGAGAATACAGTATAGAATTACAAGCAAGTGCAAGAGAGTAGTGGAGACGATGGACACGAGTCGGCCAACTCGTACGACCTACGTCGGTCGCGGAGGCGGACACGTCAGCCGGCAACATGCGCAAGTTTCAGGGGTGTTCCGGCACCTGGCATGCCGGCAAATGGCAGGAAGATATCCGACAGGGAGCAGCTATGGCAGCCAACAAAGGCACATTGCGGAGAGACACCCAGGTGTCATTATCAGCTGCGCCCAAGACGGCAGATCAATAGACAGTGTGCCTGCTGCCAGTAGGAGCATTACAACTGCAAACTGTCTCAAAACGGGGGCAGAGGCATTTGACTTGAGCCGAGCTCCCAGCCCTATACAGTTTTCCCGCCTTCAACAAAAAAATCAATAACTAGGAGGTGCACTCTACCTAGTGCGGTAGCATGCTGTTGCACAACATGACATGTGAGCAAGATAGTGCAATACAGTGCAGTGTAGTGTGGTGCCAGTATCTGTTTCAGGTTCACCACAGTGAAGAGGGGGGACAGCGGTCATGCAATCACATGTGTTTGGCGCACTGATACAGGAAGTAGTACCCTGGTATTATTGTTATTTCCAAATATTATGTAAAAGGGCTGCAGTGGTAACAAACTGTTACGAATGCAAGTTAGTACACGAGTAACAAACTCTCAAAAGTCCTAAGGATCTTTTCAAGTGTTTTGTTTATGTTTTAATTAGCATGTCATCACCTACACATCACCGCACATAATTTTGCAAACTGTCATGTTTGTTGATTTGTCATATGTTTTTAAGTAAGTTATTGCAAGGCTATATTTATGTTTGAATAGTTTTTATCGTGCAAGGTGTAAGGAAGTAGTCTCATATGGCATGCTCTGGCAGCAACCCTGGCGAGCACGCCAAGTTGATAAGTCAATCACTTCAAAGAGGTCGGTCACGTACTGTTCGGTTCCACGCCTGGGGGCAGCATTCACCTTTAGTACCAATCATCTTTCACTTCAATAGTGTAATTTACTTTAGAACATTTTTCATTAGCTGCCCGGGACACCGCCTCTTCCCTAATGCTTGCATCGCTTGGGGAAGCTTGATTACGCACCTAATGTAACACACGGGCTTCGCGCAATTTTTGCTCAGTGTTACTGATGCCGACCAGTAGTTTCTTGGCTAGTATATTTGTAAAGTGTTGCCTTCGGAGCATATTTCATCAATACCCAATAAGTATCACGTCGGAAACCGAGTGTTTTTATTGAGGTAAGCCACAAGACATTTCAAGGTACGGGACCTTATAATTTCCCGCCAAACTGCTCTTCTGTGGAACTTTATCTGTTTGCAAGTATTTCAGTGTTTAAAGTAGCATAGGGATGTGGATGCCCTTAATAATCCACCGCGTAATACACATTCTGTTCATCATTCATCAGAGAAGTGTAGCAGCATGGAAGGATAGATATCTTGGCCATCGACGACACGACCCAGGGAGAAGAGCCTACTCTACCACTTCACAGCACTAGGTCTGGTAGTGCCTGGCACCCAGGTAAATTACCTCACTCGATTCACTTAATTCCAGACAGATCCACTCCTCAACCTTTAATTTTCCCAATTTTTATTCTGGCTGCTGGAGCACTATCCATTAACAGCACCTCATGGTATTTGGATGCTGTCAAACTGGTGCCACAACTTAGTTGCCTATCCTTTATCATCATTCTCTGAGCATCAAAACCATCCAAAAATAACCCCTTTAAAATTACCGGCAAAATTTCGCGAACTTATCCCACTGATTTCCCACTACCCACAATGTAGAAGACAACAGGAACTACAACAGCAAGACCACAGCATCAGGACGTGCTCCAGATGCCTGCAAGACGTTGGGGAGAACAAGCACATCGCCCAAGGGAAAAATGCAGGAAAAGTAGTGTGTATCCGCTATTGTCGCGGGAAGACGAGCATGTGGACGGCAAAGCAGCTATTATGGGGTGGTACAGTGACATCAGCTGCGCTATCCCGGCGCACCAGCAGGACACCAGCAGGTTGTGCATGCATAACAAACGACCCCTCCACCCGCGCTGCACCGTGAAGTGGGGAAGAGGACAGTGGGAAAGAGGAATGAAAACTCTCCTCCTACGTTGCCCGCTTGCCGCACGACCGGCGGTCAGCTGAGTGCATGCCATGCATTGACCCCACATCGCATCGGGCAGGAGCCACGCTCCAACTTCAATAGCTTAATTTTATTAGTAGTAACGTTAAATTTTTTTTTCGTTACCCGGAGTGTGCATCACCACACAGTTCAGTCCATTTGCTACACGGCTGAACCTTAAACTCAATATGTAATTCTTTGTCGTCTTCGTGCCTTTTTGAACTGTTGTAGAGCTCTCCTAGCTATAAAGGAGATATAAATTGTTGCGCACCATAGTAGGGTTTATTTATAAATGTAACATCATCAAGGAGTTATGCGTACATGTTTTTTATCGGTCAGTCTGGTCACCTAATATTTTCTTACTTTAAATGATTTTCTCTACATATGTGTATGGCATTGTGTGGCCAAAACCACGCAAAACGATTATATTAGTGACTTACATGGTGGGCAGACAACCCGTACTAGCCTAGGCCTAAATGGATTAATAGCTTCTTCAATACTTCGACTTATTCACCATACAGGAATCATCACACGAATGACATCGGAACATCGAGGGGAGGCCCCGCGGCCGTCAGCCTTCACGACTTTCAAGATTCTTGTGCTCTGCACTGGTGCCCAGCCATGGTAAAATCCATCCTATTTTCCAGCAAGGTAACCGGTTCGGTTACTTCATGTCAAGCCATTTCCTACATGAATTTTTGTCCGCGTGCATACATCTCCTACTATGCTTTGGACCGCACTGTCTCGTATATATTGCTACTGGCGACTTTTTCAATCTGTCTGTATTCATCGGGAACAGAAAAATTGGAGTAAATGCCACACTAACAAGAAAAATTGACCATGTGCATTTTGGCGCCAGATATACCATTGCTTGAGCTGCAAGTCAGCAATTTTGGAAGTGTCATACCACACCGTGTTGTCAGCTACCCGTAGCAATCTTGGGAGCAATACCGGCCTACATGGGTGTACCATATACCTTCCCCTCTCCGCACCGTGCCACGTCATACACTCTCTTCGCGCCACGTTCACTGGGGAGTCTGCCGCAAGCTGTGAGACCACGTGACCTGGCAAAAAACAAACATTAGTGACTTTTCCACGCCATACGAGTCGTACACACGCACCAAGAACAAAATGGGTTTCCAGTTGTACACAGACATTAACGTGTCAACATTGTGGTAAATTGAAGTGCATGGGCATACTTGCTGGCAATCATTCCGCCTGCAACTACTCATCGCTGTCCGCTGCTCCTACCCCAGCATGCCCGCAGACAGAGATACCGACCTACTATTGGAAGATAACATACCCAGGAATTGGATACAACATCGTATCCTGCCAACGGCGTTCATACCTGTACCATGCCGAGTGTGCAATCGCAGAAAATTATAAAATGCCAGACGTAAACAATATATATTACTTATGCAACTACTGTGCAGCTACAGAGGAACCTGCTATTTCTGCGGAACATTTTTTCACGCCCACTTCTCGTCCGAATCAGAGTCAAAGTAAGTGCGGTCACCCATCAACAAAGTTGGTATAGAGCAGACCCCATTATCGTAATTATGGAGATCAACAGTTTCCGTTAATAATGTTTTTGAAATTTTTATTTCTTTTAAATATTCATCAGAGGAGCATTTAATTTGTAAACCGTAAAAAAAATTTTTAAGTTAATATTTTTGTTAAAAGAAAAACAAATCTCATAAGACTATTTAATATTACTGTGTGACAGCTGATGGTAGAAATAAGAATCTCACTGGAGCAACTTTTTAAATTAGCAGATTTGTTCATGTGAACAGTTTTAATGTTTACTTCTTAATTTGTAACTAGCTGTTACAGTACCAACTTTCTCTGTCGTTAAACTACTCTTGTATTTTTTCCCCTGCAATTTCTTCATTATTTTATTTGCTTAGAACAACATTTTTAATACTCTTGTAATAATATTATGGTATTTATTTAATTAGAATAAATTCTTTATGTGGGTAGTTCAGCTTTATAACATTATTTATAACAATATTTTACTATATATATTAGCACATAGTCCACACATACGCGAATATCTCTCTCTTGTATTAAACTGAGAAGAAAATTTATCACATTAATATCTTTTATTTCTTTACAATGTTTACATATTTTATTTAAATACCATTTTTCGACTGTATTATGTATTATTTCTTTTGTTTATACTCTTTATACAGTTCTCATCGAATTTTTTCATTTATTTAATAATTTTGTAATATTTTTCAAAAATAAAAAAATTGGTTTAATGAATAACAAATTAAATACTCAATAGAGTTTATAAAATAACAAAAATTTTAAGAAAATGAAAAAGACAAAAGATAAAATTTTCAAATTATAGACATAATAAATGGTTAAAAAATGTATTTTGTGTTATATGAGAGTTAAAAAAAATTTAAATGATTGATGTTATTCAGTGTTATAAGAAAGTATACAAAAAATTAAATTATTTAAAAAAATTAGAAAGAACAATCAATGCAGGACAATAAGTTTTACTTGGTCCAGAAACCACTATTAAATTGTCTTTCTTTATTTCTAAAATTTTAATTTTAATTAATATGATCATATTTCCACTTGAGCATACTTAAGTAGTACATAATTGAGATACCTGGATCACATCAAATATTTCACGACATTATTAAAAATCTAAGGTGTTAGTTGTACTAACAAATTTTGATTTAATTTTTTTTTGTTTTCAATTAGAAAATGGTTGAAGGTGATTTATTAAATTTTATCATGGAACAAAACATAGCTTTTAATGTTGTTTTTGGTAAGGCAAATTATCGTTTCTGTTAGTAACTCTAACAAACAATTTAAATTTTTGATTTTTTTTTTCATTTTGAATCATGTTTAAAGTAATAAAAAAATAAAATGTGGTCTAGGAGTCTCAATCATAGCTCAAATTTGTTTTCTCATGTTAAGCAAACCAAGAATGTGAGGAGAACACATTTTACGGTCACGCAAATTAGTTTTTGTTCAGTTTGTTCGTGAAACATAAGATACCTTCTCGAATCTACATATACGGAAGTTTCTATTGTTCTATTCTGACCCTTAAAGGGCGAAGAGAATAACACAACGTAACTGCATTGAGTTGGCTGCAGTGGACGGGCATCATAAGATCATCACTCCGGAGTTGCTTCTAAAGGAAAGAGTTCTCACTGTTTTCATATTATGTCACAGCCTTAACAGGACTCGTGGTGTGTGGCACAACAAAGCTACATATTGCATATCTGTAAAGGAATTTTGTTTCTCTTGCGACAGAGGCACAACCTCTACAAAGGGGGGAAATGCCTGGCAATTTTATAAGTCATGCGGCTTCTGGAAATTCAGAGCTTTGGGTCACTAATATTTCTGCAGAAGACTTGGTCCTGTCAGATACATCTGCCTGATGTTCAGCCACATATTGACAGTAGAACAACTTGCCTGCCATTGCCATTAAGTAGCTCTGTCAACAAAGTGTGTAAAATAATTTCATAATGTTGCCTCCCAAGACCATGGAAATCAAATTAGTTTTAATGCCGGTCTGCTAAAGTTACCTATGCACACTAATGAGTAAACTGGTTAGTCCGCAGTATTTGCACAGAGAACAATATTGTGATTTCACTGCCCTTACCAGCTTACTATGTCAAGTAATCCAAACGCACATAATATGCAGTGCATACAGAAATGTTTGTTTGCTATCTCATCAGCAGTATGCTATAGCAAGAAATCATCGCTAACTGACATTTTATAATTTGTATGGTGCCAACTACACGTGTTTATAAAGAATGAAAATATGTTATGCTTACATAACAAACATATTAAAATGAATGTCATACCGTGCCAGTCTCTCTTCGCCACATTTGGATGTTTCACCTCACAGTTCCTACTATGCAGCCAGATATGCACAGTGCCCAGCAATTACACTTGCTACCAGCGGTTGCCACTTTCGACCACAGCCCGCAGCTCCCAAGTCTTTCGCCATGGGGAGTCAGTGAGAACTGCTATTGTCCATGTGAAAGTTACTTTATTTTTACTATTTTCTTAGCATTACGTTTTGTTTATTTCATATGTGAGATCCATCTCCTCCAGCTGAGTGCCATTCTTGAACCAATTAAAAGGATTGCCATCTTTCAGCCCATTGCAGCTTGGTTTTCATTTGACAAATTTGTTTGCTTTGGTTGTGCTGTTGCTATTATTGGTCTTTCAATCATGTTCTGTGCTTGTTTTGATATCTTCATGTCAATTTGCTATGTAATAAGTATTAATTGTTTTGTTTATTGTTGTATTAAATTCAATGTACTGACCCGTGATGCTCTGGTTGGCAACCATGTCATGTTCAGGGTGGTTTTGTTTTACGCTAGATCAGGCACGTGGGGAATCACTTCCAGTTATTGTCGGTGTACCGGTGCTTTGTTGGTATACAATACCGGACATGTAGGTTGACGGGAGGGTACAAAATCTGGTGTAGCAAAGACTGCAATACGTCAGACGGGGCACACACTTTCTCAGGTTTACCTGACTTACCGGTATTTACAGGTACCTGTTTGTTCCGCTTGGGTGATGGTGGTCGCTGACTGGTACTGGCTCCGAATCATGAGTAGGTGTCTGTGCTGGTGTGGTGTGAGTTGCTGCATGCCTTAGTCGGGCTGACTGGTCGATTACTCCAGAACAATGGGTTAATTATCCTGTATCTAGTTTCAGTGCCTGATAGAAATGCACTGATGATGGGGTCTTGACTGCATGGGAATTTGGCAGGTACTATTAACAAGGAAGGAGTACAGATGGCTCGTAGTTGCACGCTCATTTGTCAGCGATAACCGCTGTTTTTTGCTTCTACCTTCGAGCTCCACTCCTTTTATTGACTGTCATAGAGGTACAGTTGATCCTTAATTATATCTGGTATGAGGTAAGTGGATGAAAAAACCCTAGATGGGTGTACTTGCAATCGTATTTGACAACCAGTTATGCACCCCTTGCTCCTATGGCCCAGCACCACTGGGGCACAGACCTAGAGTGTGAAATACGGCCATCTTCCAACAACTACTGGGTGTGGGTCGCAACAGAGGTCAGGCCCTCCGGTCAAAGCGAATACTCCCTCTGGAACCAAAAGTGCTGTGAATGATGTATAACCTGGGCTGACTGTCTAGCCATTATTGAATTGTGTACTTTAGTGGTCAGGTTTCTACCTTTCCATACACCTAAGTGTACAGAATGGATGGCCGTCGAGTTTGTGTGTATTGACATACATACTCCCTAATGGCGAGTCTGTAGTCCTATTCTGTGGATCATAAAGTGATGGTCAATTGCCGGTCTCCTGCTTACTCCGAATGGGGATAAGGTTTCCAGTAATCAATATAACTTCTATCAAGAATACTCTTAGGTTGGATAAAAACATATTTATTACGTAGGAATATATGTTGTGACACGTACTACCTCTAACCTAACAATCGTGAAAGGAAGTTAAGCTATGGTTAGACAGGCGAAGGTGACTGCTCCTAGACTGGTCAAGGTAGTAAAAATGCTTTCAATGGCTATGAAAACAACTCAATCTTAGCTATATCTATTTGGGGTATCCAGAAGGGACTTTAAGGACCACTACCAGAAGGGCAGTGGGGTATGGTTACCACTACCCCAGCACACGAGGACATAAGGTGAGCTACTGAAGATGATAACTTGCATCTTCTGCCATGCACAAGCATTTATAGTGTGCTTGGCTTGTCCACATCTGGAATGAAGTCAAGGTGGGACATCATGCTTGTAACATCTCTATACAGTATGACCAGGGCGGGGGGAGTAACAACACTCTGCACCCCACGCTCGGCTTCAGGCAGTTTCGTCTGCACTTGGGATGCTTCGTGGCACGTGGTCGTTCGGTGATCTCTGTTGTACTTCATCGAGGCTGGCGTGTTTCTTGACCACTTACATAACGTCCATTTCAGTTGTCTGGAATCCCCCTCCACAAAAAGGGTGAGCATAAAGGCCCTCATTAATGGAATTGTTTGGTTTAATTCACATGTCTGTAATCGTCTTTGGGTTGCGAGACAATACTGTAGGCACTTGTGAATGACCAACTTGGGTTGGTTGAGAGCAGCATGCATCAGTACACATTGTGTTTTGTGTAACAATTGAGAATTACAAGAAAATCTTTTGCTTTGCATAAAATAATGAATAAATATTTTCTCATCTTTAAAGTTTTTCCATTTCTTTTCTTAATTATGAAAATGCATTGGCAATACAAAATGTTCTTTTTAAATAAAAGTTACTTAATTTACCCAAGTTTAGAACTTACATTCAAAGAGACTCCATGCCTCTACTCTGCATACCTAATATTGCCCATGTAAGACTCCACCAAGGCAAGCAAGGTCTGTCCATAATGCTGTGCCTACTTCTGCTAGGATGTGCCCGTTATATGGTGTGATGTATCTTCCTCGCCTGTGGTCTAACGAGGTTGGAGAATATAAGTGGAGTGTAGGGGTGCTAGGTACCAAATGTACTACACAAAAATCAGAACTATACACACTTTGGCACACGTACCTCTGTGCATCACTGTATGCATGCCATAGTTGTGTAGCCCCTATTCCCAGCAGTTTGCATGTTTGTGACAGTAACATTGTGCCTTCTGAAAGAAGAACATTGTGCCCACCTGCAGAATGTGGGCACTTCAATGACATATTAATGTCACATCCACACTGAATTCTCCCCATGCTTCTGGCGATGTAGTGGATTGCCCATAGAAGGGGCGAGGGAGGGACCAGGGAGGGCAGGTTAAGCATGGCAACCCACCCACCTGACACAACGAGGTCAGATGATTTTACAGCACAATGGAGTGTGGAGAGCCCGTGCATAACATAGTTTTCAACCCCATTTTTCATAACACATCAGCTCACAGAGTTACTATCTGGAGTACCAAATTCTATACTCCTGTATACTTTACACACTACAAAATTAAACTTTCACACAAATATAAATCTCACCAACTTAATTTTATGCTGATTGAATATGATACTTGAATTCATGAGGTCCAATTTCCGCCAATTCCAATTTCATGTGAATTTTACCTGAACCAGCAACAACCAGTACTGCTGAAGATTAATGCTCATGAGCCAAAAATTTCTGTGCTCAAACTCATGATTAAACACACTCCCCCCTCTACCGAGGATTGCTGTCCCAATTATGTACAGTTATACAAAGATGATTACCAATGTAAGTAGGTAATTTGCCACAGTAGTAGTCAGACAGGATGTCCACTGAAATTCTAATGCTTTTCCCTGTTTTCCAGGCCGAATTTTATAAATTTTCCTGCCCTATTTTCAGGACAATAAACTTTCAATATTATGTTTTTCCATAGTTGAGAGAAATAATTAGCTATTAGTGAAGTTGAATTACATTACTATGTAACAGACCAAGCAAGCAGTACTATCATTTTGTTCAGCCCATCGATATTACTCGTGATACAAGCTATTGATGTCACGCGAGTGCCCATTACTAACACACGCATACTGTATATTGCACATATATCCCCTATGTCACTTGGGAAAGATGTATTATTACCAGTTCACAAATTTAACTGAAATTTTAAAATGCATGTGCTCACAATGCTATTATTCTATATTCACACAGCTAACAACCTTTACAGAGTAGCAATAATTTACATTTTCTCTGACCTAGGTGGAAATTCCCAAATACTTCCCTGTAGGTGGACAACCCGTATACTGTACATGCCACCCGCCTACAGATGAACCAGGTCCTGGTGGAGTTTGGAGTTACCTGGATTGTTGCATGTGTGGGAAAACGAATGTTGCTGTTAGCTGGCAAATTTCCTCGGGGAAGTCAGTTTCCCACAACCTTGCATTTTGTAGTAGCTCCATCTTCACCCCACTGCACCTTCATCAGCACACAAGATCTCACAATTAAGAGCTAACTAAAACCTCTCAACATACTCGACCAATTTCCTTCAATAATTACCTAATTCAGTCTAGAGTACTTGTGATATGCCAGCAGCTGCAAGGCAGGGTGATGTGGTGCACTTTGTATGTATGACAGACTTGAGTTTCCCCATCCCTGAAGATTGCAACATATTACCCTAATATACTAGTATACTAACAGAATACTGTCGCTTTTATTTGATGGCCTAACTACAGAATCCTAACATTTTAAACTATCATTATGAATAAATTTACTCCACTTTGTCTGCTGAAGGTAAGCGAACTGTGTACTCTTCTTCCACTAGAGATGTGGTAACCACCAGGGATGGTGGAGGGTTTTCTCGCAAGGGGAGGAAAACTTTATTAGTTGCCTTATAATTATCATAACCTTTGTTTTTTGCAATATGCATTATGGCACACAGGACACATCAGTATTTCTGTCATGCCAAGTAATGGTTTTCATTGTTTTAATCAATTGAATGAATCTTCTGACTATAAAAAAAAAAAATTTTGGTTATTTGTGTTGCGATTTCGCAACTTTATTTTCTGTAAATTTTTATTATAATAGATTTTTAACTATTCAAAATAAATACAAGTGTAAGGCAAGGTGATGGTTTGTCTCCACTACTCTTCAACTGCATCTTGGAGAAAATAGTAAGAATTTGGAATGAAAAACTAAAAGAACACAAGCTGCCACCAATAACACTGGGTATAAAGAACAATGGTGTTGAAATAAACTGTGTAGCATTTGCAGACGATTTTGCCATACTTTCTGAAAACTTAACAAATGCAGCAATACAAGTCAATCTCTTAGAAG
Source organism: Dryococelus australis (assembly GCA_029891345.1). Lineage (NCBI taxonomy): Eukaryota > Metazoa > Arthropoda > Insecta > Phasmatodea > Phasmatidae > Dryococelus > Dryococelus australis. Next base: position 177,465,498 of record CM056995.1, read on the forward strand.
AGATAGCCAACAAAACAGGTTTAAGAATTTCTGTAGAGAAAAAAAAATTATGACAAATATAACAAATGCTCCAGAAATCCTAGCAACAGATATTGGCAAAATTAAGAGAGTAAATATGTTAAAAAATCCGGGGGAAATAATTCAGGAAAATGGTTTGGAAAAATTCGTGGTAGATGAAAGGATACTCAAGATGGAAAGAGCATACGGCATAACCAGGAATATCTATAACAAAAAATGTTTATCTAAAAATCTTAAAATACAGCACTACATCACAGAAGTCGAACCGGAATATATTTACACAAGTGAATGTCTTAGTACTGAATTACAAGATGCATAAATTAGAAGTACTAGAAAGAAGAATTATACGTAAAATACTTGGCCCACTAAAAACTACAGAATTATGGAAATTAAGAAGTAATAATGAAATATATCGCAACATATGAAACATATCAGAAACAATACAGAAGAGACGATTACTATTTTCCGGACATTTGTATAGAATGGATGGCAACAGGTTAACCAAACGGATCTTCAAATATCTTTGGAACAAGAAACCAACAACAAACTGGATGCAGGAAGTTAAGAAAGATTTGGAAAGAAACAATATAATTGAAGAAGAAGCAACAGAGAGAGATGGAGAGAGAGAGAGAGAGAGAGAGAGAGAGAGAGAGAGAGAGAGAGAGAGAGAGAGAGAGAGAGAGAGAGAGAGAAATAAAATAAAAGTGTTAAAAATGGAAGGATTCCAAGGCAGGAAGGAAAAGAAAACAGTATCGAAATGGCCCGAGGAGAGGAAAAAGATACACAATGAGAATGTGAAGGAGTGCTGGAGAAAGAAGAAGGAACAACAAAAGGACGAAGCATCGAAATTGGTCCGTGGGCCCTAGAAGACCCTAATGGTAAAAGAAGAAGTGTTTAGCCTTATAGTCATACACTTTGGTATAAGTCTGAAGTCATACATGAGGTGGTTTGAGAGAAAATTTAACTACTTTATTATTGAATGTAGGTGTCAAACTTATGTGGGGGGGGGGGGGGGATAAACGCCTATATTATCCCTCCCTGCCCCCACTTCTCCTGTACCACAGGCTAACACCCACTTCTCTTCTAGTAAAGGCAAACAATTAATTGAGTTTGCCCAATAAGAGACAGGCCACCTACCTTATTATTATCCTTAAACTTTAAAAAGCCCTTTTAATGCATTTATCTTTGTATTTCTCTTCTCTTGTTGAAGCTGAGTATCACAATTGGTAAACACAGCAGCAGTCATCAACACATGTTTGTCCAGTTCCAGTAATGGCATTAAGAGTGTAGCTATACACAAAAATGCAGTTTATTTTCAAACATTCACACATAAATTCACTGATGAACTACGTATTCCAGTGGCTACAGCTACACAAAATAAGTGTGTAATATTTCATTATGCCACACACAAAATTGACTGAACAATTCAAACACAGAATAGGTAAATGTACAGAAACAAATTTGAATTATTTCAATGTACTAAATAAATTAATAAAATTACAGCGATCAAATGTGTAGCGGCGGCAAATCTTTGAATTACACGTACTTCAAATGCTCAGTGTAGATACATTTGTGGAAAAAAGGCAAGTAATATGTATTTATTTGTGAAAGTTTTTCTGTTTGTACATCTTAAAGGTAAGAAATTACTATTTGTAAACTAAATACAACATTTTTCTAAATTAATTCCTGATGTATAAAATCTTAAGTACACAGCAAGAAAATTTCACAAGATAACCATAAATCATATTGTATTTACAGGATACAATATTTTTAAAGTATTTCTCAATCCAAATCATTTGTGTGTCGCTGTCCACCTCTGCCCGGTAAACATTCTCTTATTTTAAATCATAATGTAATTTTTTTTCCATTTGCAGAAGAAATGGGCCGAGGAAAGGAGTTAAAACACTACATACATGTTTTACTTACAGAAATCGCGAACATAATGTGGTCTGCATAAAAAAAAGGGGAAAGCAAACAATGTTAGGTGATACACAGTTTTCTCACAGAGCAATCAAGAATAACCAAATTTTCCGATGATTGTGAGCCAACATTATAATTTATTGATATGTAATGCAACCGACGATAGTTACATGGTAACACATATAATATTGCAATTAAAGAAGCAATTCTGGAATTTCATGTTTTGCTATACACTTATTACTGCCCAGAAAGTTAATTCATTGAAGACACTGTTAAAAAAGGTTGCTTGTTATTTATGTATAAATACACTAAACTTTACTCAAGCAATATTAATACAAAATAAATTACTGCTCACAAGAATAACCGTCATTAGAACACTAGGTGCTTTCTTCAAGCTATTTAAAATTCTCTGAGAGAACTCTGTTATGAAATAGCTTTTGATGTTCCAAATGCGAATGAGGATGTGGCATACACCTGCAGCCAGGCCTAGATATATCTGCAGAGTGTTGAAAGTCATCTCTTGAATGTCCCTAGCATGTGCAACTATGTATTCTTTTTTATGTGGGAAATGTTTAGGGAAAAGTGCTATCAACAGACATCACTGAAATGTTGAGTACACCAATCCCTGAAATGTACCACCATGAAAAATGAAGAGCCATCCCTAGGATATACTTAGGACCTCTTAGGAATGTAGACAACCTCCTTGGGACGTGAAGCACGTGCCTATTGCATTGTCCCAACAAGTTTCCTGTGGGCTATTTCCATAAGTAGTCCTACAGAAGAAAAACAGATACACGAATGTTTTAAAAACTTACGTAATGTCACAGTATACATCAATAATTTTTTTTTTTGGTAAAGGCAAAGAAAATTCATACACTGAACAAGAAGTCTCTGTGCATGAAATCATTTGCATTTTAAAAGATTGCAAAAAAAAAAAAAACACAATATTCTGTTTTAAGAAAGTGGCGAGGGGGAGAACAAACAATTTGCAGTACCAGTCTGTACAGAGTAAACAAACATAAAAGAGCTGGTCATTTCTGCACATAAATAATATTCATGTTATGGCTCAAAGAATTAAGAGGTGATTAAATTTTTGTCCCAGTCAGCAATTCGACATATAGGGGAGAGCAGGTTAAAGTGGCCGACCCAAGGCAAAATTTAAAATGACATTAAAATTGTTTATTGTAAGTAAAACAAAAATAGTAAAAACAAAAAAAAACTCTCCATATAATATAGCTATTGTTCAAATAACAAAACATTTTTTTTTTTTTTTTTTTTTTTTAAGTATTGCAAATTATGAATTACTTTATCACATTTTAAATATGTGTTTACCGAATTGCCACTTTGCCCTGCCAAGTCAGGTACAACAGTCACATATTAAACAATGTATGTTCTTCACATTTGACAGTCTCTTAGTTTTGATGTAGAATCTTCATCCATCAGTTAGGGGCCGAATTAAGTACTAGTAAGTCACAAAATTCAATAAAAACATGCTGTTGCAATCGCCAAGTGTATGGAAAATACATTTGAATATTATTCTGGCTATCTGCTAGACGTGAAAGTGCTGTTACTAGTAGGTATTACATCCTGTGTTAAATACTATTACCTCTCCTGTTGCTAACTGTGATCACTGCACACTCTAGCACCAAATTTTTCAACCCATTAGTTAAAACAACGTTGCTGAACACTTTGCCTTCTTGGATGCAGTTACACATAAGCTTGTCTAGAGTTAAAACTAAGTTATTTACTGCATGTAATGACACATGGTTTTAAAGCCTAAAACATAATCTTTTAGTGCGGTTAGAGTAAGTTATTTTGAACTTATTAGATACTGAGATAAAATCAACAGCATTCATCACTTACCTCACATCAGACATGAAAAAAACCACAAAAATTTATTAACACGACTAACTTGTACGACGATCAGCTCAGATGCTCTAAGAAAATTAATGACTTCCATTTACACAGTTTCAAATCCTCTCTACTAAATTGCAGCACTATCCAGCAGAGTAACAGTTGATGGGCTCTTTACCCTGCTCTCCCCTACCACATACGTTGATATACGTGCTTCATATTAATGCCAGCTAACAGCCAGCGGCAGTTAAACCATGATGGCCCTCACAGCTCAAGTGACACAAGGGTGAGCATGTGCATGCAGACGTCACAACGGACTTTCCCAAAATGGGATAAGTAATATTTTTCCAGTGCCATGTATGTCTATTATTTTCATGTCAAATGTGTTCTAAAAGTGTAATATGTCTTTTCTTAAATATTGTGCAATGATGTTTTCAAATTAAAAAATGTGTGCTGCGCAAAGAATGAGGACATTAATTTTCCGGCATAAAATGCCTATAAAATGAACAGTTGCCAAATACCAAAATTTAACAATTTAAATTCTTCTTGTTATTATGCATTCCAATCTATTTTGCGTCTTTTAATTTCTAAGATAAACGTTTTGCTCGGCGTGCATAGCACTCCTCTTTGTGAACGCCGTAGGAAGCCATGGTAGGTCCACGTGATCCCTGCCTCTGGGCAATCGCCCAAGGAGAGCTGACGAGGTAAGACGGTGTTACGTACACACACCATATTTTTGCACTGAGTTAGATTTAAATAGTTTACTTTAGTTTACCAGTTAACCTTTGCTTTGCATACGTCTTACCAGACATACACAGCATAATGCTTCTACTTAAATAAATCTTTTGCAGCCAATATGGCTATATGAGCTTAAATCGAGGGAAGGAGGAAAGATGTTGAAGAGGCTATGCGGCCCACACAACTTTGAATCAGGCACCATCCGCCTATGTTAAAGGCTTTTGCATTGTTCTGCTTCATTGCCACGAACAATAATAAGGGTATACTTGTACATATGTATTTTAGGGGTTTGTCATGTTAAATTATCTTATGGCCACATGGTTAACAGCCGCCAAGACCATATTTGCACCATAATTGCACTTAGAGTGTTCATGTTTGTAATTTCTTGTGTGCCGTATTTTTCTCAGGGTAATATGTAATCATTTAAGGGTTCTTATAATTTTTGTCAGGATTGATGATTTTGTAACCGACCACCCGGTCATTGCACATGTTTGTTTTGTCGCCCTCAGGCACCTCAGATGTGTTTGCACATTTGAAATACAATCAGAATAATTTTCTGAGGAGTACCATAATTTTGTCCGACAGGATTTCAAGGAATTTTACTGAAAATATTGCAATTTCACTTGCACCACGTGGCCCGCTAAGAACTTCATCTAGCAGCATCCGCATCATTTAAGAACGCTTTCATGCATCTGCATGTTTATTATGCCTGTTCATATTGTGTCCCATAGTTTGTCTTCAGTATTTGTGTAATTTGTACCATGACATTATTTTCGTACTAGCCTAGACCGTCACCACACACACCATGTGGTTGGGAGGCATGTCCCGACGATTATGTGTTAGCCACGTAGGTAATCACACGTGTTAGTGTTCATTTGTAATTCTCCATGTCCTGTCTCCAGGAAAATCTGCAGTCCACCCAGTGGCTGTAGAACCCTTTCCTTGTGGGGACGTTGTTTTCAAACACCCCAGAGAAAATCATCCATCTAGAAGTGCGATACTTAAATTATGGGCTGGGGAAATCACCCAACGGAGTTAGCTAGTCATTCTTGAGGTTAATCATCAATTCATATTTCTGGCATGGTATGTACTTGGGAATAAATAAATGTCACTCGCAGTGTAAAAATCGATGTGTTTCTATTTAGCGTCAACCAGCAAACTCCCTTTTTTTTTTAGTGTTAAATGTTTACTAAACACCAGTGTTTTGTAAAGACTCTCGGGTGAGACGGACACACAGAACCCACAGCATCCCTGAGATCACTGAGTCTCGAAGAGCGGTGTCTGGGAAACAGCTGGCGCACCTGCAGTAGGTAAATTGTGTCATCGTTCGTCTCGTGTCAAAGGAATGTCACTTTCCGTGCACCAAAATCAAGAATACATTTAAAATGTGGAGGTTCGTAGTTAATATACAAGCTACTATGCATAAAATACAAGACATATGCAATCACAAAACAATGGAGATAAGGTGAAGAAGGAAAGTGTCAATTAAAGAATTATAGAGGAGTAGAGAAAAATGGAGGAGACTGACCAAATTGCCCTAGTGACAAGAAGGAAATGGAGGGATGAAGGGACAATAACAGAATGAGTGGTGGTAGTAGCTGTGGCAAACCTTAAAGTCCATGTAAATGTTCATTTCCTTTACTGTTTGAAAGTTTGTAAGTTAATTTTTGTAATGCTGTGGAAATATATATTTTAAACTTTAAACTTTCTTTTGCACAATTTCTAAGTTTCATACTGGTAATGTACAACTTCCCCAAAAAACTGGGAACATTTTAATATTCTGGTTGAATTAACTGTTGTATAAATATTGGAACATGTAACCACAAATACTGTGTTTGTGGTTTCTCCAAAGGTGCATTATGTACTAGAATTCCGTTACAACGAACTTCATATTAAAATAAGATTTTCAATTACTGCCCAAATACCCTAGGTATACTATGTGGAAATATTTCATTTTAACAGATAAAATGTACGTTAACTTTCAGTACAACAAAGATTATTTTTCCTAGCATCTTCCAAAATGGGATTTATTAAATGTCCGTATGCAGCCTTGACATAAAAGTATTGATATTTTATCAACTGAAACCTAAATTGTGTTTTGTTTACCAATATGACATAAAAATACATGCCAATTTCAGAGCCGCATTCATTGTATTGTTTACATATTCACTGCATACAATCAATTCCTGCTTTCAACTCACAACACAGTCGATCTTCATGTGTGAAATAGATATAGATTAACTATGTTAACAGAAAGTAACATCTTGAATTTTTTTGTATATAAAAATTTGAATGTCTAAATGGAAAGCCTTATTAGGTACCACATCTGAGAACATACAGAGAACTTAACTCCATTATGAGTGAGTGAGCAGGTGAAGAGATTTAGGCGGGGTGATTGAGGTGAGTATGGAGCAACACTGAAATGAAAGGGTGGGGGGAAACAGGAGATCCCTGAGAAAACCTGCTGACCAGCGGCATTGTCCGGCACAATTCTCACATGCGAAAATCTGGGAGTGACCCAGCTGGGAGATTGAACCTGGTTTGTCTTGGCACGAGGCAAGTAAGCTAATTGCTCAGCCACAGAAGCCCCAACTCCATTCGAGAATGAATTTGTAAAACTGCTATCCTAGCAAATATCTAACCTAATAAATATTAACCCGTAAAAAAATCTAGAAATTGCACCTCAAAGTGTATTTATTTCCTCGCGAAGACCATGTTTAAAAATCTACCATGTAAAATCTAACTCATTTTTATATGAAACATAAAATTATGAATAAAATCATACCCCAGAAGCATAAACTATATAACCATTTGGCATCAAAAAGTTAACCAACATCAAGCAGCACATTTTACCGAGAGCGATATCTAATTTCAAAGGCTTCTTAAAGAGGATTTGTTGCTGAAATATTACTTTATTTGAAAAGATAAATGTATTTTCAATAAACTTTCTTCAGTGTTCTTTGCTAAGGGTAAGTGGTGTGATTTTTCTCAAATGAAACTTCGCTCATAAGGAGTGTACTATTTGTAAACAATGCAAAATTTTCGGGATGTAATTTGTACATTATCATATTTTAGAAAGTACCATTTTCTCTACACTTTTTAAAAAGTTCAGACTCTATTCACATATGTTATACGATATTTTACTGTACACCTCACTTGTATTCTATTTACTTTCACTATCAATATTGTCAATTCACATAAAATTACACAAAAATTAACAATTCTGTTCATGAAGCGATTCGTTATACTGGTTCGATAGCCAAAATGTCAACTGTGCACTGCTAAGTGGAACTACTGAAATATTGCTCTATACAACTGCTGCAATTTGAGGTTTGACCTCAATGTGTCATAGGTTGATATCACTTTCACTGAAAAAGAAAAGGAATCAACGATACAGTCCATTCACAGTTACTTCACACGTTTCTGGAGCGCTGATTATGTTTTACTTTCAGGTAATAATAATATATCCTTCCACTACATGTGAACAAAAACTTTGCCATGCGGCTTTCCTGTTTCAGTGTCAAATGCTTTGTTTAAATTACATTGTTCAATTTTCTAACAATATTGATATATAAAAAAAATTACATAAAAGTTTTCCATTTTCTACCATAATTGGGTCTGTTTTAGGACTTATCCATGTATTGATAACAGTGTGATTGGCAATTGTGTTATAGGCCACTAAAATTATAGGTGTTACGATATAGCATATTATGCACATTACATGCTAACATTTTGTCTTAGTTATGTTTAACCGACAGGAAAACTGAAGAGAAGGTAGTTAAGCTTTCATTATTGACATGGGTTACTGATGAAAGGCAAGCTTGAACTAGAAAAATATTAAAACAAATACACTACCAGTGGTGCATTTAATTCAAATAAATGAGCATAACATAAAACAAAAGAAGTAATCACTCATGCATACAATTCAGCTCGCATATTGTATCAAGTTACCTTAGTGGTAACAAACACGATTGGTCCAAACACTCTATACAAACTTGTGCACACACAGTAACATTGAGTCATTCCACATGAAAAGAACATAATAAAAATTTTATAAATGTAATTTTAAAGATGAAAGTCAAAAACTTCATAAATACAAGGAAAAGTTACTACACTACACGAGAATTTTTTTAATTATTACACTTGAGAATATTTTATGTTCATTTCTGATCATATTTTAGTTCAGTGTTGGCCAAACTGTAAATTTATATATCATGATCATTTAACAATTTACTTGGAGGAAAGTGAATACATGAAGTTATAAGAAGGGCAAGCCAGAGAGTATTTCCTTGGAACAGAGGAAGTAAACATTTCTTTTTAGCTCCAGAGATAAGATAGCTTTTATGTCATGCCAATTACAAAAATAATGTTTAGAAAAAATTTGTTTTATTATGATATTTAGTAAAAGTAGGTTTATAGGGTTGCTTTACTACATAATTACACTAACATCTGTGTATAATATATGTCGAAGGGAAAAATGCTGCAACAGGTGTGAGAGACCCATGTGTCACAACATTTAAATGGTATACAGTTGGCAGTTATTTTTAAGGTTTAATGTGTGATGTGTCACCGTGCATTGGGCATTCATACTCTACTTTTCAACATCGCCCTATCACCGAGCACCAGCGGTCATGTATGGGCAAGTTACATGCCAGCGCACGAAGAAACAAGTGCCTACTGCACGTTAAAAGCAACTTTAGGCATGTGGCCAAAAATTGTACTGTTCACTCCGAAAAGCAGTCACATAGTTGCCTACCCCAGGCGTGGGATTTTACTGTTTGACGAACTGTTGGCACCCTCCCAGAAGGCAAGCCAGTTCTACAGTTTGATAGTGGAGGGCAGCACTTATACCACTGGAGCAACACGGCCTCCAGAGCCTCACATAGAGACAATAAGATATGTCAACACTGCTAAAACGGGAGATAAGAAAAGGGTGGCGATGCCAGAATGTGAGGCGAGGCTAACATACCCTTTGCCCCTCCGAGGCAGGGGCATATCCAGAAATTTTTTTCAGGGGAAGAGGGGGCTTATGAATATTAGTATTTTCTCTAGAAGTACATCGTTCACAAGTCACAGTGGAAGGATAGAAAAGGAAAGGAGGATAGAACCTATGTGTGTCATGAGGGTAGTAACAAATATATGAATATAATGATTTACATTTTTAAAAAAGTGTGTCATTTTGGGGCTTTTTCCCCAGCTTGTGAAGGGCGGAGAAATACCTGAAAGTGCACTGACCACTAGACCTCTCTGCGACAGTACTCTGGAAGACTGTTCCTGAAGACTCTAACTCTACAACCACCAGCAGCCACCCCGAGGACTCTGCCACTGCTGGCTGGTCTCACACAGCGGCTCCCGAAGACGTCCCCTGACTACCACATGGTAATTTTTCCAGCACTCCCCATGGTAGTAGGTCGCGCTGACCTCGCTTCTGGACCTCTAGAGTCAATCTAATTACCCGAGCAGTAATTATAACTAGGTTCCTTCATAACAAACCTGGAATAAACTAGGCTTTATAAATTACCTTGATGCATGAAGCTTTGGCTGTCTAGACATTCACTACATCAAGGAGGGTTGGTTTTGTCAGGTGCTAAGTTTACAGGTTTTTCCTTTAGTTTCTATGTGGTGCTGGTGCACATCCTGTGTAGAGGACTGGTCTGGTAGCTTCGCTGCAGGGCATGAAATCGGGTTCGATTATGGTGATCTTACGCTTCAGATTATTGGCTTTATGTGGTATACCTGGGCGATGCGTAACCTCAGATGTAGGCCAAACCTTGTTTGTCTCTATGCAGCGTACGTAAGCCACAGGTGGTTAAGCGATCTGGTGCCAGAACCTTGTCTGATCTGTTGAAGTAGGCGATGTTAATTCAAGTCTGAAGCAGGAGGCTGGGGTTTCCAAGGGGTGATCAGACTGACTAAAATACTCCGCGATCCAGGGGTGTGTCTTCCGTTCAGATGTTCTGGTGCCTCGAAAAGGTAATTGGGGATCTCTGGTGTGGCGGGTATCAGTAAACGGCACAATGCCTAGGCTTGATCCTTAGGCGAGAGCTGCTTGATCGTGTCGATGATATCACTTTTTTTACTTTCTCCTGGATACCACTCCAATGGGAGAAAGGCATCTGGAGTAGAATACGCTCTCACATCTGTGGAGTGATTTCAGGTGATGTGTAGCCTAGTGTAGAATCACGTCAAATGTCTGCCGACTTAACGGATAACCTATTGCAGCGCTCGGCGCCTAAACGCGGTGAGCACTGGGAGTCGGGCCTCACTGTCGACAGTCCCTGCATGTGGGTGTATGCCTCAGAAGCACCTAGTATTTTGAACCCAGGGAATGTCCCTCCAATGCTAAAACACGGTGAAAAATACAAGCACCATGTCGACGAGCTGGAATTGAGAGACGAATTACTTAGGTTCGGGCTCTACCGTTATGCCTACCGTAGTGTGCAGAAAGGGTGGCCGGTGCTAATGTGTGTGAGTATTCTGACAGTGTATTGGCTCGTATGAGTAAATTTCCTGGTCACCTGCAATCCCTTAAGCATTTTGAGGTAAACTGGGAGAGGTTCTACTTATATGGGAAATTGATACTCTTGTGTCAGAAAAACTGATATTCAGTTTAATGGAAAATAAATAAGTGGTGTCGCACTACCTCCTAATGCTGGCAAGAGCTTGGGGAAGTTTAAACCTACATTATCAAGGTTGAGGTGACCTCGTCCTGAGCTAACAATAATGGTCTAGACGATGGTTTTTAAAATAACAAACTGGTACTAACGCCCTATGCACGTGTTTCCCAGAAGGGGCTGCAGTGTCACAGTGTGTAGACAATGTGTGGCATGAATATTCGGCACGAATGCAGTGAAGACTAAGCAAGTAGAGAAGGATGGCTTCGGCGACGAGGTGCGGTGGAGACCAAGGAGCGGGTTTCCTTCAGCATGGATGTGGTAAAGGAAGGGTAGTAAGAGCTAGGATCTAAGCGAACTGAGATATCTGCAGCTGATGGTAAGCCATGAGGGCCGAAACGAGCAGGTTGGTCAGTTCTCCGGCAACGAGTGCGGCGGAGAAATGAAAACTGGTCCGGAGTCGGCTTGTGGTGAGTTATTTATACTCTGGCAGTTCCTTCCACTTCAGTCAGCTGGATAGGGGTTGTTGCTGGAGAGGAGATGGCAATAGCATAGATTCTTCAAGGCTGTGACATCGTGATGAGGCGGCGGCGAAGCTTACTGGTGTAGCCATCTAGCTGCGTGCAGTGGAACTCGGTGCCTTAGGGTGCATAGTCTCTGTGGCCTGTGAATTATACAATCTGCAGGCTGGAACGCCAATTCTTGCAGTTGCAAACAGTCTAATTTCTTATCGTCTTGTGTCAGGTAAACGATAAAACTACATTGCAATAAGAAACAAAGCTTTACTTATTGATGAGCTGAAGTCCTTTAATCTATTGTTGAAAAGACGTCATGTAACAACATTATAATTATTTGTATCACACCTAGATATTGTGCAGGCCACCTTCTCTTGCAGTAATTATAGCTTTCATGTAATTAATTAAGTAGGCTTTAGCAAAGCATCACGTTTCATTCTTTACATATCAGTAAATACATATTTACCAACAGTAACTTGTGAATATCATTTTATTATATTTGGTGTAACTCTTTTGGTAATCCCTTTATATTATTTTTGTAATTTATCTAAGCTCTCTTTAATACTCAGTAATTAACTGCCTCATGGGAAAACCTGGTATCCATGTGAAAAAAAACCAAATGGCACAAAACACACACATTAATAGCCAGCCCGATCACTGCCAGTTGGTAGACCTTCGGCTGCACCGAAAACATTAGTAACTTCCACCTCCTAAAAGATACGACCATACTGGGTAATCAGTACGACTCCCAGCTTGCATAGTCCGGAGGATAACTAGCAAAGCTCAGGTCTGATTGGTATCTTGTGGGTTACTCACCCAGGGCCCAGTTATCTGCACCACCCTTAGTCCAGTCCCAACTTGCGAAGGCCGGATTTAGGAACACTTGGTATTCTACTGGGTTCTGGAAGATACTTTTATGGCAGAATACTTTTATTGAATTAACAGCCTTCAGCTATTTTAATAACTTATACTGAGAAAAGCTGTTTGAGCAAACAATGGAGAAAGGCCCTATGGGCCACTACTAGAGAGCTACTAACCCTAAAATCAGTAGAAACTATAACTAATACCAGTGACACATAGCAAGCTAACTCAGATCCAGTACCGCTATTCGGCCCACTAGTACGAGTCGCCCCTGGTGAACACATTGGAATTGAGGTTATGTGACAGGAAGGAAAAACTCTTCTAGGAATTGACTGGCCGTGACATAGGTTTGATTTGCCTGAACCTTCCACCTCAACCATAACTGCAGAATATCTCCCCATCCTGTCAAGCCAGCAGCTGTGCCCCAGTCTACGTGTAGAGTGAGCACTGCGACTGGAAAGATCGTCCACATCCACATCAAGCACCAGGTAATAAAACGCCGAAAGGTTGTCTCGATAATCTCTTACTTCGCCCCCACACGTCAGCCAACTGGCCGAACCTCTACAGAGGCCTGGCAACACGGTAACTTAAGGAACCCATCTAGTTACTTTCTGGCCATGCTCCTGTGAAGCTGGATGCATGATATTTGGTGGCTCTAATGGTAACCAAAACTAAAGTCTCCTATAGAGAGACCTATCAAATTAATTTTACTCTGGGGTTTAACTCTCCTCCTCCCTTATTAGTCACTAAACCAAAGCGAACTAATACATAACATTTTCCAAATTAGGTAGAACCCCCATACCCAGCCTGGCAGTTTTAGCTTATTTAGCACTTTAATTTTAACTAGTGACTTAAGTTTAACCGTAAGGTGAGTTAACTCTCGACCGACGAGCAGTCAAAAGAGGTTGCATCAAGTTATACATAGTGAGTGCAATTGATTTCAGACAATGCCATTAAAAATTAACTGAACCGCAATGTGCAAAGCAAAGCTTTCAGAAAATGCAGAAAAATAGAAGGAGCATTTAAAGAAAGAGAGCGAATAGAGCAAGCACAGAAGAAACATAAATAGGAACTGAAGGACAAGAGCAAAATGGAAGAATCAATATTTGACATACAGGCAAAGACAGAGCAGAGAAACATAACACATACAGCAGAATAAGAAAATGTGTTTTCAGAGTCTTTAAATACAAAATTATGTTCTTTTAAATGCCCTATATTACTAGGCAAGGCTGTTAAACATGTTAAGAAAATGTTACCGAAAAGCCCCAGGAGAAAAAACTCCAGTGGTTGGAGAAGAAGTGGGTCCCAAAATTTGTAATAAATTACTGAAGGATGCTTAAAAGAAAGGATTCATGATAATAACAGACACAGATAGGAAGAAAGGTCGAAAATATTATCTCAGAGATTATGTGAGTCGAAGTACTCCAGGTCTACATGATTCTTTATCTGTTGACGACAGTTTAGTTCATGATAAGTTTGACGTGTGTACATTTTTAAAGAAAATCATAGATGAATTTAAATAAGTTTACCCAAATCGCTCACCAATTTATATTTTCACAGACAACTGTGTAGCACAGTTAGAAAAAACAGGCAAACTTTCAAATTTCTGTAAAATTGAAGCTGATTTCGGACAGACCCGTTAAACGGAGTTTCTTTGGATCTTCCCATCGAAAGAGTGCAATTGATGGTATTGGAGGAATTATCAAGACGATGTTTTGGAAAGGGGTAAGAGTAGGCAAGTTACTGTTATTCTGCAAAAAGATTTTTATGATTAAGCTGTCTATAAGTCAAAGTAAATAACTGTTCTTTATGGGTCACAGACAGAAATTGAGTAAAACATGCCCTTCCAGGAAGAACGATGGGAAAATGTTATAGCTGTCCCAAGACTTCAATCATATCAACATTTTACTTCTTATGATGAGATGCATTTCCTAGCTGCAAGTCAGAAGAAATGTAAAAGTTGCAAATATTCATCAATAAAAGTGCAAACAAATTTGATCGACTATACTATTCAGATGTATACTTTGGTAGCAATGGTGCAAGTGTGTCCAACCAGTGCAGTGAGTGAAGAGATTCGGGTGGCTCTTAACAGCAAGGTCTTCAGAGCCGATGCGGGCTATTGAGGTGAATATGGAGCAGCGCCGGAATGAAGGGGTGGGGGAAATGGGAAATCCCCAAGAAAACCTGCCGACCAATGGCATCGTCCAGCATGATTCCCGCATGCGAAAATCCTGTGACCTGGCTAGGGATTGAGCCCGGATCACTTTGGTTGGAGACGAGTGACCTAACCGCTCGGCCACCGCAGTCCCTTAGCCAGTGCAGCGTTACAATTCCTAGCAAGAGGGAGTGCGAGGAATCAACTTTGCAAGACACATCTGTGATGCCTCCGACTTCTGCCATGCTGTTGAAGGATAACATAAAAGTTGGAGCATTTGCAACACCAGGATTGGAAATTCTTTCTAAATATAATACCTACAGAAAATGTGTTGCAGTTTGTCAGATGTATGTGGAAAAGTGATGCTGTAAAAGTTATGTTTTTTGTTTTTTGAAATGTGTGAGGAAAATACTGATTCGAGGGTTTTTAATACGAGAAGGATGTCTCAGATTTCATGACAGCACCTTCCGCTAACACCATATGTGATAACGAAGGGCCACAGAATGTATTATAATTTTTCCGACCCAATGCAATCACAAAGTGATTACCTTGATTTGAAATGTTAATAACAGTTTCATGTTCTTAAAACATTTTTCAGCTCTAAACAAAAAAAAGAGTGTAAAAACACTTTATTTGAACACTACACTTGCAATTTTAATAATAATATGTAATGCTGCAAATTATTAGTAATGCATATGTGCAAGGCAATAAATTTGTTCTATACCTTTGGAATTAATGTTATTTATTCAGTGTTTGGAACTTTGAGACAATAGCTATTTGTATCTTATTCATATATTTTGCTATGTTCAAAGTTCATAATTTAATTTCAAGACTTTTGACAATAGTAATAATCATCATAAGGTTGTCTAAACACATATAAACCTTTCTGTACAATAAAATGCTTTATAACAATTCAACTGTATATTAATTATGACGCCGGCTAAGAGCCAGTAACAGCAAGCATATGACAGCGCTCACCTCTGACATAACATGTGGTGATATTTCTTTTTAATGGTCAAAATATGATTCCAAAGTGTAATATGTTATTTTCAAGGTTTCATGTAATGTTATAATATTCAAATTCAAAATGTGCGAGGCCCCAAAGAATAGGAAAATGATATTCAGGCGAGACTGCCTTCGAAAGACAATCGACTAACAACAGACTCTCCAGATTCAAATTGCCTCTGTAATTGTGTCTTAAAATACCTTTTGTGCCATTTCGTTTTGAATATAATATTTTTACTCGACGTGGATAGCACTTCAGCTTGTGTGAACCCTGTAGGCAGCCATGGTAGGTCAGCGCGACCCCTGCCTCTGGGCAGTTGCCCGATAAGAGCTAGCGAGGTAAGACGGTGTCACGTACGCACATCATATTTTTGCAATGAGTTAGATTTCCATAGCTCACTTTAGTTTATCTCTTAAACTTTGCTTGGCGTACGTTTTGCCAGAAATCCCCAACACAATGCTATCCACTTAACCTAATTATTTTGCAGCCCTTGTGGCTTTTTGAACTTGAGATAAGAGGAAATGATGTCGGAGAGGCCACATGGCCTGCGCAACTTGTGTATCAGGCATCATCCACCCATGTTTAGGGCTTTTCATTGTAATTTCTGCATAATTGTGACAAGCAATATTAAGGGTAACATTTGCGTGTAATTATTTTCATGGTTTGGTCATGTTTAAGTGTTTAATGACCACATCGCCCACGCTACGTGGTTAGCTACCACCAAGTCCGTATCTGGAACATCACCATGTTAAGAGGGCTAACTCTTGTTCTAACTTGTGCGCCTTAATTAATTTCAGGGTAGTATGTATTATTTTCATTTAGGATTCGTGTATTTTGTTGTTTGATGCTTTGTATGTATGACCATGTGGCCCATTCGCATGTTTGTATTTTCCTGCCACCCAGCATGCTACGCGCTTTTGTATACTTGTTTATTTTAAGGAACATTTTTATGAATACAGTTACCATTTTGGCCTACAATCGGTAGCCAAATTTAACGTAAAACAATGCATTTTACATCTGTACACGTGGTCTGCTAAAAACTTCATCCAGTGGCATCCACACCATCTAAGACTACTTTCACACATATGTATGTTTATGCTGCTTGTTCATATCGTGCCCCATGTTCATTGAGTGTTATTTATATAATTTTTGTATGGTGTTACTATTTCCTGTCCTAATCCGTTATGTGTATTGACAGTCGCCGCACAACACGTGGTTCGGGGACGAGTCGCGACGTGTAGGCATTAATTAGCGGCGAAGATAAGCACATATGTTAGTGTTCATGCTCCGTGTCCTGTCTCTAGGTAAAACCTTATAGTCTATCATGGCGGCTGTAGGCCCCTTGCTTTGTAGAAATCAGACACTACAGAGGATCACCCATATAGGAGTGCGCAAGTTAAGTAATGTGCTGGGAGAATCACCCACCGGAGCTGGCTAGTCATGTCCGAGTAGATGGCCATTTAATTCATTTTGACACGGAGTAACTTGCACTAATAAAACAAATCTTACCAGTCTAAAACCTTGAGTGTATCTTTGTAGCATCAGAACCCAGCTTTCCCCAAGTGTTTGAAGTGCAATGTTTAGTATAGCAAAGTGTTTTGTTAGTACGCCCGGGTGAGACGAACACACAGAACCCACAGCATTCCTGACATTCCTGAGTCTCAAAGTGCTGTGTGAAGGAAACACTGCTGGCGCCCATCTACAAGGTAAAAATTGTCTCGTAATCGTCTCGTGTCTCACCTGATGACGTCAATTAATACAACGTTTTTTTTTTTTCCAATGCATATGCACAGTTACTACTGAAACTTTTATCACTAATATATGATCCATTAACCATTTCCTGAAAAGTTTCTTGCTGTTTAGTTATTATAGTTTTATTCTGATAAACATTTTGAGCTTGTTGCGTTCTAAACCAAGGTGGTGGCTTGGCAGGTTTTGCATAAACCCTAGCAAAAACCAATCAGAACACTAAGGATGGCAAAAGTCACGCAAAAATCAATCTTTCAATTCAGCAACAATCTGTAATAGAAACAGAGATGTGTGGTCATGTTTATTTTAATTTTAAATATTTCTTTCAAATTGTTTCCTTTAATTTACATATCTTTGCACAAAATATTACACACTTCAGATTAACGGGGAACATTCTTTTCCTTTCCTGTATACGGCAATTTAATATTTAAAATTATTTACATAAAACTCCGGTTGCCACAATATAGAATAAAATGTAACCAAATTCAGACACCAATACTTTCGCTGATATTCAACTAATACCTATACAGGCTCCTTACTGGCCATATTGAAAGGTAAATACAAACAGCAAAATGCCATCACAAAAATATATTGAGCAAGTGACCTTCATTAACCCTAATTACAAATGGCTGCTATTTTTCTGTGGCACCTACATTTACCATTTAAATTATTACATCATACACTAGGAATCAAAATCCCCATTTTGGGTAACACATTTCTGGCCATCAAATAAAATTTACGTTTTAATTCACTCGCAATCCCAAGTGAATGGGAGCAACTGCTAAGCAACGCCAACCTTAATTCCACGAGTAAATTAGATTTTTGAATAAGCCCTAAATTTTGTAAAATTTATTCATAAAGGAGTTTCAAATAGCTCCTGTTTAATACCAGAGAGTGATACCATAATCAACGATTATTGACAAGTGTTTACCAAAATTACAACTCTTTACCAAGGTTTGCAATAGTTAACAAATGTTTGAAAATAGGTTACAAGTGGTTTCTAGTAGTTACCATCACGTTGCGTCTTGGTGACGATATAGCGACTAAAACTTGGTTACAAAAGTCACAGTACTGGACTTTGGGCTAAAAGGTCAACATTTCGCAAATTTGGAAAACTTTAAACTATTTTACGGCCGACACGGCCCCTGCCTAACATCAAGTGACCTGTTCGCTTTAGGAGCCTACATTGGTGATTCCAAAAAATTACTACTTATCTCATGGTAGAAGCTTGCCCCCTCGAGGTCGCCGAACTGACCCCGAGAGCAGCGCGTGCCAGCATAAAATACACCGCAACCCCTTGCGCCACTAGTCACTTTAATTTTTTACCTCAAAAGCCATTTTTCCAAGAAATCGAGGGGTTTTCAATAACCCCCAGGGGTGGTAAAAGCAACGCGCAGCCAATGGCAGAAAACATTTCCAATTATGGTGACCAACACAGTGGACATCATTCTCTCTTAGGGGGTATAACACAATTAAATTCAAATTATCCAATCAGATTACAATATTGCATACAATAATTTCCCTCCTGTATTTCAAGATGCCGGAATAACGTAACGAAACGTCACCTTTTCGTCGGCGCATGCATCGTCCCAAGCTGGTTACGAAGGTGGTTGCCGACTGTGCTGTGCTCTCACGACGAATCACTGAAACATCAGTCTGGTGCACACTCCATTGCCAGGCCTCGATGTTACTGCAAGTGAAAATTAGGCACATACTTATTCAGTTATTTTCTGGCACTTAAGATATTTTAAACATATTTTGTTGTGATGTGGAGCTGGCAAGAATATCACAGTTTTATTTTATTAGTGTTTTAAACTACATCGAAAAATTTAAACCTGAAAACAACGTGCGTGAAAGTTCGTGTGTACCGGGTCATAAGCTGCACAATTCAACAGGTTACCAGGCAGACACAGTGAGTACCTTTTTTCCCGAGGGAAGTTGCTACGTGGTCTGACCCACTAATTAATTTTAACAGTGTTTTTAGTAATTGGCAATGTATAAATTATTCACAGACGTGCAGTGACGGGATCTCCATTACAATAATAATACATGAAGGTACATTTGAAATATTTCTCATTTTATAAATACCACAATCTCAAAAGTTGATATTATTTTATCATTATCTACAAAAGATCATAAGTTTGATGTTCCATGTACAAAGTTACAACCAATTACATGCAATGTTTACAAAAAGTAATGACAATATACATCACATTCATAAAACTAATTTCCAATTTCTTTTGATTTACCAGAATAGCTTCAAATAACATATTCCAAAAATGACACTACTTATATTGCACAACCATGGGCATCCGCATGGCCCCCTCTTATGCCAATCTGTTAATGGGTAAACTGGAGCAAAACTTTCTGAGCCACCAGCTAATCAGCCACTCTGTCAGAGGCATTGTATAGATGACATCTTTACAATCTGGGATTCAACGGAGAACAAACTCATCCATTTCCTCAACAACATTAACTCACATAGCGTGCTCAAGTTCACCTAGACACATCTTAATTCATACACCGTATTTTTGGATGTGGAATTAGCCCTTCATTGGGAAAGTTAAAACCACTATTCCATTAAACCCATGAACCATCTTCAAGACCTACATTTCGACAGCTATTATACATACCATGCCGAGAAATCTCTACCATAAAGCCTTGCTACCAGAGCTAAATGCATTTGTTCCACTCAAACTGCCTTAAACAAGCAGTGTGATGTAATAGCCAAAGCATTCAATAGGGGCTAACCCAGATCCCTGGTATACAAACTTATTCAACAAGCCACTTCAACCACAGAGCCTCAAACAAAGATAAGTAATTTAGATATCCCTCTGGTTGTCCTCTACAACGAGGCCATGGACAAACTCAGAACCATTCTCAACTGTGGCCAAAAAATTCTGGCCTCATCACCATTCACTCAAAACTTGTTATTCAAACCACCCATATTAGGCTTCAAACGACTCCCAACCTCCGAAACAAATAGGTGCACCCCAAATTGCCATCCAATTGCACAGTCAGTATTATCACAACCTCCAAGGGGCCTCACGCAGCAATGGCCCACGTTCTAGCTCTTGTGCTATACAACAATCTTCCACCTCCTTCAACACCAGACTCATCAATCAGACTTTTCCTATCCAAGGCAGTTACAAATGTGTGACAGAAAATCTTATCTACCGGCTACAATGCATTCACTGCAATGGAGAGTGTATCGGGCTTACCACCAACACTCTGGCAGAGCATGAATGGCCATAAAGTGGTCACCAAACTCGCAATAGCTGGGGCAAATGTAAATTTAGAGGAGAAGTCAGTTACAGCACATGCAGCATCTCACAACCAGAACTTTGACTCTTGTTACACAACCAAAGTAGCGAGGATCCTACTACCGTCTAATAATAGTGCAGAACTACGATGCTGGGACGTGGCCCATCAATACATCACCAAATACAGACACACACCTAGCTTAAACTTGATATAACCCCTCCACAGCATTTCAAATTTCCCACCTCACCCTCATTTTCCTCCTGACGGCTAGGTTCACTGTTTGCCAACCACTGCTCACCAGATTGCAGTGTACCACCGCTTACCACCTGCTGAAGCTGGCATAGCCAGCGATACATTGCACGACCATCCATGTAGAAAATATTTTCGTCTGACTTTTGTGTGTGTCTATCCACAAGTACCACCCTGTGAGTACTTGTGCATTCTGTCTACTTTTAATAAAGAAATATGTATCTATGAGTGCTATGTGAAAATGTAAATATTTCAATAAGAGATGTTTATTTGATACAATACAATCACAAAACTCAATTTGATAACATTTTACTTGCAAACTATTTCTTACAAGCTGTTGCCGAAATAGCACTGCTAGCACTGTCTTTAATTCATTTTGATTATGAAGTAAATATTATTATAATTTATCAACAATATATAATTAATCTCATTTTATCAAACATATAATACTGTAATTTAATATAACTAATAAAATGAAACGTTTGATGTACAGTGGACTTCCTATCTACCACAATTTCAGGGGGCTCTCAAAATTTTTTCATAAATCCAGAAATTTTAGTAGATGAGGTTCTGACATGAACATAAAACAAATATAACCATATTATACATCATGTTGAGTATAATCAGAGCTGTACATTATCTGTGTATAAAGACTAACTAATAAACACAATAAAAATAGGATTTTTTAAAAAACAGTAACACTTACTGTTTTAGTATTACTGTAAATTATGCATTAAAAAACATTTCACCTGAACTCTAAATAAAGAACATAACACCACAGAATACCATTTATAATTGACTGTAATATTCCACTGAATGCAAGCTGACCACAAACTTTCAAACTCTACGAGAAAGAAAATTATATTGCACAGAATGCAAGCCGAATTTTGAATGTCGCACATGCGATACATCAGCTGAGAGCACACACAGAGGTTATCGATCGGGCAGTGTGTTCATGGCGGATGGGACTGAGAAGCAGAAGAGTCAGTGGCGGAAGGAGAGAAACAATCTATCCTTCCTCTTTCAAACCAGTTGGTACACAGGTGCGCAAGAATCCCATACCTGTTACTGGGCAACTAACTCCCACCCAACAGCCATGTAAGGGGAGGAAACGAGCTCTGTCGAGCATCATGGCGGACAGGTAAATGTTACACAATCCAGGATGCATATCTAGATCAATCTACAATTACTTTGGTGATGCCATGCTTGCTTGGCAAATGTGTAGCTAAAGTTGTTAATAATATTTCACTTAAACATGTGATTTTGAGGCAAAGATGATTAAATAGAATGATTGAGATAAATTTATTTATAGTCTTCAATAATTAATTATTCAAAAGCAAGTCCTCTGATATTTCCGTACCTTTTTCACTGCTATGAGTTATGCTACTCTAGGACTCTGTGCATACACATTATTTGACGACAGAAGGTGTCGAATTAGCCCTTCCAGGATATCAGTTTATTTAGAAAATGTGTGTTTATTGGAATAAATTAACATAAATCCTTCAATATTCTCGCAAGAAGTTATTGTAAATATACTTTATGCTTAGTAATACAGGTCGCTCGATGTTGAAACAATTTTTGGGGACAAGAGCAGGTCAATTATAACATTTTCACAAGAAACCATTTGTTTTGAAATACCCGCGATGGTAGGCGCAACTATTTTGAGAGACAAATAATCTATTTCTGTGATCGTATTACCTTCACATAATTATGACTGCTGTAACTTTTTATGCATGACGTAATTCGCTCTAGAGAAAGTGCACTTCAAATGCACGACTTCGCCCCATCTGAATATGGCAAGACACATGGGCAAGTCTCCCGCCAGTACTGGAGGCAGAACATGGGGAAACTCCTAGGCATTGACAGAGCCTCAACACACCTTCAATCCCGTGCTCCTAGATTGTCCTGCCCACCAGAGTTGGTAGAAAACCGCAGCGTCACCATCCTCCCTGAAACAATGATGATCCGCTTCACCGTGCCTCCTATTTGAAGAGCACACAATTTGAATTTGGCACCGCAGAAGGAAGCTGGCCAATTACTGAAGAGTCACGGCCTACTCGAGTGCCAGCAATTCAGAGATACTTCACACCATGCGCCGAGCGACAGACGTGATAAGCATCCATGGTCCATGCATGTGACATCACAAGTTCCAACCCTAAGAAGCGGGGCACGCCCCCAGCACCCATCGAGGCACCTAAGATCGCTGGAGATCACTATAAAAGGCGAAACAGGCCAACCCTCCACAGTTTCTCGAGGTGGTTCATCGGAGTCACTCTTCCTTTCCAAGGCCATGAAGGCCGGAGTCGATAACCACAGCAGTAATAATCTTGTTGCCCCCCTTCATAGGCTGTGAACGCTGCACCCACACCGCTAGTCGACAGCATCCACAACGACACCATTATGTCTAAGGTCAGTAACTCTAGAAAACGCCTCTTCTGCAGCACCTCCAGTTGTTTTGTTGTCCTTACCCCTACCTAAACCCTGCACTGTCCAGGTAACCCAAGGTCATGATGACATCCCCTTAAGGCCCTAGTTCGACCATCTCTACCGGTCGAGTAGAAAACCCTGTATTAGGAAACTACGAAGTATCTTACAAACATTCCCCATAAGATAAAGTTAGAATTCACGCGCTATAGGTAATTTAAATAAGAGCTATTTAGATTCACAATCCAACACCTAAGCCAAATAACGTAACAGGTAACCTCCACTCGAGTTACATTGCTTAATATAATTGATTTCCGCAGCGTTTATATCCTAGTGGTTATAATTGTATTTTATGTGAGCATCTATAAACTTTGACACATGCAAACATGCTGCGCTACAAAGATGCACACTCTTGGACCAACTTGCCCCACCTGAGCATGCCAAGCATGCATCGATATAGAAATTCATTGGCCACTGAGACTTGGAAATAAAAATATTAAAAGACTACATGCATCGCTAGGTCAACAACGTAATTGAACTTCACATCTGAAATTATGATTTTTCACATCCAATCAGGAAGGAACGTGCCAGAGAAACCTAGACGAAGAAATAATATTAATTATTAAAAATATACTATGCTACCCTGCCTGGCCAAGAAGTTCAAACAACCCTCAAAATAGCAGCATCCCTGTGACCTTCTGACGTCACCGCCCACCTGCCTCAGTCAGGGGCGCATAAAAAAGGCAATGCCTCCACCAGGGGCCATAAGAAATTGAGTGGCGCTCCCGCAGAAGATAAACAAGCCCCTGTGATGGAAGGTTACCCCCCCCCCCTGGAGAATTGCTGACACAGGGCGATTTTCATATAAATAGAAGTCTAGCATTGTGGTCCAGCAGAGATGCCGGGCTCGCCGGCCGCACAGGTTCGCGAGCTCTCCTATAGTCTGCGGAAAACTCTCTCCTCTCCTCTGCAGCCCGCCCAGGGTTCGACCTCTTCATGTTAGCAGCCCGAGGCTGTGCTCGAACCTCTACCTCCAGCCAGCCACTTGAAGAAAGTCCCCAACATTCCAGCCCCAGCTTGGACAAGGCTATTCCTTCAACTGACCACCCAGGGACAGCTCTCCACATTTGGTAAATCCCACACCTGTACCCATTGAACCGTATCTTAGTCAACTTCCCTTGATTGCCGTGGTAACAGTTCGTTGCGTGATTATGTTCCCCTGGATAGAGCTCCTAATATGCTCATGCTGTTAATAGTGTTATTTGTTTAATTAATTAATTAGGAATATTAGGTAGCAATTAATTTCTTAATACATTAATTTTTCCCAGGTTCATCTTCACGTGTTGATTGAGATCCGTATATTTTTATAGTATTTTATTATTTCTTTACCTAGTTTGCAGTGTTTATTAACTTAGATGGGCCGCTGCAAAAGTGGTGATTTAAGCATAATAAAATATTACATTACAAACTTACCCCTTTGTGTGTCGACTACCATAATTTTAATTTTGGATCCTGTGTAATTTTTATTGCGTTATTAATTTTGTCATTAATTGCAGTGCTATGTGTTCACTCAGTTGCACAGTAATTCTAATAAACCCCATGTCTCTATCTGGCTGTGAAGTGTACTTTATCCCTCAGGAGGTATGGTCTGATAAAGCCCAATCCCTGATATCCCAGGGCACCCACCGCCGATATGAGACACAAGGTCTAGTTACTTGGGTTTCCCTTGTGAACGACAGGTCCGCGGGAGTGATTGTAGGTTTCACCCCGCACAGTACTGCTCGTCTACAACCCCTGTTGACAGCATTTTTTATTTGTTATATATCACTACTAAATGCGCAAACAGCACGGAGGTACTGCAGTTAGCAGTAACAGCTGCATGGCGGATATAAATGGTATTCTGTGGTGTTATGTTCTTTATTTAGAGTTGAGGTGAAATGTTGTTAATGCATAATTTACAGTAATACTAAAACAGTAACACTTTCTTTTTTAAAAAATCCTATTTTTATTGTGTTTATTAGTTAGTCTTTATACACAGATAATATACAGCTCTGATTATACTGAACATGATGTCTAATATGGTTATATTTGTTTTATGCTCATGTCAGAACCTCATCTACTAAACAGAAGAGCACTCAAAGAGCAGCACGATCACCACTCTGCTGCAACCAGCATTAGCCGCTGTTCCTCAGACGGCCACCCCAGCCACGCAGGTGGAGCAGAGGAGAGCTCTGCCACTTTCGAGACATAGAGTTGCCCAGTGTTCCCGATTTTGTACCATCTCGCAAATACACACGGCCCAAGAAATATACTGGCACCTTGCCTCTCCAGGGCCCCCTTTCCTCGGAGTTGGATTCTGCATCCGGTTCACACCAACGTAGCAAGTACTTCAAGGGGGTTTCGTGGTCAGGGGGTTACTATAGTGTAGTCTATATGATCGGTTTCGGGTTGACTAGAGACCAGTACCCTTGGATTTGAGTTATTAATTAGTTGATTTATTAATGCTTGTTTCAGTGAGGCGCGCCTCTCACATCGCCTTGGCAGCTACCAGTACCTCCGTGCTGTTTGCGCATTTAGTAGTGATATATAACAAATAAAAAAATGCTGTCAACAGGGGTTGTAGACGAGCAATACTGTGCGGGGTGAAATCTGCAATCACTCCCGCGGACCTGTCGTTCACAAGGGAAACCCAAGTAACTAGACCTTGTGTCTCACATCGGCGGTGGGTGCCCTGGAATATCAGGGATTGGGTTTTATCAGACCATTCCTCCTGAGGGATACAGTACACTTCACAGCCAGATAGAGACATGGGGTTTATTAGAATTACTGTGCAACTGAGTGAACACATAGCACTGCAATTAATGACAAAATTAATAACGCAATAAAAATTACACAGGATCCAAAATTAAAATTATGGTAGTCGACACACAAAGGGGTAAGTTTGTAATGTAATATTTTATTATGCTTAAATCACCACTTTTGCAGAGGCCCGGCTAAGTTAATAAACACTGCAAACTAGGTAAAGATATAATAACCCCTACACAGGCATCGAATTCCATTACCGACACACCAGACCCTTCTAGCCTATCAAGTATCGTAAGATTGAAATCTGGCAGGATACTTCGGGTTCAACACCCAAGAACAAAAGTACTCCCCAAATTCTGTATGATAATGTTAGCATCCGGAAAGATGCTCAGCGTTCGAATCCCTACCAAGGTAGTTCCCAGAACGCACCCGGAACAATCCCTAGCCAACCTTATCTCCCCTCGACAGCCAGTGAGGCCGCTGTCGATAAACCCTGTCAGTGTAAGCCACATCATTCTCAACCACACTCACTCACCTCTCGTAACCGATTCAGCATTTCACTCTAATTGGGACAGCTGGCGTACAGTTAATTGGCATCCCTTGTGGTACAGAGAAAAAGACTGCCCAGAAGGGATAGCTTACCTCCCCGATTCACACTAGGGTATTACTTCTTTCTCAGAGTTCTTAAAGCAGATCGGTCACATGCCACATAACTAATAAACTGGTGTCAAGAACTGGCTCAAATACTATAATTAAAATACTGAACCTCAAAATAGCCCTTCACTTTTCTTTTCGCCCACGAGGAAACCCGACCACTTGCCATTTGAGTACTTGTTATTGCTCCACTGTAACACATCCGTATTTAGCATTGAAACAACTATACTGATACCAGAGTATACCGTCATCATACCCCCCCATCCTCTCCCATGAAAGAGCAGCACGATCACCACTCTGCTGCAACCAGCATCAGCCGCTGTTCCTCAGACGGCCACCCTAGCCACGCAGGTGGAGCAGAGGAGAGCTCTGCCACTTACGAGACATAGAGTTGCCCAGTGTTCCCGATTTTGTACCATCTCGCAAACACACACGGCCCAAGAAATATACTGGCACCTTGCCTCTACAGGGCATGCTTTCCTCAATGCTTGCATTAGAGTATATGAAGGCCACCCACTTCTCTCATTCACGCACAATGTACAAGAGTACCCTTAAGATCAAACTGTTCATCGGGGTTCCAATCCCCAAGTCA
This sequence comes from Dryococelus australis, assembly GCA_029891345.1. Lineage (NCBI taxonomy): Eukaryota > Metazoa > Arthropoda > Insecta > Phasmatodea > Phasmatidae > Dryococelus > Dryococelus australis. The sequence continues at coordinate 177,492,916 of CM056995.1, forward strand.
TCGACATCACACTCTGTACTCTACCCCAATAAAAGAAATTCAAATAAATCTGCTAACAATTAATAACTTTTAATATACTGTGTGTTGAGACTTGGTAGAGCACAATACTTAACTAGAAAACTAGACCAATATTTAACTGGTCAATAGTTGTTAATCATTATGTGGATCGTCTATAAGGAATTCATTAAATGATTAGACAAAGTGAATTGATGCTGTTAGTTTGTATTTTTGGCAATTTTTTTAAACATACGAATAACAAAGCTGTTTCATATTCGTGAAGAACAGAATTAATTCTTTCAATCTACCAGAAGATAATATTACTGTGCACAAAACGTAGCCCATCACATAAATAATTTGTGACTCAATTTAAACAAACAACATTTTTATATATTACTGCCGTGTTATATTGGCTTGCATCGTGCGCCACAGCATTGCCTTAATTTGACCTTTAAATATACTTGCAAAACACAAAAAATAAAGTATTTAAATTCGTTGACATCAATTGATAGTACTTTAACATATACTGTATTTATTGTTTGCAGTCACCGTTTACACAAAAAAACATAATCTCTTGTTAATTTCCATTAACATTCATAAAACTTTAAATACCGAAAATCTCATATCTGACTCGCGGCTGCTGTCAGTGTCCACAAATGCTGTTACCGCACCCATCATGCTGCCTGATGACCCGAAACTTCCGTCACTGGCAAAAGCAGTGATGAACGCAGACCTGCAACGAAACAGAAGATTAACGAATATTCATATTACTTGAACTACTTGGAATGTGGAATTAGTTGATTCACGATAACTTCGCCCTTTCTGAAGCCCTGCTATATATCTACTTTTGGTTACTGATTACGCATCCTTCTGCTACACGTAAACATAAACACTGCCACGTGACTTCTACTTTTATAACTTTCAAATGCGCTGGTTGCTGTTTACAGCTGTTCAAAGAATTCTGTCATAATTCCAACGAATATTCACAATTTAGCTCTATAACAATATTTAGGTCGGCTTTATAACTATTTGTTACACAGGATATAGCTCATCATACATAATACACATGAATATTTTGCCACGACGATGTTTGTTACAACTGTGGCGGAAACAAAAATTTTATTTAGCGTGTTGTTATTAATGTGTTGGATTATTTCGTTAAAAGGACGGCCTTATTTGTAATAAAAATCAAAATGAAGGTTCAACCAATCCAACTAAACGACACAGTAAATACAAGCACGCAACTCGTGTTGTGTATTTATTGTACGTAGCATCGACACACGTAACAGATACATAGACCTACAACATGCATTTGTACTTACTGGTTTTTAGGTTAATTTTTTTATTTATTTAAATACACCTGGTTGGGCTTAGTATTTTTTAGGGATTGGGGAATACATTCAAATAACATAAACTTAAGCTCGTTACACAACTGTGTTTCAAACATCTAGCGCTAAGGTACAACAATGTGATAAACAGGTGCGAATTTAAATAATTTAACTTCTGCATACCATCAGTTCACGGTCAAAACACATATATTTTGCACATCCAATATTTGAATTCCACACACACCTTGGCTTGACTTGGTTGTAACTAGGAATTTCAAGGCTTGACGTGGTAGTAAAAAGGCACTCATAGCCTCGACTTGGTGGGTGTTATGCAGTCCTGGGCTTTGCTTGTTGGGAAGTAGGCAGTCCTAGGCTCGACTTGGTGGGAACTAGGTAGTCCTGAGCTTTACTTGGTGGGTGCTAGGAATACCTTGGCTATACTTGGTGGATGCTAGGCAGTACTAGGCTCGACTTAGTGGATGCAAGGCAGTCCTAGGCTCGATTTATTGGGAGTTAGGCAGTCCTGGGCTCGAATTTGTGAGAACAAGGCATTCCTGGGCTTTATTAGGTGGGTGCTAGGCAGTGCTAGGCTTAACTTGGTGGGTGCCAGGCAAGCTTAGGCTTAACTTGGTGGGTGTTACGCAGTCCTGTTCTCGACTTGGTTGTACTAAGCCATCCTTCTCTTGAATTGGTGCAAACAAGCCAGTCAAAGGCTCGACTTGATGGGTGCTAAGCTGTGCTAGGATTGAATTGGTGGGAACTAAGCAGTACCAGGTTAGGCTTGGTGGGTGCTAACAAGTGATAGGCATCCTAGGTTCCGCTTGATGGGATCTCGACACTCTCAGGTTCGACTTGGTGGGTGCTAGGCAGTCTTATGCTCGACTTGGTGGGAACTAGGCAGCGCTAGGTAGGAATTGGTGTGTGATAAGCAGTCCTAGGCTCGACTTGGTGGATGCTAGGCAGTTCTACGCTCACCTTGGTGGGAATTAGGCAGTCCTAGGCTGGTCTTGGAGGGGAACTAGCCAATCGTAGACTCGACTGGGTGGGTGCTAGGCAGTCCTATGCTCGTCTTCGTAGGAACTAGGGAGAACTAGGCTCGACTTTGTTGGTGCTAGGCAGGCTTAGGCTCGACTTGGTGGTAAGTAGGCAGTTTTGGTTTTTTTTTTGTGGGTGCAGGCAGTCTTATGCGCGACTTGGTGGGTGCTAGGCAGTCCTACACTCAAACTGGAGGGAAATAGGTTGTCCTAGGCTTGTCTTGGTGGGTGCTACACAGTTCTAGACTCGACATGGTGGTTGCTAGGAAGTCGTAGGCTAGACTTGGCAGTAACTAGACAGTCCTGAGATCGCCTGGATGGGAATTAGTTAGCCCTAGGCTCGACGTGGTGGGTGATAGGCAGTCCTAGACTAGAACTGGTGGAAACTAGGTTGTCCTAGGCTTGTCATGGTGGGTGCTACAGAGTCCTAGGGTCAACATGGTGGTTACTAAGAATTCCTAGGCTCGACTTGATAGTAACTAGGTAGTCTTGGCTCTATTTGGAGTGTGCCATGTAGTCCTAGGCTCTACTTAGTAGGTGCTCGTGAATACAAGGCTCGACTTGGTTGGAACCAAGCAGTCCTGGGCTCGACTTGGTGTGTGCTGATCATACCATAGTCTCGCATTGGTGGGTGCTATACTGTCCTAAGCCGACTTGGTGGGGACTAGGCTGACCTAGGCTTGTTTAGGTGGGTGTTAGGCAGTCTTAGGCTCGACTTAGGATGTGCTAGGCATTATTAGGATCTACTTAATGGGAGTAAGAGTGTCCTAGGCTCCACTATTTGGATGTTAGGCAGTCCTTGGCTTTGCTTTGAGGGTGCTAGGCAGTCGTAGGCTAGACTTGGTGGTATCTAGGCAGTGCTAGGGTTGACATGTTTGGTGCTAGGCAGTCCCATTTTTGACTTGTTGGGTGGTAGGTAGTCCTATGCTCGACTTGGTAGAAACTAGGCAGTCCAAGGCCTGCCTTGGGGATGTTTACAATGTCCTAAGTTCGACTTGTTAGTACTAGGCAGTCCTGGGCTTGACTTGGTGGGAACTAGTCAGTCTTGGGCTCAACTTTGTGTATGCTAGGCAGTCCATAATCTCATATTGGTGGGTGCTAAACAGTTCTATGCTCGACTTGGTGGGGAATAGCTAGTCCTAGTCTTGACATGGATGGTTCTACACAGTCCTAGGCTCGACTTGGTAGTAACTAGACTGTCCTGGGCTCAAGTTGGTGGGAAATAGCCCATTTTGGGCTCGACTCGTTTGTTGCCAAGCAGTCCTATTCTCGACTTGTTTGGTGCTCATCAGACAAGACTCGACTTGGTTGGAACTAGGCTTTCCTGTGCTCGATTTGGTGGGAGCTAGTTAGTCCTAGACTCGACATAGTCGGTGGGAAGACCTAGGCACTACTCGTAGCATGCGAGGCAATCTTAGGCTCGACTTGGTGGGTAGTAGACAGTCCTATGCTCGACTTGTTGAGTGCTAGGCAGTCCTAGCCTCGGCTTGGTTGGAACAAGGCATTTCTAGGTCTCCTTGGTGGTAAAATGGGTGTCATAGCCTACTAGGCAGAGAACTAGGCAGTCCTGGGATCGACTTGGTTGGTGCTAGGGAGACCTCGGCTCGATGTAGTTGGAACTAAGAAGTCCAAGGATCGACATGGTGGGTGCGAGGTATTCGTAGGCTCTATTTGGTTTTAAAGAAGGCAATCCTAGGTTCCAATTGGTGTGTGCTAGGCAGTCCTAGGGTTGAATTGGTGTGTAATAGGCAGTCGAAGTTTTGACTTAGTGTGAACTAGTTAGTTCTAGGCCCGACATGGTCGGTGCTAGGCAGACCTAGGCCCTACTTTGAGCTTGCAAGGCAATCTTTAGATCGACTTGGTGGGAAATAGGCAGTCCTATGCTCGACTTGGTGGGTGCTAGGCAGTCCTAGCCTCAACTTAGTTAAAATCAAGGCATTCTTAGGTCTCCTTGGTAGTAACAAGTCAGTCATAGGCTCGAATTAGTGGTAACCACGCAGTCCTTGAGTTGTCTTGGTGGGTGCTAGGCTGTCCTATGTTGTACTTTGTGGGTGCAAGGCAGTCCTGAGAAGGACTTGTTGTGTGATAGGAATTCCTCGGCTCGATTTCGTTGGTGGTAAGAACTAGGCAGTCCTAGGCTCGACTTAATTTGAACTATAATACTCAAGGCTGGAATTGGTGGGAAAAAGGCAGACCTGGGCTCTATATGGTGGTGCAAGGCAGTCCTATTCTTAACTTGGTTGGTGCTAGACAAAACTAGGATAGGCTAGGTGGGAACTAGTCAGTCCAATGTTCGACTTTTGTGTGCTGGGCAGTGGTAAGCTCGACTTGTTGGGTGCTAGGCAGTCCTTGGCTCGACTTGTTGGGTTTTAGGCAAACTTATTCTTGACTTAGTTGATACTAGGCAGTCCTATGCACAACTTGGTGGGAAGTAGGCAAACCTCTGCTCAATTAGGTGGGTGCTTGGCAGAACTAGGCTCGATTTGGTTGGTGCTAGGAGGTCCTAGTTAATACTTAATGGAACCAGACAGTCCTCTGCTCGACTTGGTGCATACTAGGCAGTACTAGGCTCGTCTTGGGGATTTCTATACAGTTGTGGGCTCAACTTGGTGGGTGATATACAGTCCTAGGCTCGACTTGGTGGGAACTACACATACCTAAGCTCGTTTTGGTAGGGATTAGGCAATGCTGGGTTTGACTTTGTGGGTGCTTGGTAGTCCTATGCTCATCTTGGTGTGAACTATGGAGTCCTAGGGCCACTTGGTGAGTGCTAGGCATACCTAAGCTTAAGTTTTTGGGTGGTAGACAGACCTTGGCTCAAATTGGTGGGTGCTTGGCAGATCTTGGCTCGACTTGGTTAGTGCTAGGAGGTCCTAGGCACAACTTGATTGAACTAGGCAGTCCTAAGATCGACTTGGTGGGTGCTAGTCACTCCTAGGCTCGACAGAGTGGTTTTAGGCAGTCCTAAATTCGAATCGGAGGTAACTAGGATATCCTAACATCGACTTGGTGGAACTAGGCAGTCCTAGGCTTGTCTTGGTTGGTGCTTGGCAGACATACTCTTGACTGGTTTGATGCTTGGCAGACCTAGGCTCGACTTGTTGGATGCTAGGCTGTCGTAGGCTCGACTTGGTGGGATCTATGCCGTCCTAGGTTCGACTTGGTGGGTACTAGGCAGTCCTAGGCTGACTTTGAACGTGTTAGCATGCCTACGCTCGACTAGGTGGTAACTAGGCAGTTCTATGCTCGACTTGGTGAATGCTAGGCTGTCCTAGAAACGACTAGGTGATAACAAGCCAGGCCAAGGTTCTACTTGTGAGTTCTGAAGTCCTATGCTCGACTTGTTGGTTGTTCGGCTTTCATTGGGAGTTAGGCAAACCTAGGCTTGAATTGGATGTTGCTGTTTTGTCCTATGCTCTACTTGGTGGGAACTAGTCAGTCCTAGGCTCGACATGGTGGGTGCAAGGCAGACATAAGCTTAGGTTTTTGGTTGCTAGGCAGCACTTGGCTCAACTTGGTGGGTGCTTGGCAGATCTAGGCTGGAATTGGGTAGAACCAGGAAGTCCTAGGCTTGACTTGGTAGGTGCTAGGCAGTCCTTGGATCGACTTGGTGGGAAATAGGTAGTCCTACGCAAGTGTTGGAGAGAACAAGGTAGTCCTAGGATCGACTTGACTTGTGCTAGGCAGTACTAGTATCGTCTAGGGGATTGTTATACAGATCTGGGTTCAACTTGGTGGGTTATATGCTGCCCTAGTCCAAACTTGGTGGGAGATAGACAGTCCTTGGCTTGACTTGTTGGGTGCATGGTAGACCTAGGCTCGACTAGTTTTGCTGCTTGCAGGTCTTTGTCTCGACTTGATGGAACTAGGCAGTCCTAAGCTTTACTTGGTGAGTGCTAAGCAGTCCTGAGGAGGACTTTTTTTAGTGATAGGCATTTATAGGCTGGAATTGGAGAGAACCAGGCAGTACTAGGCTCGAATGTGAGTGGGGCAGGGGGTACTACACAGTACTAGGCTCGTCTTGAGGATTGTAGGTCTGTCCTGGGCTCATCATAATTGCGATGAGCAGACCTAGGCCCGCCTTGGTTGGTTATAGGCAGTCGTATGCTTGACTGGGGGGGGGGGGGGTGCTAGGCAGTCATAGACTCGACTTGGTTGGAACTAGGTAGTCCTACGCTCTACTTGGTGGGGGCTACACAACCTAATGCTTAACTTAAAGGGTGTTAGGCAGGCCGAGACTCGATACGGTGGGAATGAGGCAGTCCAAGGCTCGCTTGGTAGTTGCAAGGAAGTCGTAAACTTGACTTGGTGTGTACTAGGCATAACTAGTCTAGTCTTTGTGGGTGCTAAGCTGTGCTTTGCTCGACTTGGTGGGTACTAGGTAGTCCATAGCTCGACATAGTTAGTGCTAGGCAGACCATAGTCTCATGTTGGTGGGTGCTAGACAGTCTTGGTTCGGCTTGCTGTAACAAGGCTAACCTAGGCTCGATTTTGCAGGGATAGACAGTCAACGGGTCTCATTTATGGGAATCAGGCAGTCATGGGAGCGAACTAGGCAGTGCTAGGCTCTCCTAGGCTCGACTTGGTTGGTGCTAGGAAATCAAGGATAGACTTGGTGGTAATTAGGCAGTCCTGGGATGAATCTTGTTGGAATGTAGGCTGTCCTAGACTCATCTTGGAGGGCTATGCTGTTCAAGGCAGGAATTGGCGGGTGCTAGGCAGTCCTAAGCTCGACTTGTTGGGAACAAAGCAGGCTTAGGCTCGAATTGGTGGAAACTTTCTAGCCCTGGCGTCGTATTGGTGGGAACAAGGTAGTCCTAGGCTCGACTTGGTGGGAAATAGGCAGTCATAGGCTTGACAAGGTGGGTGGAGAACTGTTCTAGAATCTACTCAGTTGCTGCTAGGGATAACTTGGCTATATATGGTGTATGCTAGGTAGTCCTAGGCATGACTTGGTGGGAACTTATCAGTAGTAGATTTCACTTAGCAGGAAATAGGCTGTACTGGGCTCGACTTGGTGGGTGCTTGGCATACCTACGCTCTACTTGGTGGGAACTAGGCATTCCAAGACTCGACTTGGCGGTTACTAGGCTGTCCAAGGTTCGATTGCTGGGAACTATTTAGAACTGGCCTCGTATTGGTGTGAACTAGGCAGTCCAATGCTTGATGTGGTGGGAACTATGCAGTCATAGGCTCGCCTAGGTGGGTGCTAGAATGACCTATGCTCGACTTGGTGGGTACTAGATACACCTAGGTTAGTGTTGGTGGAACTAGGCAGCCCTACGCTCTACTTGGCGGAGCTAGGCAGTGCTAGGCTCGACTTGGTGGGAAGTAGATAGTCCTAGGCTCGACTTGGTGGGTACTAGGCAGTTATAGGCTCGGTTTTGTGGGTGCAAGGAAGTCCTAGGCTTGACTCGGTGGTAACTAGGCAGGCCTAAGCTCTACTTGGTGAATGCTATGGAGACATTAGCAGTACTTGTTGCGTGATAGGCAGTCCTAGGCTGGAATTGGAATGAATCAGGCAGTCCTAGGCTCTACTAGGCTGATGTTAGGCAGTAATAGGCTGGTGTTGTATATTCCCATAAAGTCATTGGCTCAACTTGGTGGGTGATAAGCAGTACTAGGATCGACTTATTGGGTGCTAGGCAGTTCTAGGCTGGAATTGGAGAGAACCAGGCAGTACTAGGCTCGATTTGGTGGTGTTAGGCAGTACTCGGCTGGAATTAAAGAGAACCAGGCAGTCCTAGGCTTGACTTAGGGGGTGCTAGGCAGTCCAGGGTTCGTCTTGATGGGAAATAGACATTACTAAGCTTGACAAGGTGGGAGCATGGAAGTCCTGAGCAGGAATTGTTGAATGTTTGGCAGTCCTTGCCTCAACTTGGTTGGGAACTAGGTAGTCCTATGCTCTACTTTGTGGAAACTAGACAGTGCTAGGGTCTACTTAGAAGGTGCCAGACAGTCCTAGCCTTGACTCGTTGGTAACTAGGCAGTCCTAAGATCGACTTTGTGGGAAATAGTCTGACCTAGGCTCGTGTTGGTGGGTGCTAGACATATCTAGGCTCCAGTTGTTGGGTGCTAGGCAGTCCAAGCATGGAATTGGAGAGAACCAGGCAGTCCTTGGTGTGACTTTGGGAATGCTAGACTGTCCTAGTCTCGACTTGATGGATGCTAGGCAGTCCTAGCCTCGAAGCGGTTTTGACTAGATAGTCCTAAGCTCGACTTGGTGGTAACTAGGCTGTCCTAGGCTAGTCTCTGTGGGTGCTTGGCAGTACTAGTCTCGACTTGTTGGGTGCTAGGCAGATCTTGGCAGGAATTGGAGAGATCAGTAAGACGTAGGCTCAACTTGGTGGGTGCAAGGCAGTACTAGGCTCGTATTGGGGATTTCTAAACAGTCGTGGGCTCAACTTATTGGACGATAGGCAGTTCTAGGCTCGATTTGGTGGGTAAAAGGCAATCCTAAGCTCGAGTTGTAAGGTGCTAGGCATCCCTTTGCTCAACTTGGTGGGCTCTTGTTAAACCTAAGCATGACTTGGTTTGGTCTAGGAGGTCCTAGGCACAACTTGATGGAACTAGGCAGTCCTACGATCGACTTGGTGGGAGCTAGGTAGTCCTGAGTGGGACTTGTTGGGTGATAGGCTGACCTAGGTTGCTATTGGAGAGAAACACACAGTACTAGTCTCGACTTGGGGGGAGGTAGGTAGTACTAAGCTCGTCTTATGGATTGCTAGTAAGTCCTGGGTTTAATTTGGTGGTTGTTAGACAGTCCTAGGATCTACTTAATTGAAATTAGTGTGCCCTACGCTGTATTTGAGGGTGCTAGGCAAACCTGAGTGGGATTTGTTTGTGCTAGGGTGTACTAGGCTTGACATGTTGGGAACTGACAAGTCCTTGTCTCGACTTGGTTGTATCAAGTTAGTATTAGGCACGACTTGGTGGGAACAAGCAAATCCTGTCATCGCCTTGTGGGGTGGAGGGCTGCTAGTCAATTCTAGAGTTGACTTGGAGGGTGCTAGGCTGTCATAGGCTCGATTTAATGGTAACTAGGCTAACCTAGGCTCGACTTGGTCGGGTATAAGCAGTGTTGAGCACAACTTGGGGGGTTCTAGGCTGTCCTAGGTTAGACTTGGTGAATGCTGGCAGTACTATGCTCAACTAGTCAGTCCTGGGCTCGAATTGATAGGAACTAGGTGGTCTTGGGCGGGACTTGGTCAGGCTATGCAGTCCTAGGAACGACTTCGGGTGTGCTAGGTAGATCTAATCTCGACTTGGTGGGAACTAGGCAGTCAATGGATCTACTTGGTTTGTGATAGGCAGTCGATAGTCTCTTATTGGTGCTGTGCTAGACAATTTTGGCTCGTCTTGGTGGGAACTAGGCAGACCTAAGCTCGACTTTGTTAGTGATAGGCTGTCCAATGCTCGACTTGGTGGGAACCACGCACTCATGGGCTCGACCTGGGGAGTACTACACAGTATTAGGCTCGACTAGGTGGGTGCTAGGAAAACATAGGATCAAATTGGTGGGAACTAGGAAGTCAGGACTCTACTCGATGGGAAGTAGGATATCCTAAGCTTGACTTTGTAAGTGAAGGGTGTTAGACAGTCCTGAACTGGATTTGGTGGCATGGTTGCCGGACCTATGCTCGCCTTGGGGGTTGTGTACAGTCCTTTGTTCGATATGGTGTGTGCTAGTCAGTCTAGTCTCGACTTCGGGGGTACTAGGTAGTCCTAAGCTTGACTTTGTGGGAACTAGACAGAACTAAGCTCGACTCTGTGGTTGCTAGGCATACCTTGTCTAGACTTGGTGAGTCCTGCACTGGATTTGGTTACATGCTAGGCCGACCTAGTATCTACTTGGTGTGTGCTAAGCAACCTAACACTTGTGTTAGTGGATGATAGGCAAGCCTAGGCTATACTCGGTTGAATTAGTCAGACCAAGGCTCAAATTGGTGGGTGATAGGTTGTCCTAGGCTCGACTATGTAGGAACTAGGCAGATGTAAGGTCAACTTCGTGGGTTGTGGACAGTCCTAGGCTTGACTATGTGGTAACTAGGCAGTCCTAGGGCCAAGTTGGTGCGTGCTAGACAGTTCTAGGTACGACTTTGTGAGAATTATTCATTTATAGGCCTGATTTTGGGGGTGCCTAAAGTTCTAGGCTCCAGTTTGTAGTAACTAGTCAATCCTGGGGGATCGAGATGATAGAAACTAGGAAGTCTTGGGCTTGACTTGGTGGGGCTATGCAGTCCTAGGATCGACTTCGGATGTGCTAGGTAGTCCTAGTCTCGATTTGGAAGAACTAGGTAGTCAATGTCTCTACTTGGTGTGTGATAGCCAGTACATAGTCTCACATTTGTGCCTGCTAGAGAGTCTTGACTTGTCTTGGTGAGAACTAGGCAAATACTGACTAGAATTTGTTAGTGATAGGCAGTTCAAATCTTGACTTGTTTGGGAGCCAGGCAGTCATGGACTGGACCTGGGGAGTACTACGCAGTCCTAGACTCGACTTGGCAGGTGTTGGAAAGGCTAGGATCGTATTGGTGGGAACCAGGCAGTCCTGCGCTCGACTTGGTGGGAAGTAGGCTGTCCTATGCTGGTCTTTGTAAGTGCTAGGCAAGCCTACGCTCGACTTGGTAGTAACTAGGCTCTCCTGGCCTTGACTTGGTAGGAACTAGGCAGTCTTTGGCTCGACTTGGTGTGTGCTAGGCCATCCTAGGCTCGACTTTGTGTTGGCTAGGCAGTCCTAGTCTCGAATTGGTTGTTACTAATTAGTCCATGGCTTGACCTGGGGTATGCTAGGCAGTCCTGGTGTGTCCTAGGTAGTCCTGCGCTCGATTTGTTAGGAAAAGGGCAGTCCTGGGCTCGACTTAGTTGTTTACTAGGTATACCTTGGTTAGTCTTGGTGGTTACTAGGCAAATCTAGGCTCGACTTGTTGGGCAAGTCCTGCCCTTTCTTTGTAGGAACTAGACATACCTGGGCTTTAATTGGTGGGTGCTAGATAGGCCTATGCCCGAATTGGTGTGGCAAGACAGTCCTAGGCTCTATTTGATGGGAAATCGGCAGTCCTAAGCTCGACTTGGAGGGTGTTATGTATTCCTGAGCAGGACTTGTTGGGGATAGGCAGTACTGAAGGAATTGAAGAGAACCAGGCAGTACTACGCTAGACTTGGGGGTGCTAGTCAGACGTACGCATGAATTGGGGAGAACCAGGCTGTCATAGGATCGACTTGTTGGGTGCTAGGCAATACTAGGCTTGACTTGGTGGGTTTAAGGCATGCCTAGGCTCCATTTGGTGTGCACTAAGCAGTAATATTCTCTACTTGAAGGGAATAGGTTTTATTGGTGTTTGGGAGTCCTACACTCATCTTGGTGGGAACTAGGCGGTCCTAGGCTCGACTTGGTGAGTGCTAGGCAGTACTCGGCTCGACACAGTGTGTGCTAAGCAGTCATTGGCTCGTCATCTTGGGCGTTGGGCATTCCTTGGCTCGACTATGTGGGTGCTTGGCCCTACTTGTTTGAGTCTAGTTGATCTTAGACTCGACTTGGTGTTAACCAGGCTAACCTAGACTCGACTTGGTGGGATATAGGAAATGCTGGGATCTATTTGGATCGATCTAGGCAGTTGCAGGCTTGACTTTGAGGGAACTATGGAGTACTAAGCGCGACTTGGTCGGTGCTTGGCAATACTGAGCTCGACTTGTTGGGTGAAAGTCAGTCCTAGGCTCTACTTGGAATGTGCAAGTCTTCCCAAGGATTGGCCTGGTGGGTACTAGGGGGTCTTAGGTTTTTTACTTCTAGTGTGCCAGGCATTCCTAGGCTCGATTTGTTGGGTGCTAAGCTTTCCGTTGCATTACTTGGTGGGTGATAGGCAGAACAATGCTCGACTTGGATGGTACTAAGCAGTCCTATGCACTACTTGGGGGGTGACAGGCAGAACTTGGCTCCACTTAGTTGGAACGAGGCAGTGGTAGGCTCGACTTCTCTGAGCATTGTGGGTGTTTAGCAGTCATACACACTTCTTGGTGGTGACTAGATAGTCCTAGGCTCGAATTGGTAGGAAACAAAGCAGGCCTAGGCTCGACTTGGTGGGAACTTTCTAGTTCTGGCATCGTTTTGGTAAGAACTAGGCATTCCAAGGCTCGACTTGGTGGGAATTAGGCAGTCATAAGCTCGACAAGTTGGGTGAAGATCTGTCCTAGGCTCGCCTCGGTGGTTTCTAGGCATAACTTGGCTATACATGGCAGATGCTAGGCAGTCCTAGGCACGACTTGGTGGGAACTAGTCAGTTGTAGGCTCGACTTAGTGGGAACTATCATGTTCTGACCGTGTATTGTTGGGAACTGTTCAATCCGAGTCTCGACTCGGTTGTAACTAGGCTCTCCTAAGCTCAATGTGGTGGGTCTATGCATTCGTAGGGTAGACTTGGTGGTTGTAGTCTGTACTAGACTTGTCTTGGTGGTTGCTAGGCTGTCCTAGGCTCGACTTGGTGAGTGCTAGTCATTCCTGTGCTCGACTTTGTGGTAACTATGCAGCCCTGGGATCGAATTGGTGGGTGCTAGGTTGTCCTAGGAACGACTTTGTGTTTACCAGTCAGTCCTAGGTTCGACTTGGTGGGATCTAGTCAGTATTGGACTCGACTTGGTGTGTGGTTGGCAGTTATACACTGTAATTGGTGGAATCTTGATAGTCCTATGCTCGACTTAGTAGATCTTAGCAATACTACACTCGACAAGGTGTGTACTAGTTACACCTAGGCTGGTCTTGGTGGAAGCTTGACAGTCCTACGCATTACTTGGTGGGAACAAGGCAGTCCTAGGATCGACATGGTAGGTGCGAGACAATCGTGTGCTCGACTTGATGGGTGCTAGGCAGTCCTAGCCTCGAATTGGTGTTAACTAGACAGTACTAAGCTCTGCTTGGTTTGGAACAAAGTTGTCCTATGCTAGTCTTGATGGGTGCTAGTCAGAACTAGGCTTGACTTGTTGGGTGCTAGGAAGTATTAGGCTCGTCTTGGGGTTTGCTATTCAGTCGGGGCTCAACTTGGTGAACGATAGGCAGTCCTATGCTTGACTTGGTGGTTGCTAGGCAGTCTTAAGTTTGACTTGGTGGGTACTAGGCTTTCCTATTCTAGTCTTGGCGGGTGCTAGTCAGTCATAGGCTCGACTTGTTGCGTGCTAGGCAGCCCTAGTCTGGAATCGGGGAGAACCAGGTAGTCCTATGTTCGACTTAATGTGAACAAGATTATTCAAGTCTCGAATAGTTGGGAACAAGGCAGACTTGGGCTCGATATGGTGGTGCAAGGCAGTCATACGCTCGACTTACTGGGCCCTAAGCATCTCTGAGCACGACTTGGTAGGTGCTAGAGAGTACTAGGATATGTGAGGTAGGAACTAGGCAGTCCAGTGTTCGACTTGTGTGCTAGGCAGTGGTAAGCTCGACTTGTTTACTGCCAGGTAGTCCTTGGCTTGAATTGTTGGGTTTTAGGCAGACCTATGCTTGACTTGGTTGGTAATACGCAGTCCTATGCAAGACTTGGTGGGAAATAGACAGACCTCTGCTTAATTAGGTGGGTGCTTGACAGACCTAGGCTCAATTAGGTTGGTGCTAGGATGTCCTAGTCTCGACTTGATGGAATCAGGCAGTCCTAAGCTCGACTTGGCGGGAACTAGGCAGCAATAGGCTCATCTTAGGGATTGCTATACAGGCGTGGGCTCAAATTGGTGGGTGAAATAAAATCCTATGCTCGACTTGGTGGGAACTACACAGACCTAAACTCTTTTTGGTAGGAATTAGGCAGTACTGGGCACGACTTTGTGGGTGCTTGGAAATCCTATGCTCATCTTAGTGGGAACTAGGTAGTCCTAGGGGCGACTTGGTGAGTGCTAGGCTGTAGAAGGCTTAACTTGGTGTGTCCAAGGCAGATGTAGGCTCGACTTAATGGGAAACTAACAAGTTCCAGCCTCATATTGGTGCGAACTAGGAAGACCTAGGCTGAACTTGTTGGGAAATAGCAGTCTTATGCTCGACTATGTGGTTGCCAGACTGTGCCAGGCTTGATTTAGTGGGCGCTAAGCATATCTGATCTTGACTTGATGGGTGATAGGTAGTCCTTCGCTCCACTTGATGGGTGCAAACCTCTCTGAGCTTGACTTGTGGGTACTAGGCAGTCCTAGGATAGGCTAGGAGGGAACTAGGCAGTCCAATGTTCGACTTGTTGTGGGCTAGGCAGTGGCAAGCTCCACTTGTTGGGTGCTAGGCAGTCCTTGGCTCGAATTGTTTGGTTTTAGGCAAAACTATGCTTGACTTGTTTGTTACTAGGCAGTCCTATTCACAACTTGGTGGGAAGCAGGCAGACCTCTGCTCAATTAGGCGGGTGCTTGGCAGACTTAGGCTTAACTTGTTGTGTGCTAGGCCATCCTAGGCTGGAATTGGAGAGAACCAGGCAGTCGTAGCCTCGACTTGGCGGGTGCTAGGCAATACTATGCTCGTCTTGGGGATGCCTATACAGTCGTGGGCTCAACTTGGTGGGTGATAGGCAGTCCTAGGCTCGGGTTGTTGGGTACTAGACAGACCTAAGCTCAAGTTTTAGCATGATAGACAGCCCTTGGTTCAACTTGGTGGGTGCTTGGAAGTCCTGAGAAGGACTTTTTGGGTGATAGGTAGTCCTAGGCTGGAATTGGAGAGAACTGGGGAATACTAGGCTACTTGTTCGTAGATAGGCAGACCTAGCTTGGTATTGGAGAGAACCAGGCAGTACTAGTCTCGACTTGGTAGGTGCTAGGCAGTACTAGGATCGTCTTGGGGATTGCTAGTCAGACCTGGGCTTAACTTTGTGGGTGATAGGCAGTCCTAGGCTCGATATGGTGGGGAAAGGTATTCCTAGGCTGGCTTGGTGGGCGCTGGACAGTGCTAGGTTCTACTGGGTCGGAACTAAGCAGTCCTAAGCTCGTTTTGATAGGAATTTGACAGTACTGGGCTCAACTTTGTGGATTCTTGGCAGTCCTAGGCCCTTCTTGGTGGGAGCTAGACAGTCCTAGGCTTGACTTGGTGAGTGATAGGCAGTACTATGCTTGACTTAGTGGATGCTAAGCAGTCCAAGGTTCGACTTGGTAGGGAATTTCTAGTTTTTTCCTTGTATTGGTGGGAAATAGGCAGTCCCGAGTTAAACTTTTGGTTTCTAGGAGTCCTTGGTTCTACTTGGTTGGTGCAAGGCAGTACTAGGCTGGTATTGGGTTTGTAAAACAAACCTGGGCTCATCTTGTTGGGTGAAATACAGTCCTAGGCTCGATATGGTGGGCGCTACTCAGACTTTGGCTCGACTTGTTGGTTGCTAGGGAGTACTTGGCTCGATTTCTTGTGAGCTTGGCAGACCTGGGCTCGTCCTGGGGGGAAGGATGCAGTTCTGTGTTCGACTTGGGGAGAGCTAGGAAATCCTGAGCTCGACAAGGTGGTTGCTAGTTAGGCCTAGGCTCCACTTGGTGGGGACAAGGAAGTCTTACGGTCGACTTGGTGGGTGTAGTCTGGCCTAGGATAGTCTAGGGGGTTGCAGGCAGTCTAATAGTCTACTTGGTTGGTACTAGAAAGTCATTGGCTCGACTTGATGGAACTAGCCAGTACTTAGCTCGACTTGGTGGGTGCTAGGCAGTTCTCAGCATATCTTGTTGGTAGATAGGCAGACCCAGGTTGCTATTGGAGAGAACCAGGCTGTACTAGTCTCGACTTGGGAGGTGCTAGGCAGTACTAGGATCATCTTGGGGATTGCTAGTCAGCCCTGGGCTTAACTGGGTCGCAGATAGACTGTCCTAGGCTCGACTTGTTGTGAGCGAGGCATTCCTAATATATACTCTGTGGGAACTAGACATTCCAAGACTCGAATTGGTGGGGGCTAGGAAAACCTAGGATCGACTTGGCGGGAACTCGGCAGTCCTGGGCTTGACATGGTAGGAAGTAGGCTGTCCTAGGCTCGACTTTGAAAGTGCTAGGCAGTCCTACGATGGACTTGGTAGTTACTCGGCAGTCCTAGGCTTGATTTGGTAACAACTAGGCAGTCGTTAGATCGACTTGGTGGGTGCTAGTTAGTACTAGTCTCGGATTTGTTGGAATTGATCAGTCCATGGCTTGAAATGGTATGTGCTAGGCAGTCCTGGGCACGATTTGGTAGCAACTAGGCAGTCCTGGGATCGACTTAGTTGTTTACAAGGCATGTCTTTGCTAGACTTGGTGGTTATTAGGCAATTCTAGTCTCGACTTGTAGGGTGCTAGTCAGTCGCGAGTTTGACCTTGTGGGAACTATACAGACCTGGGCTTTACTTTGTGGGTACTAGATAGCCCATGCCCCCATTTGGTGCTCGCAAGGCAATACTGAGCTCGAATAGGTGAGTGCTGGCCGTCCTACTCTCTACTTGTTAGGAACTAGGAAATCCTAGGCTCGACTTGGTGATTGCTAGGCAGTACTAGGTTTTTGATTAGGTGGGTACCAGTTATGTCTAGGCTGGAATTGGTGGGAACTAGGCAGTTCTACGCTTTACTTGGTGGGAACTCGGTAGTCCTAAGCTCGTCTTGGTGGGTGGTAAGATGTGCTGAGCAGAAGTTGTTGGGTGGTAGGCAGTACTACTGAAATTGGAGAGAACCAGGCAGTACTAGGCTCGACTTGGGGATGGTAGGCAGTCCTAGGCTGGATGTGGAGAGAACCAGGCTGTCCTAGGATTGAATTGCCGGGTGCTAGGCAAGACTAGGCTTGGTGGGTGTAAGGCAGTCATAGTCTCCACTTGGTGGAAACTAGGCAGTGGTAGGCTCTATTTGGCAGGAAGTAGGCAGAACTATGATCGATGTTACGGGTGTTTGGCAGTCCTTCGCTCTTCTTGGTGGGAACTAACGAGTCCAAGGTTCGACTTGTTGTTTGCTAGGCAGTCTGAGGCTTGACTTGTTGGGTGCTAGGCAATCCTAGGCACGACTTGGGGGTGTTAGGCATACCTAGGCTCAACTTGATAGCAACTAGGCAGTCGTTATCTCGACTTGGTGGAATTAGGTCGTACTGGTCTCAGTTTGTGTGTGCTGACTGGGCAGTCCTAGAATCGTCTTGGTGAGTGCTAGGCAGTACTAGGCTCGACTTGGTGGGGGGGGGGGGGGGGGGGTGGTAGGCAGTCCTAAGCTCGACTTGGTGAAACTATCTTGTTTTGTCCTTGTAATGGAGGGATCTAGGCAGTCCTAGGCTCGACGTGGTGAGTGCTAGGCAGTACTCGGCTCGACATGGTGGGAGCTAAGCAGCCATAGGCTCGGCTCCTTCTGTGCTAGGCATTCCTTGGCTAGACTATGAGGGTGCTTGGCAGAACAAGACTCGACTTGTTTGGTGTTCGGAGGCCCTAGGCTCGACTTTGTGTTAAATAATCTAACATAGGTTCGACATGGTGGGATATAGGAACTGCTGGGTTCTAAATGAGGCGTTCTAGGCTGTCGTAGCCTCGACTATGTGGGAACTAGACAGTACTATGCTTGACTTGGTCAGTGCTTGGCAATCCTGAGCTCGACTTAATGGGTGAAAGGCTGTCCTAGGCTCGCCTTGGGGATTGCTATACAGTCGTGGGCTCAACTTGGTGTGTGATATGCAGACCTAGGCTCAACTTGGTGTCAACTACACAGACGTAGGCTCGTTTTGGTAGGAATTAGGCATTATTGGGCTCGACTTTTTGGGTGCTATTTAGTCCTATGGTCTTTTTAGTGGGTGATCGACAGTCCTAGGCTCTATTTGGTGCGTGCAAGGCAGTCCTGAGAAGAACTTCTTGTGTTTTAGGAATTCCTCGGCTCGATTTGGTTGATGGTAGATGCTCCTAGGCTTGATTTAGGGGGTACATGGGTGTCCTATGCTCGTCATGGTAAGAACTCGGGAGTCCTAGGCTTGTCTTTTTGTGAACTATATTACACAAGGCTCGAATTGTTGGGAACAATGCATACCTAAGCTCTATATGGTGGTGCAAGGCAGTCCTATGCTTGACTTGGTGGGTCCATGTATTCCTGGGCACGACTTGGTTGGTGCTAGGCTGTACTAGGATAGGCTAGGTGGGAACTAGGCTGTCCAATGTTCGATTTTTCTGTGCTAGGCAGTGGTAAGCTCGACTTGTTGGGTGCTAGGGAGTCCTTGGCTAGATTGTTGGGTTCTAATCAGACCTATGCTTGACTTGGTTGGTACTAAGCAGTCCTATGCACATCATGGTGGGAAGAAGGCAGACTTCTGCTAAATTAGGCGGGCGCTTGGCAGACCTATTCT
This sequence comes from Dryococelus australis, assembly GCA_029891345.1. Lineage (NCBI taxonomy): Eukaryota > Metazoa > Arthropoda > Insecta > Phasmatodea > Phasmatidae > Dryococelus > Dryococelus australis. The sequence continues at coordinate 177,511,534 of CM056995.1, forward strand.
CGATTTGTTTGGTGCTAGGAGTTCCTAGTCAAGACTTGTAGGAACCAGGCAGTCCTTGGCTCAAATTGGTGGGTGCTTGGCAGATGTTGGCTCGACTTGGTAAGTGCTAGGAGGTCCTAGGCACAACTTGATTGAACTAGCCAGTCTTAAAATCGACTTGGTGGGTGTTAGGCAGTCCTGAGAAGGAAGTGTTGTGTGATAGGTAGTCATATGCTGGTATTGGAGAGAACGAGGCTGTACTAGTCCCAACTTGGGGAGAACTAGGCAGTACTAGGTTCGTCTTGGGTATTTGCTGCTCAGTCCTGGGCTTTACTTGGTGGGATTCAGGCAGTCCAAGGCTCGACTTGGTGGGAACTAGGCAGTCCTATGCTCTACTTGGTAGGTGCTACTCAGACCAGAGCAGGACTTGTTGTGTGCTAGGCAGTTTTAGACTCGACCAGGTTGGTGGTAGATGCTCCTAGGCTTGACTTGGATGGTACTAGTTTTTCCTATGCTCGACATGGTGGAACTGGCCAGTCCTATGCTCGACTTGGTGTGAACTAGATAGTTCAAGCCTTGAATTGATGGAAACTTGTTGGGTGATAGGCAATCCTAGACTGAGTTTCGAAAGAACCACGCAGTACTAGGCTCGACTTGTTGGATGTTAGGCAATCATAGGCACTACTTGGTGGGAACTAGGCAGTACTGAGCTCAACTTGTTCGGCGCTTGGCAGTCCTACACTCTACATGGTGGGAACTAGGCAGCCCTAGGCTCGACTTGGTTGGAAACAAAGCAGGCCTAGGCTCGACTTTGTGGGAACTTTCTTGTCCTGACCTCATATTGGTGGGATCTTGGCATTCCAATGCTCGATTTGGTGAGAAAGAGGCAGTCATAAGCTCGACAAGTTGGGTTCAGATCTGTTTTAGGCTCGCCTCGGTGGTTGCTAGGTATTACTTGCCTGTACATGGCAGGTGCTAGGCAGTCCTAGGCACGACTTGGAGGGAACTAATTAGTTGTAGGCTCAACTTAGTGGGAACTAGGCTGTACTAGGCTCGACTTTTTGGTTGCTTGGCAGACCTATACTCTACTTGGTGGGAACTATGCAATCCTAGACTCAACTTGGCAGTTACTAGACAGTCCTAGGCTGGACTTGGCTGTCCTAGGCTCGGTTTTGTGGATGCTAGACAGTCCTAGTCACGACTCGGTGGTAACTAGGCAGTCCTTAGCTTGACTTGGTGAGTGCTAGGGAGATCTGAGCAGTACAAGTTGTATAATATGCAGTCCTAAGCTAGAATTTGAAAGAACGAGGAAGTACTAGGTTCAACTTGATGGATGTTAGGCAATCCTAGGATCTACTTGTTTGGAACCAGGCAGTACTGAGCTCTACTTGGCGGGTGCTTGGCAGTTCTACACTCTATATGGTGGGAACTAGGAAGTCGTAGGCTCGACTTGGGGGTGCAAGGCAGTCCTAGGCTGGAATTGGAGAGAACCAGGCAGTACTAGGCTGGATATGGTGGTTCTAGGCAGTACTTGCTGGAATTGAAGAGAACCAGGTAGCCCTAGGCTTGACTTGGGGGGGGGGGGGTGCTAGGCAGCCCAAGGCTTGTCTTGGTGGGAACCAGGCCGTACTATGCTCGACAAGGTGGGTGAATGGGAGTCCTGAGCAGGACTTGTTAAATGGTAGGCAGTCCTAGCCTCAACTTTGTTGTGAACTAGGCAGTCGTAGGCTCTACTTAGTACGGGCTAGGCAGTCCTGGTATTGACTCGTTGGTAACTAGGCATTCCTAATATCGATCTGGTAGGAAATAGGCTGAACTAGGCTTGTCTTGTTGGGTACTTGACAGACCTATGCTCCACTTGTTGGGCGCTAGGCAGTCCTAGCATGGAATTGGAGAGAACCAGGCAGTCCTTGGCTTGATGTTGTAAAAGGGGGGGGGGGCACTGGACTCTCCTAGTCTCGACTTGACGGATGCTAGGTAGTCCTAGCCTCGAAGGGGCGGTGACTAGGTAGTCCTAAGCTCGACATGGTGGGAACTAGGCTGTCCTAGGCTAGTCTTCGTGGGTGATAGGAAGAACTAGGCTCGACTTGTTGGGTGCTAGGAAGTTCTTGGCAGGAATATGAGAGATCTGTAAGTCGTAAGTTCAACTTGGTGTGTGCTAGGCAGTACTAGGCTCGTAATGGGGATTGCTAATTAGTCGTGTGCTCAACTTATTGGGTGATAGGCAGTTCTTGGCTCGAATTGGTGGGTAAAAGGCAGTCCTAAGCTCGAATTGTTGGGTGCGAGGCATTATTTGCTCAACTCGGTGGGTTCATGTTGAATGTAAACGTGACTCAGTTGGTGCTAGGAGGTCCTAGGCACAACTTGATGGAACTAGGAAGTACTACGATCGACTTGGTGGGAGCTAGGTAGTCCTGAGCAGGATTTGTTGGGTGATAGACTAACCTAGGTTGCTATTGGAGAGAAACACACAGTACTAGTCTCGACTTGGGGTTGTTAGGTAGTACTAAGCTCGTCTTAGGGATTGGTAGTCAGTCCTGGGATTAATTTGGTGGTTGTTAGTCCTAGGACCGACTTCACGGAAAGTAGTCTGTCCTATGCTCTATTTGAGGGTGCTAGGAAGTCCTGAGCGGGATTTATTTGTGCTAGTGTGTCATAGCCTTGATTTGTTGGGAACTGACAAGTCCTGGCCTCGACTTGGTTGGATCAAATGACTATTATTCGCGACTTGGTGGGAACACGCCAATCCTGTCATCGCCTTGCCGGGGGGGGGGGGGGGGCTGCTAGTCAATTCTAAAGTTGACTTGGTGGGTGCTAGACAGTCATAGGCTCGACTTGGTTTTAACTAAGCTAACCTAGGCTCGACTTGGTCGGGTATAAGCAGTGTTGATCACTACTTGGGAGGTGCTAGGCTCGACTTGGTGGGAACTACGCAGTCACGGGCTCGACCTGGGGAGTACTACACAGTGTTAAGTTCGACTAGGTGGGAGCTAGGAAAACCTAGGATCGACTTGGTGGGAACTAGGTAGTCCTGGTCTGGACTGGGTGGGAAGTAGTCTCTCCTAGGCTCGACTTTGTAAGTGCAGGGTGTTAGGCAGTCCTGAACTGGATTTGGTGGCATGGTTGGCGGACCTACACTCGCCTTGGGGGTTGTGTACAGTCCTTTGCTCGACCTGGTGTGTGCTTGTCAGTCTAGTCTCGTCCTCGGGGGTACTAGGATGTCCTAAGCTTGACTTGGTGGTAACTAGACAGAACTAGGCTCAACTCGGTGGTTGCTAGGCATATCTTGTCTGGACTTGGTGGGTACTAGGCAGTACTGGACTGGATTTGGTGACATTCTAGGCCGCCCTAGGCTTTATTATTATGTGCTATTTGGTTTGACTTAATGGGTGCTAGGCAGGTCTAGGTTACGACTCAGTGGGAACTACGCAGTCCAAGGCTCCAAATGGTGTGTGCTAGTCCTAGGGTCATCTTGGTGCGTGCTAGACAGTTCAAGGTTCGACTTTTTGGGATCTAGACATGCCTACGCTCGACTTGGTGAGAATAATTCATTTATAGGATTGATTTCGGGGGTGGTACGAAGCCCTAGGCTCCAGTTGGTAGTATCTAGTCAGTGTTGGGCTCGACTTGATAGGAACTATGAAGTCTTGTTCTCGACTTGGTGGGGTTATGCAGTCCTTGGATCGACTTCGGGTGTGCTAGGTAGTCCTAGTCTCGACTTTATGGAACAAGGCAGTCAATGGCTTGACCTGGTGTGTGCTAGGCAGTCCTGGGCTCGATTTGGTAGTAACTAGGCAGTCCTGGGCACGACTTAGTTGTTTACTAGGCATAACTTCGCTAGACTTGGTGGTTACTAGGCACTTCTAGGCTCCACTTGTTAGGTTCTGGCCAGTCCTGTGCTGAATTTGTGGGAATTAGACAGACCTGGACTTTAATTGGTCTGTGCTAGATAGCCCTAGTCCCGACTTATTGGGACAATGCAGTCCTAGGTTCTATTTGTTTTGAACTCGGCAGACCTAAGCTCGTATTGGCGGGTGCTAGATAGACCTGAGCAAGATTTGTTGGGTGATAGGCAGTACTCCTGGAATTGGAGAGAACCAGGCAGTACTAGGCTTGACTTAGGCAGTCGTATGCATGAATTGGAGAGAACCAGGCTCTCCTAGGATCGACTTGTTGGGAACTAGGCATTCCAATGCTCGATTTGGTGGGAAATAGGCAGTCATAAGCTCGACAAGTTGGGTTCAGATCTGTACTAGGCTCGCCTCGGTGGTTGCTAGGCATAACATGGCTTTAAATGGCAGATGCTTGGCAGACCAATGCTCTACTTTGTGAAACTATGCAATCCTAGACTCAACTTGGCAGTTACAAGGTAGTCCTAGGCTCGACTTGGTGGGTACTATCTAGAACTGGCCTCTTTTTGGTGGGAACTAGGCAGTCCAGAGTTCGACTTGGTGCGAACTAAGCGGTCATAGGCTAGCATAGGTTGGTGTTAGAATGTCGTAGGCTTGACTTGGTGGGTACTAGATACGCCTTGGTTCGTGTTGGTGGAACTAGGAAGTCCTACGCTCTACTTGGCGCGAACAAGGCAGTCCTAGGCACGACTTGGTGGGAGCTAGGGAGTCCTAGGCTCAACTTGGTGGTTAATAGGCAGTCCTAGGCTTGTTTTTGTGGGTGCTAGGCAGTCCTATGCTCGATTCTGCGGTAACTAGATAGTTCTAAGTCCGTCTTGTTGAGTGCTAGGGAGACTTGAGCAATATTTGTTGGGCAATAGGCAGTGCTAGGCTGGAATTGGAAAGAACCAAGCATTACTAGGCTCGACTGGGTGGATGTTAGGCAATGCTAGACACTACTTGGTGGAAAGAAGGCAGTACTGAGCTCAACTTGATGGCTGCTTGGCAGTCCTACTCTCTACATGGTGGAAACAAGGCAGTCCTAGGCTCCACTTGGAGGGTGCTAAGCAGTACTTGGCTCGACTAGGTGGGTACAAGTTATGCATATGCTGGAATAGGTTGGAACTAGGCATTACTACAAACTTCATGGAGGAAAATTAGGCAGTCTTAGTCTAGACTAGGTGGGTACTAGGCAGTTCTAGGCTCGACTTTGTGGCTGCTAGGCATTCCTATGCGCGACTCGTTGGTAACTAGTCAGTCCTAAGCTCGACTTAGTGGGTGCCAAGGAATCCAGAGCAGGACTTGTTGAGTGATACGCATCCTAGGCTCGACTTGGTGAGTGCTAGGAAGTACTCGGCTCGACATGGTGTGTGCTAGGCAGTCATAGGCTCGACATCTTGGGTGCTAGGCATTCCTTTGCTCGATTATGTGGGTGCTTGGCAGAACTTGGCTCGACTTGTTTGGTGATAGTTGATCTTAGGCTCGACTTCGTGTTAACTAGGCTAACCTAGACTCGACTTGGTGGGATATAGGAAATGCTGGGCTCTACTTGTGTCGCACTAGGCAGATGTAGGCTTGACTATGCAGTACTAAGCTCGACTTGGTTGGTGCAAATCATTCCAAGGATCGGCTTGGTGGGAACTAGGCAGTCCAAGGTTTTTACTTCTCGTGTGCTAGGCGGTACTAGGCTCGAACTGTTGGGTGCTAAGCTTTCCTTTGCAGTACTTGGGGGGTGATAGGCAGAACTTGTCTCCACTTGGTGGGAACTAGGCAATGGTAGGCTTGATTTTGTAGGAATTAGGCTGTACTGGGCTCTACTTTGTGGATGTTTAGCAGTCCTACACTCTTCTTGGTGGTAACTAGGGCGCTCTAGGCTCGACTTGGTGGGAACAAAGCAGGCCTAGGCTCGACTTGGTGGGACCTTTCTAGTCCCGCCCTCGTATTGGTGGGAACCAGCCATTCCAATTCTCGACTTCGTGGGAAATAGGCAGTCATAAGCGCGACAAGGTGGGTGCAGAACTATACTCGGCTCGGCTCGGTAGTTGATAGGCATAACTTTGCTATACATGGGGGTGCCATGCAGTCGTAGGCACGACTTGGTGGCAACTAGTCAGTCGTAGGCTCTACATAGTGGGAACTAGCCTGTACTGGACTCGACTGGGAGGGTGCATGGCAGATCAACGGTCTAGTTGGTGGGAACTTGGCAATCCTAGACTCGACTTGGCGGTTACTAGGCTGTCCTAGGCTCGACTTGGTGGGTTCTGGCCTGTTATTGCTGGTAACTAGGCAGTGCAAGGCTCGACATGGTGGGAACTACGCAGACTCAAGCTCGCATAGATGGGTGCCAGAATGTCCATAGATTCGGTGGTAACTAGGTAGCCCTAAGTTCGACTTGTTGAGTGCTAGGGAGACCTGAGCAGTACTTGTTGGGTAATAGGCATTCCTAGGCTGGAATTGGAAAGAACCAGGCACTACGAGGCTCAACTTGGAGTATGTTACGAAATACTAGGCTCTGCTTGGTGGGAACTAGGCAGTACTGAGCTCAACTTGGTTGGTGTTTGGCAGTCCTATACTCTTCATGGTTAGAACTAGGCAGTCCTAGGCTCGACTTGGTGGGTGCTGGGCAGTACTAGTCTCGACTAGGAGTGTACTAATTATGCATAGGCTCGAATTGGTTGGTAATAGGCATTCCATCGATCTACATGGTGGCAAATTAGGCAGTCTATTCCTAGACTAGGCTTGTACTAGGCAGTCGCAGGCTCGACTTTGTGGCTGCTAGGTATTTCTAGGTGCGACTCGGTGGTAACAAGTTAGTCCTATGCTCGACTTTGTGGCTGCTAGGAATTTCTAGGCGCGAGTCGGTGGTAACTTGTCAGTCCTAAGCTTGACTTGGTGGGTGCTAGGGAGTCCAGAGCAGGACTTGTTGAGCGATAGGCTGTCCTAGGCTTTAATTGGAGAGAACCAGGCCTTACTAGGCTCGACTTATTGGGTGCTAGCCAGTCCTAGGCTCGACTTGGTGGGAAATAGGGAGTCCTATGCTTGACTTGGAGGGTACTAGGCAGTCCTAGGCTAAACTTTGTGTGTTCTAGGCTGTACTAGGCTCGACTTGGGGACGTTTATACAGTCCTGGGCTCATCTTGGTGGGTGATATTCAGTACTTAGCTCGACATGGTGGGTGCTAGGCAGTCCTATGCTCAGATTTTTGGGTGCTAGGCAGCACTTGGCTAAACTTGGTGAGTGCGTGGCAGACCTATGCTCGACTTTATTAGTCTAGGAAGTCCTGTGCACAACTTGATGGAACAAGGCAGTCCTGTGATCGAATTGGTGGGTGCTAGGTAGTCCTGAGATGGGCTTGTTGATTGATAGGCAGTCGTAGCCTGGAATTGGAGAGAACCAGGCAATACTAGGCTCGATTGAGTAGGTGCTACGCAGTACTAGGCTCGTCTTGTGTATTGCTAGTCAGTCCTGGACTGAACTTGCTGGGTGATAGGCAGTCCTAGGCTAGACCTGGTGGTTGCTACGCATCCTAGTGTCGTTTTGGTGGGAAATATACAAACCTGCTGCATATTGGTGGGAACTAAGCAGCCCTATGCCCGAATTGGTTGCTACAAGGTAGGTGTAAGCATGACTTGTTGGTAGATAAGCAGACCTAGTTTGGTATTGGAGAACAAGTCTCGACTTGGTAGGTGCTGGGCAGTACTAGGATCGTATTGGGGATTGCTAGTCTGTCCTGGGCTTAAATTTGTGGGTGATAGGCTGTCCTAGGCTCAGTATAGTGGGGAATGGCATTTATAGGCTTAACTTTGTGGGCGCTGGGCAGTCCTAAGCTCGACTGGGTGGAACTATGCAGTCCTAGGCTCGTTTTGATATGCTTTAGGCAGTACTGGGCTCGACTTTGTGAATTATTGGCAGTACTTGGCTGTTCTTTGTGGGAACCAGACAGTCCTAGACTCGTCTTGATGATTACAAGGCAGTAATAGGCTCGACTTAGTGGGCGCTAAGCAGTCCAAGGTTCGACTTGGGAGGAAATGTCTAGTTCTGGCCTTGTATTGGTGGGAACTAGGCAGTCCTGGGGTCAACTTGGTGGAAACTGGGCAGTCCTAGGCTTTGCATTGTGTGTGTTAGCTTGTCCTAGGCTCAACTTTTTGTTTGCCATGTTAGCCGAGGCCCGACTTGGTGGCTGTTCTGCAGAACTGGACTGGATTTGTTGGGAGGCCAGGCAACCCTAGGATTTACCTGGTATGTGCTAGGCAAACTAATGATTGAGTTAGTGGGTGCTAGTCATGCCTAGGCTATACTGGGAGGAATTAGGCAGTCCAAGGCTAGAATTGGTGGGTGAAAGTTTATCCTAAGCTCGACTATTTGGGAACTAGGCAGAACTAGGCTCGACTTTGTGGGTTCTAGACAGTCCTAGGCTCGACTAGGTGGTAACAAAGCAGTCCTAGGGTCGACTATGTGGATGAATACTCTGTACTACATTCCAATTGGTGGTAAGTAGGCAGTCCTGGGATCCACTTGGTGGGTGCTGGACAGTTCTCGGTTCGACCTTTTGGGTGCTAGGAAAGCCAATGCTTGACTTCGTGTGAATTATTCAATTATAGGCTTGATTTGGGGGGTGCTACAAAGTCCTATGCTCGAGTTGGTAGTAACTAGTCAGTCCTGGGCTTGACTTTATAGGAACCAGTTTAGTCTTGGGCTCGACTTGGGGGGACTATGCAATCCTAGGATCAACTTCAAGTGTGCTAGGCAGTCCTAGTCTTGACTTGTTGGGAACTAGGCAATCCATGGTTCGACTTGGTGTGTGCTAGGCAGCATATATTCTCGTATTTGAGCATGCTCGACAGTCTTGACTCGTCTTGGTGGGAACTAGTCAAACATAGGCTAGACATTGTTAGTGGTAGGCAGTCCAAGGCGTGAATTGGTGGGAACCAGGCAGACATGGGGAGTACTATGCAGTCCTAGACTCGACTTGGCAGGAGCTAGGAAGCCTAGGATCAACCTGGTGGGAAGTAGGCAGTCGTGGACTCGACTTGGTACGAAGTAGGCTGTCCTAGGCTCGACTTTGTAAGTGCTAGGCAGTCTTGCGCTGGACATGGTAGTAACTCGCCGTTCCTGGGCTTGACATGGTAGGAACTAGACAGTCCTTGGATCAACTTGGTGGGTGTTTGATAGTCCTAGTCTCGAATTGGATGGAACTAATCAGTGCATGGCTTGACCTAGTGTGTGCTAGGCAGTCCTGTGCTCGACTTAGTTGTTTACAAGGCATATCTTGGCTACACTTGGTGATTATTAGGCAGTTCTAGCCTCGACTTGTTGGGTGATAGCCAGTCCTGGGATTGACTTTGTGGGAACTAGACAGACCTGAACTTGTCATGGTGGGTGCTAGATAGCCCTAGCCCAAATTTGGTGGGTGCAAGGCAATAATGAGCTCGAATTGGTGGGTGCTTGACCGTACTATTCTCTACTTATTGGGAACTAGAAAATCCTAGGCTCGACTTGGTGGATGCTAGACAGTACTAGGTTTGAATATGTGAGTACTAGTTAGGGCTATGCTCGACTTGGTGGGAACAAGGCAGTCCCACACTCTACTTGGTGGGAACTAGGCAGTCCTATGCTCGACTTGGTGGTGCTAGGATGGAATTGGAAAGAACCAGGCAGTCCTAGGAACGAATTGTCTGGTGCTAGGCAGTACTGGGATTGACTTGTTGGGTGTAAGGAGGCATTGTCTCTTCTTGGTGGGAACTAGGCAGTCCAAGGTTCGACTTGTTTTATGCTTGGTAGTCTGAGGTTCGACTTATTGCGTGCTAGGCAGTCCTAGGCACGACTTGGGGGAGTTAGGTAGAGCTTTGCCTGACTTGGTGGGCACTAGGCAGTCGTAATATCGACTTGGTGGAATTAGGCTGTACTGGTCTGAGTTTGTGGGTGCTTGGCAGTCCTATGCATTTTTAGTGTGAACTAGGCAGACCTAGGATCGGCCTGGTGAGTGCTAGGCAGTACTAGGCTGGACTTGGTGGGTGCTAGGGAATCCTAAGCTAGACTTGGTGTAACTATCTTGTTTTGTCCTCGTTTTGGAGGAAACTAGGCAGCTTAGGCTCGACTTGTTAGGAGCAAGGCTGTCCTAGGCTCGTTTTGGTGGATGCTAGGCAGCCCTAGGCCCGACTTGGTGGGTGATAGGCAGTCCTAGGCTAGACTCGTTAGGTGCTAAGCTGTACTTTGCATTACTTGGTGGGTGATAGACGTAACTAGGCTCGACTTTTTTGTTGCTAGGCACTACTACACATGACTTGGGGGTCATAGTCAGATCTAGGTTCTACTTGGAAGGAACTAGGCAGTGGTAGGCTCGACTTGGTAGGAACTATGCAGTACTAGGCTCTACTTTTTGGAGTTTATCAGTCCTACACTCTTATTGGTGGTAACTATGAAGACCTAGGATCTACTTGCTGAGTGCTAGGCATTATTTGGTTCGGCTTTGTGAGTGCTAGGCAGTCCAAGGCTTTACTTGGTGGGAACTAGCTATTACTGGCCTTGTATTGCTGGGAAATATGCAATCCTAGGATCGACTTGGTAGGGGCTAGGCAGTCCTAGGCTCTTCTTGGTGGGTGATAGGCAGTCCAAGGTTCGGCTTGTTGTGTGATAGGCAGGCCTAGGCTCGACTTGTAGGGTCCTGGGCACAACTTGGGGGTTGTAAGACAGAGCTAGGCTCGGCTTGGTAGGAACTAGGCTGTCGTAGGCTCGACTTGGTGGAATTAGGTCATACTGGTCTCACTTTGTGGGTGCTTGGCAGTCCTATGCACGGCTTAGTGGGTACTATGCAGTCCTAGGATCGTCTTGGTGAGTGCTAGGAAGTACTAGACCCGACTTGGAGGGTGCTAGGCATTCCTAATAATGACTTCAGGTGTGCTAGGCAGTCCTAGTCTCGAAATGGTTGGAACTAATCAGTCCATGGTTTGACCTGGTGTGTGCTAGGCAGTACTGGGCTCTATTTGGTAGGAACTAAGCAGTCCTGGGCTCGACTTAGTTGTTTACTATGCATACTTTGGCTACACTTGGTTTATATTAGGCAGTTCTAGGCACGACTTGTTGGAGGCAATCAAGTCCTGGGCTTGACTTTGTGGGAACTAGACAGACGTGGGCTTTATTTGGTTGGTGCTAAATAACCCTAGGCACGACTTGGTGGGTGCAAGGCAGAACTGAGCTCGAATTGGTAGGTGCCTGTCAGTCCTACGCTACACTTGTAAGGAACTAGGAAGTCATAGGCTCGACTTGGTGGGAACTAGGCAGCACTATGCGCTTCTAGGTGGGCACTGGGCAGTCCTAGGCTCGACTTGGTGGGTGCTATGTAGTCCAAGGGTACACTTAGTGGGAACCAGGCAACACTGGTTTCGATTCGGAGAGTTATAGGCAATCTTAGGCTTGACTTGCTAATTAGTAGGAGAGACTTAGCTTGACTAAGTGGGACGTAGGCCTATCTGGACTCGACATTTTGGGAACTAGGCAGATATGGGCTTAACTTGGGGGAAAGTACGCAGTCCTGGGTTCGACTTATGGAGTCCTAGGCAGTCCTAGGCTCGTCTAAGTGGGGGCTAGGCAGTCCTAGCCTCATCTATATGGGTTTCCAGTCAGTCTTAGTGTCCGCTCGGTGATAACTAGGCAGTGCTAAGTCGACTGGGTGGAAACTAAGCATTATAATCCTCGATTTGTTTTGTGTAGTCTGTCCTAGGGTAGTTTTGAAGGTTGCTAGGCACTCCTAGGCTCGACCCAGTGGGTACTTAGGAGTCCTATGCTCGTCATAGTAAGAGCTATGCAGTCCTAGGCTCATATTAATGTGAACTAGATAATTCAAGACTCGAAATAATGGGAACAAGGCAGACGTGGGCTTGATATGGTGGGGCAAGACAGTCCTATGCTCGACTTGGTGGGTGATTAGCAGCCCTGAGATCGACTTGATAGGTGATAAGCAGTCTTACACTCCACTTTTGGGCACTAAGAATCTCCGAGCTCGACTTGGTGGATGCTATGCAGTCCTAAGATAGGCTAGGTGGAACTAGGCAGTCCAAGGTTCGATTTGTGGTGAGCTAGTCAGTGGTAAGCTCGATTTGTTGGGAGGTAGGAAGTCCTTGGCTCGACATGTTGGGTTTTAGGCAGATCTATGCTTGACTTGGTTGGTACTAAACAGTCGTAGACTCATCTTGGTGGGAAGTAGGCAGTCGTATTTACAATTTGGAGGGTATTTGGCAGACCTAGGCACGATTTGGTTGATGCTAGGTTGTCCTAGCCTCAAATCGGTGGTATCTGGGAAGGCCTATACTCGACGTGTTGGGAACTAGGCAGTCCTATGCAAGACTTTGTGGAACTAGGTAGAGCTGGTCTCGATATGGTGGGGCAAGGTAGACCTAAGCTCGACTTGGTGTGTGTTAGGCAGCCCTTAGCTTGACTTGATGGGTGATAGGCAGGACTAGACTCAACTTATTGGGTGCTAGGCAGTCCTCAGCGGGATTTTTGTGCTAGGGAGTCTTAGGCTCCATATGTTGAGAACTAGCCAGTCCTGGGCTCATCTTGGTTGGATCAAGGCAGTATTATAGAAATTTTGCTTGAATATAGGCAGTCCTGTCCTCGCCTCGAGGGAGAGTAGGGTATGCTAGTGAATCCTAGGGTCGACTTGGTGGGTGCTAGGCCATCATAGGCTCGACTTGATGAAAACTAGGCCTACCTAGGCTCAACTTGGTGGGATAAAGGCAGTGCTGGGTTCAAATTGGATGGTGCTAGACAGTTCTAGGAATGACTTGGTGAGTGATTGTTAGTACTATGCTCGACTTACTTGGAAATAGACTTACCTAGGCGCATCTGGGTGGGTGCTAGGCAGACCTTGGCTCCACTTTTTGGGAGCTAGGCAGTCCAAGACTTTAATTGGAGAGAATCAGGCAGTCTTAGGCTTGGCTTGGTGGGTGCTAGTCAGTGCTAGGTATGAATTGGTTGGAACTAAGCAGTCATACGCTCTACTTGGTGGGAACAAGGAAGCCCTAGGCTCGACTAGGTGGGAGCAGGACAGTTTAAGGCTCGACTTAGTGGTAACTAGGCAGTCCTACGCTCTACTTGGTGGAACTAGGCAGTCCTAGGGTCGACATGGTAAGTGCTAGACAGTCCTACCCTCGAATCGGTGGTAACTAGGCAGTCCTCCGCACCACTTGGTGGGAACTAGGCAGTCGTCTCGACTTGGTGGGTTATAGGCAGTCCTAGACTCGACTTGTTGGGAGCAAGGCAGTTCAAGGCTTTACTCAATGGTAACTGGGCAGACTTACATTATACTTAGTTGCAACTAGGCAGGCCTAGTGTCGACATGCTAAGTACTAGAAATTCTTAGCCTCGAATCGGTTGTAACTAGTCAGTCCTTCACGCCACTTTGTAGGAACTAGGTAGTCCTAAGCTCGACTTGATGGGTGTTAGGCATATCTAGGCTCGTCTTTGGGAATCCTGTACTGTCATGGACTGAACTTGGTGGGTGACTGAAAGTCCTAGGCTTGACTTGTATGGTGCTAGGGAGTCCTGGGCTCGATACGGTGGTAACTTGCCAGTCCTTAGCTCGACTTAATGGGTGCTAGGTAGTACTAGGCCCGTCTTAGGGACTCCTATATATTTCTGGGCTCAAGTTAGTGGGTAATAGGCAGCACAAAGCTCGACTTCATGAGGTGCTAGGTAGTCCTGAGCAGGACTTGTTGTGTGGTATTCAGTCCTAAGCTCGACTTGGTGGGTGCTAGATGCTCCTAGGCTTGACATGGTGGAAACTAGGTAGTTATAGGCTCAACTTGGTGTGAACTTGATAGTTCGAGGCTCGAATTAATGGGAACTTGCAGACCATGTCTAGATATGGTGGGGCAAGGCAGTCCTAAGCTCGACTTGGTGGGAACTAGGCAGTACTCTGCTCCACTTGGTGGAAAATAGGCAGTTCTAGGCTTGACTTGATGGGTACTAGGCAGTCCTATGATCGACTTTGTGTGTGCTAGGCAGTCTTGAGATAGACTTGTTGGGTGATAGGCAGATCTATGCTGGTATTGGAGAGAACCATGCAGTACTAATCTCGACTTGGTGTGTACTAGGCAGTACTAGGCTCGTTTAGAGATTGCTGGTCAGTCCTGGGTTTAACTTGGTGGGTGCTAGGCAGTGGTAGGCTTGACTTGGTCTGAAAAAGGCAGTCTTGTCCACGCATCGATGGGGTGGGAGGCTGCTAGTTAATCCTAGGGTCAACTTCACAGGTGCTAGGTAGTCATAGCCTCGACTTGATGTTAACTTGGCTAACCTAGGCTCGAATTGGTGGGATAAAGGCAGTGCTGGGCTCGACTAGGGTGGTGCTAGTTATTCCTTGGCTCGACTTGGTAAATGCTTGGCAGTAGTATGTTCTACTTGGTGGATGCTATGCAGTTCTAGGCTCGACTTGGTGGGTTTCTAGTCAGTCCTGGTCTCAACTCGGTGGTAACTAGGCACTCCTAAGCTCAACATGGTGTGGTTTAGGCAATCCTAGAGTCGTCTTGGTGGGTGTAATATGTACTATACCAGTCTTGATGGGTGCTATGCAGTCCTAGGCTGGACTTGGTGGGCGCTGGTCATTCCTAAGTTCTACTCGCTGGTAACTAAGTAGTCCTAGGCTAGATATGGTGGGTACTAGGCAGTCCTAGGAACGACTTGGTGGGTACCAGTCGACCCTAGGCTCGTCTTGGTGGGAACTAGGCAGTACTGGACTCGAATGGTTGGTGCTTATCAGTCCTACACTCTAATTGGTGGAATCTAGACAGGCTTTGTAGGTGTTAGCATTACTATACTCGACATGGTGGGTACTAGTTACGCCTAGGCTTGACTTGATGGGAGCTTGGCAGTACTATGCTCTATTTGTTGGGAACTAGGCAGTCCTAGGGTCGATATGGTAGGTGCTAGACGATTCTAGGCTCTACTTGGTGAGTGCTAGGCATTCCCAGCCTCGAATCGGTGGTAACAAGGAAGTCCTTAGCTCTTTTTGGTGGAACCAGGCAGTCCTATGCTAGTCTTGATGGGTGCTAGGCAACTCTATGTTCGACTTATTGGGTGCTAGGCACTCATAGGCTGTAATTGGGGAAAACCAGGCAGCCCTAGGCTCGACTTGGCATGTGCTAGGCAGTACTAGTATCGTCTTGGGGATTGCTCTACAGTCCTGGGCTCAACTTGGTGGAGGATAGGCTGTCCAAGGATTGACGAGTTGGGTACTGGACAGTCCTAGGCTTGACTTGGTGCTAGCTAGGCATTCCTATGCTCGAATTGATGGTAATTAGCAAGTCCTAAATTCGACTTTGTGGGAAATATGATGTACTATGCTAGTCTTTGTGGGTGCTAGACAGACCTAGACTACCATTTGTTGGGTGCTAGGCATTCCTAGTATGGAATTGGAGAGAACCAGGCAGTCCTTGGCTTGACTTGGGTTAGGGGGAACTAGGCTGTCCTTGCCTCGAAGCTGTCGTGACTAGGTAGTCTTAAGCTCGACTTGGTGGGAGCAAGGTAGTTCTGAGCAGTACTTCTAAGGTGATAGGCTGACCTAGGCTGCTATTGGAGAGAAATACACAGTACTAGTCCCGACTTGGGGGGTGCTAGGCAGTACTAAGCTCGTCTTAGGGAATGCTAGTCAGCCCTGGGGTTAATTTGGTGGTTGTTAGACAGTCCTTGGCTCGACTTTGTGGAAACTAGGCAGTCCTACACTCTATTTGATGTTGCTAGGCAGTCCTGAGCGGGATTTGTTGGTGATAGGGTGTCCTAGGCTCGACTTGTTGAGAACTCACAAGTCCTGGTCTCTACTTGTTTGGATCAAGGCAGTATTAGGCACGACTTGGTCGGAACAAGTTAAACCTGTCATCGCCTTGTGGGGTGGGGGGCTGCTTGTCAATTCCATAGTCGACTTGGTGGGTACTAGGCAATCCTAGGCAGTACTAGTCTCGTCTTGGGGACGTCTATACAGTTCTGGGCTCAACTTTGTGGGTGACAGTCAGTACTAATTCGATTTGGTAGGTGCTTGGTAGTTCTAAGGATGAATTGTTGTGTGCTATTCAGTCTCAGGCTCGATTTGATAGGTGCTAGTCGTTCCTAGGCTCGACTGTGCGGTACTAGGCAGTTCTAAAATCGCATCGGTGGTAACTAGGACGTACTAAGATCGACCAGGTGGGTACTAGGTGCCCTGGGCTAGTCTTGGTGGGTGCTAGGCAGAACTAGGCTTGACTTGATGGGTACTAGGCAGGCATAGGCTGGAAGTGGAGAGAACCAGGCAGTCGTAGGCTTGACTTGGTGGGTGCTAGGCAGTACTAGGATCGTCTTGGTGATGGCTCTACAGTCGTGGGCTCAACTTAGTGAGTGATAGGAATTTCTAGGCTCGACATGATGGGTGTTAGGCAGTCCTAAGCTCATTTTTTGGGTGCTACGCAGCACTTGGCTCAACTTGATGGGTGCTTGGCGGACCTAGGCTCGACTTGGTTAGTGCTAGGATGTCCTAGGCACAACTTGATGGAACAAGGCAGTCCTAAGAACGACTTGGTTGGTGCTAGGTAGTCCTGTAATGGACTTGTTGGGTGATGGGCAGACCTAGGCTGGTATTGCAAAGAACCAGGCATTACTAGTCTCGACTTGGGCGGTGCTAGGCAGTACTTGGCTAGTTTGGTGATTGCTGGTCAATTCTGAATTAAAACTTGGTGGGTGCTAGGCTGTCCTATGTTCGACTTGGTGAGTGCTAGCCATTCCTATGCTCGACTTGGTGGTAACTGTGCAGCCCTTGGATCGAATTGGTGGGTGCTAGGTAGTCCTAGGAACAACTTGGTGGGAACCAGTCAGTCCCTGGTTCGACTTGGTGGGAACTAGTCTGTACTGGACTCAACTTGGTGGGAACTAGTCTGTACTGGACTCGACTTGGTGAGTGGTTGGCAGTCCTATGCTCTGATTGGTGAATCTTGAAAGTCCAATTCTCGACTTTATTTGGGAGGTGCTACGAAGTCCTAGGCTCGAGTTGTTAATAACTATTTATTCCTGGGCTCGACTTGATAGGAACCAGGTTAGACATGGGCTCGAATAGGTGGGGCTATGCCATCCTAGGATCGCCTGCGGTTGTGCTAGGCAGTCGTAGTCTCAACTTGTTGAGAACTAGGCAGTCCATGGCTCGACTTGGTGTGTGCTAGGCAGTATATATTCTCGTATTTGTGTGTGCTCTACAGTCTTGACTTTTGTTGGTGGGAACTAGTCAAACATAGGCTCGACATTGTTGGTGGTAGGCAGTCCAATGGTTGACTTGGTGGGAACCAGGCAGACATGAGCTTAACCTGGGGAGTACTACGCAGTCCTAGACTCGACTTGATGGGTGCTAGGAAAGCCTTGGATCGATCAGTTGGGAACTAGGCAGTCCTGCGCTTAACTTGATCGGAAGTAGGCTGTCCTAGGCTAGACTTTGTAAGTGCTAGGCAGTCATATGCTGGACTTGGTAGTAACTAGGCGGTACTGGGCTTGACTTGGTAGGAACTAGGCAGTCCTAAGCTCGACTTGGTGTGTGGTAGAGAGTCCTGAGCAGGACTTGTTGGGTGATTGGCAGTACTACTGAAATTTAGAGGACCAGGCTGTACTAGGCTCGACTTGGTGGTGCTAGGCAGTTCTAGGCTGGAAATGGAGATACCAGGCTGTCATAGGATCGGATTGTCGGGTGCTAGGCTCTACTAGGCTTGACTTGGTGAGAGTTAGGCAGGCCTAGGCTCCACTGGGTGGGAACTAGGCAGTGGTAGGATCTACTTAGCAGGAAATAGGCCGTACTGTGTTTGATATTATGGATGTTTGGCAGTACGATGCTCTTCTTGTTAGGAACTAGGCAGACCTAAGCTTGACTTTATTAGCGCTAGGCAGTCCAAGGCTCGACTTGGTAGAACCAGGAAGTCATGGGCTCGACCTGGGAAGTACTACACCATGCTAGGCTATGATCGACCTGTATGGAACTAGCCAGTCTTGGGCTTTAAAAGGTGGGTGCTAGGCAGTCCTAG
This sequence comes from Dryococelus australis, assembly GCA_029891345.1. NCBI lineage: Eukaryota > Metazoa > Arthropoda > Insecta > Phasmatodea > Phasmatidae > Dryococelus > Dryococelus australis. Next base: position 177,529,427 of record CM056995.1, read on the forward strand.
GCTAGACTTGGTGAGTGGTAGGCAGTACTAGGTTTGACTAGGTGGGTACTAGTTAGGCCTAGGCTCGACTTGGTGTTAACAAGGCAATCCTATGCTCTACTTGGTGGGAACTAGGCAGTCCTATGCTCGACTTGGTGTTGCTATGGAGTCCTAAGCAGGACTTGTTGGGTGAAGGGCAATACTAGGCTGGAATTGGAGAGAACCAGGCAGTACTAGGCTCGACTTGGGGGTACTAGGAATACCTAAGATGTAATTGGAGAGAACCAGACAGTCCTAGGAACGAATTGTCGGGTGCTAGACAGTACTAGGCTAGACTTGGTGGGTGTAAGGCAGGCATATTCTCCACTTGGTGGGAACTAGGCTGTGGTAGGCACTATTTTGCAGGAAATAGGCAGAACTATGATCGGTTTTATGTGTGTTTGGGAGTCCTTCGTTCTTCTTGGTGGGAACTAGGCATTCCAAGATTCGACTTGTGTGCTAGGTAGTCGTAGGCTCGACTTGTTGAGTGCTAGGCAGTCCTGCGCACAACTTGTGGGTGTTTGGCAGACCTAGGCTCAACTTGGTGGGAACTAGGCAGTCGTAATCCCACCTTGATGGAATTAGGCCGTACTGATCTCAGTTATTGGGTACTTGGCAGTCCTATGCATATCTTAGTGTGAACTAGGCAGTACTAGGAGCGTATTGGTGAGTGCTAGACAGTACTTGGCTCGACTTGGTGGGTGCTAGGTAGTCTTAAGCTCGACTTGGTGAAACTATCTTGTTCTGTCCTCGTATTGGAGGGAACTGGTCAATTCAAGGCTCGACTTGTTGGGAGCAAGGCTGCCTTAGGCTCATTTTGGTAGATGCTAGGCAGCCCTCGGCTCGATTTGGTGGGTGCTAGGCAGTCCTAGGCTAGACTAGTTGGGAACTACCCACTCCTAGATTCGTTTTGTTAGGAATTAGGCAGTACATGGCTCGAATTTCTGGGGATCTGCAGTTCTAGGCACGACTTCGGGTGTGCTAGGCAGTCCTAGTCTCGACTTGTTGGGAACTAGGCAGTCCATGGCTCGACTTGGCATGTGCTAGGAAAACCTATTTTCGACTTGTTGGGAACTAGTCAGTGGTAGGCTCTACTTGGCAGGAAATAGGCCGTACTGTGTTTGATGTTATGGGTGTTTGGCAGTCCTATGCTCTTCTTGGTGGAACTAGGCAGTCCTACGCTCGTCTTGGTTAGTGCTAGGCAGTACTCGGCTCGACATGTTGGGTGCTAAGCAGTCATTGGCTTGACTCCTTGAATGCTAGTCATGGCTTGGCTCGAATTGATGGGAGCTAACAGACCTAGTCTCAATATGGTGGGGCAACCCAGCCCTAAGCTCGACTTGGTGGGAACTAGGCAATTCTCCGCTCCACTTGGTGGGAACTAGGCAATTCTCCGCTCCACTTGGTGGCAAATAGGCAGTCCTAGGCTCTACTTGGTGGGTACTAGGTAGTCCTAGGCTCGACTTTGTGGGTGCTAGGCATTTCTAGGCTCGACTCAGTGGTAACTAGGCAGTCCTAATATTGACTTGATGGGTGCTAGGCAGAACTATGCTCGTCTTGGGGACTCCTATACTGTTCTGGACTCAACTTGGTGAGTGATAGGCAGTACTAAGCTCGACTTGGTAGGTGTTTGCTAGTCCTGAGCAGGACTTGACATGTGCTATTTAGTCCTAGGCTCAACTTGGTGGGTGCTAGTCGGTCCTAGGCTCGACTGGGTGGTACTAGGCAGTACTAAATTAGATTCGGAGGTAACTAGGATGTCCTAAGCTCTACTTGGTGGAACAAGGTTGTCCTAGGCTAGGCTTTGTGGGTGCTTGGCAGACTTATGCTAGACTGGCTTGGTGCTTGGTTGTCCTAGGCTCGACTTGATGGGAAATAGGCAGTTCTAGGTACGACTTAGTGGGTACTAGGCAGTCCTAGGCTCGGCTTTGTGGGTGTTAGCATTCCTAGGCTCGACTCGGTGCTAACTAGGCTGTCGTAAGCTCGACTTGGTGGGTACTAGGCTGTCCTAGGAATGGCCAGGTGATAGCTAGCCAGTACCAGGCTCTACTTTTGTGTTCTGAGGACCTAGGCTCGACTGGTTGATTTTTATGCATTCCTTGGGATTAAGGCAAACCTAGACTTGAATTAGTTTTTGCTAGTTAGTCCTATGCTCTTCTTGGTTGGAACTAGGCAGTCCTAGGCTCTATTTGGTTGGGGCTGGGCAGTCCTAGACTTAAATCGGTGGTAACTGGGAAGGCGTCAGCTCGACTTGGTGGGAATTATGCTGTTCTAAGATAGTTTTGGTGGGTACTAGGCGGACATATGCTCGACCTGTTGTGTGCTAGGTAGTCGTAGGCAGTAATTGGAGAGTACCAGGCAGTCCTCGTATCGACTTGGTTGTTGGTAGATGCTCCTAGGCTCGACTTGGGCGGTACCAGTTTGTCCTATGCTCGACATGCTGGGAACTAAGCAGTCCTAGGCTCGGTTTAGTGGAACTAGGCAGAGCTGGTCTCGATATGGTGGGGCAAGGTAGACCTAAGCTCGACTTGGAGCGTGTTAAGCAGCCCTTTGCTCGACTTGATGCGTGATAGGCAGGCCTAGACTCAAGTTATTGGGTGCTAGGCAGTCCTGAGCGGGATTTTTTTTGTGCTGGGGAGTCATAGGCTCGTCTTGTTGAGATTAAGCCTGTCCTGGGCTCGTCTCGGTTGGATCAATGCAGTATTTGGCACATTTGGTTGGGAACTAGGCAGTCCTCTCTTCGCCTTAATGGAGAAGGGGGCTGCTAGTTAATCCTAGGGTCGACTTGATTGGTGCTAGGCTGTCATAGGTTTGACTTGATTTTAACTAGGCTAATCTAGGCACGACTTGGTGAGATAAAGGCAGTGCTGGACTCGACTTGGGTTGTGATATGCAGTGCAATGTTCATATAGGGGATTGCTAGTCAGTCCTGGACTTAATTTCGTGGGTGATAGGCAGTCCTATGTTCGACTTTGTGGGTTATAGGCAGTCCTAGTCTTGAATTGGTGGGTTTCTAGTTAGTCCTAGTCTCGACTCGGTGGTAACTTGGCAGCCCTATGCTACACTTGGTGGGGACTAGGAAGTCCTAGGCTCGACTTGGTGGGTGTAGGCTGTCCTAGGATAGTCTAGAGGGTGTTAGGCAGTCTAAGGCTTGACTTGGCGGGTGCTAGTCAGCCCTAGGTTGGACTTGGTGGTAACTAAGCAGTCCGTGAATCAACTTAGTGGGAGCTAGGCCGTACTGAGCAGAGCTTGTTGTGTGATAGGGAATTGTAGGCTCGTTTTGGTGTGTGTTAGACGACTCTAGGCCTGACTGGGTGGGTACTGGGTTGTCCTAGGCTCGACTTGATGGAACTAGGCAGTCCTAATCTCGACTTGGTGGGTGCTTGGCAGTTCTGAGCATGACTTGTTGGTTGATCGGCAGACCTAGGTTGGTATTGGAGAGAACCAGTCAATTCTAGTCTCGACTTGGGGGTGCTAGGTAGGACTAGGCTCGTCTTGGTGATTGCTAGTCAGTCCTGGGTTTAACTTGGTGGGTAATAGTCAGTTATAGGCTCGAAATGGTGGGGAAAGGCAGTCCTAGGCTCGACTTAGTGGGCGCTGGGCAGACCTGAGCTTGACTTGATGGGTGATAGGCAAGCCTAGGCTCGGCATGTTGGGTGGTAAGCAGTCATAGACATGACTTGGTGGGAACTCTCTCGTCCTGGCCTCGTATTTGTGGGAAACAGGCAATACTATGCTCGGTTTTGTGGTGGCTAGGCTCGACTTGGTGGGATATAGGCAGTTTTGGGCTTGACTTGGTTGGGTCAGTAGTATTAGACATGACTTGGTGGAAACTAGGCAGTCTTGGTGGGTGCTAAACAGTGAGAGCCTCGACTTGTGGATAACTAGTCTAACCTAGGTTCGTTTTGGTAGGAATTAGGCAGTATATGGCTCGATTTTGTGGGTGCTAGGCAGTACTAGGTTTGACTAGGTGGGTACTAGTTACGCATAGTCTCGACTGGGTGGGAACTAGGCAGTCCTACTTTTTACTTGGTGTGAACTCGGCAGTCCTAAGCTCGACTTGGTGATTGCTAGGGAGTCCTGAGCAGGAATTGGAGAGAACGAGGCTGAAGTAGGCTCGACTTGTGAGTGCTAGTCAGTCCTAGGCTGGAATTGAAGAGAACCAGGCAGTCTTTGGATCGACTTGTCGGGTGCTAGGCAGTACTAGGCTCAACTTGTTTGAAACTACGCAGTCCTTTGCTCGATTGGGTAGGAATTCGGCAGTACTGTGCTCGACTTTGTAGGTGCTTAGCTGTCCTACGATCTTCTTGGTGGGAACTAGAATGTACTTGGCTCGACTTGGTGAGTTCTAGGCCATACTAGTTTCGACTTGGCGGGTACTAGTAAGTACTAGGCTCGACTTTTGGGAACTTTATAGTTCTGGCCTCGTATTGGTGGAAACTAGGAAGTCCTAGGCTGAATTTGGTGTGAATAAGGCACACTTATGCTCGACTTTGTGGGAGATAGGCTGCCCTAGGCTCGACTTGTTTAGAGCTAGCCAGTCCTACGTCTGATTTTGGGGGCTGCTAGGTAGAAGTAAGTTAGACTTGTTGGGTGCTAGGCAGACCTAGACTAGAATTAGAGAAAACCAGGCAGTACTCGACTAGGGGATGCTAGGCTTTAATATGCTCATCTTGGAGATTGCTATTAATTCCTGGTCAAAACTTGGTGGGTGATAGGCTGTCCTAGCCTCGACTTGGTTGGTTCTAGACAATCCTAGGCTTGACTTGGTGGTTGTTAGGCAGTCGTAGGCTCGACTTGGTAGCAACAAGGCAATCCTACGCACTACTTGATGGGACTCTGAAGTCCTAGGCTCTACATGGTGGGTGCTAGGCAGTCCTTGCCCGCATTTGGAGATAACTAGACAGTCCTAGGCTTGACTTGGGCTTGCTAGGCAGTCCAAGACTCGTCTTGGTGGGAACTATGCAATACTAAGCTCTACTTAGTAGGAACTAGGTGGTCCTGAGAAGGACTTGTTTTGTGCTACACAGTCCTAAGCTCGACTTGGTGGGTGCTAGATGCTCCTAGGTAGTCCAAGTTCCGACTTGTGTGGTCGTCATTCTTAGGCTCCACTTGTTTGTGGTTAGTATTTCCTTGGGTGCTAGGCAGAACTAGGCTTGAATTGTTTGGTGCAAGGATGTCCGAGGGTCGACTTGGTGGGATCAAGGCTGTCATATGCTCGTACTGGTGTATGCTAGGCAGGTTCAAGCTTGAATTGGTGGGAACTATGCAGTCCTAGGCCTGACATAGTGGGTGCTATGCAGTCTTACTCTCAACATGTTGGGAATTAGGCAGTTATAGTATCGACTTGGAGGGAATTAGGCAGTACTAAGCTCAACTTGGAGGGTGTTAGGCAGTCCTTGACTTGAATTGGTGGGTACTATCAAGTTCTGGCCTCCTATTGGTGGGAACTAGGCAGTCTTAGGCTCTACTTGATGGGTGCTAGGCCGTCCTAGGCTTGACTAGGTGGGTGCTAGGAAAACCTAGGATCGACTTTTTGGGAACTAGGCAGTCCGGGGCTTTACATGGTGGTTATAGGTAGTCCTAGGCAAGAATTGGTGGGATCAAGAGAAACCTAGGATCGACTTGGTGAGAACTAGGCAGTCCTAGGTTTTACATTGTGGGTGCTAGCTTGTCCTTGGCTCGACTTGGTGTTTGCCAGGCTATCCTAGGAACGACTTAGTGGCTGTTAGGCAGAACTGGACTAGAAAAAGTGGCATACCAGGCAGCCCTAGGCTCAATTCGGTGTGTGCTAGGCAGCCTAAAGCTTGAGTTAGTGGGTGCTCCACTCGGAGGATCTAGGCTGTTCAAGACTCGAATTGGTGGGTGATAGGCTGTCCTAGGTTCGACTAGGTGGGAACTAGCCAGAACTAGGATCGACTTTGTGGGTTCAGGAGAGTCCTCGGCTCGACTAGATATTAACTAGGCAGTCCTAGGCTTTACTTTGTGGGTGCTAACTCAGTTCTACACTCCACTTGGTGGTAACTATGGAGTCCTAGGCACAACTTGGTGTGTGCTAGGCAAACCAAGGCTCGACTTATTGGGAACTAGGCAATCCTAGGCTTGACTAGGGGTGTGCTACACAGTTCTAGGCTCGATTTGGTAGGAAATATGCTGTCCTGGGCTCGACTTAGTGGGAACAAGTCTGTCTTGAGCTCGACTTGGTGTGTGCTAGGCAGTCGTTGGTTTGACTTGTTGAGGGTTAGGTAATACTCAGCTCAACTTGGTGGGAACTAGGCAGTCCTAGGCTTGGCTTTAGGTGTGCTGGGCAGTACTAATGTCGACTTGGTTAAAACAAGGCTGTCCTGGACTCGACTTGGGGTGTGCTAGGCAGTCCATAGTATCGAATTGGTGACTGCTAGAGAGTCTTGGCTAGACTTGTTGGGAACAAGGCAGACAGGCTGATTTTGGTAGGAACTATGCAGTCCTGGGCTCGACTTGGTGGGAGCCAGGCTGTCCTAGGCTAGACTTGGTGTTAACTAGGGTAAGGTCGATTCGACTTTGTGGATATTGGCAGACCTGGGCTCGATTTGGTAGTACTAGGAAGACCTTGGCTCGAATTGGTGAGAACTAGGCATTACCAAGCTCGACTTGGTGGGGCTAGGCAGTCCTTGGATCGAATTGTTGGGAACTAGGTAGTACTAGGCTTGGCTAGGGCGTGCTACACAGGCCTAGGATCGACTTGATTGGAACTAGGCACACCTGGCCTCGAAATGGGGTGTGAAAATCAGTTCATAATCTTGTATTAGTGATTGGTATAGTGTCTTGGTTTGAATTGGTGGGGACTAGGCAGACATAGGTACGATTTGGTGGGAACTAGGCAGTCGTAGGCTCGACTTGGTGGAATTAGTCAGTACTGTTCTCACTTTTTGGATCCTTGGTCTGATTTTGGGGTCTGCTATGTAGAAGTAAGCTAGACTTGTTGTGTTCTAGGCAGTTCTAGGCTCAGCTTGTGGGGTGCTAGGCTGTCCAAGATTCCATCTGGTGGGAACCAGGCTGTCCTGGGCACGACATGGAGAGTAATAGAATGTCTTAGGCTCGATTTGGTGGGTGCTTGGAAAGCCTTATCTCTTCTTGATGGGAGATAGTCCTAACTGGGCTCAACTTGTTGGGATCTAGGATGACCTGGTCTCGATTTGGAGGGAAGTACACAGTCCTGGGTTCGGCATGGGGAGTGCTAGGCATTTCTAAGACCAAATAGGTGTGTGCTAGTTAGGGCTAGGCTAAACTTAGTGTTAATTAGGAGGTCCAGGGTTCGACTTGTGGGAATTAGGCATTCCTAGGCACGGCTCGATGACAGCTAGGCAGTCCTAAGCTCGACAAGTGTCGAACTAGACAGTTCAAGGCTCAACTGAGAGGGGGGCAGGGAGTCCTAGGCTCGACTTGGTGTATGCTAGGCAGTTATAGGCTCGATTTGGTGGGTACTAGGCAGTCCTAAGCTCGACTTGATGTGTACTAGACAGTTCTAGGGTCTACTTGGTAGGTGCTTTGCAGTCTAGGCATGACTTGGTGGTAATTAGGCAGTCCTAAGCTCGACTTGGTGGGTGCTAGGCAGTGCTAGCGTCGACATAGTGTGAAATATCCAACCGTGCCTCGTATTGGTGGGAATAGGGAGACCTAAGCTCGAATTGGAGGGGAAAAAGTCAGTCCAATGCTCGACTTGGTGGAGCTAGGCAGTCCAAGGGTCGACTTCGTGTGTGCTAGGCAGTCATAGTGTCGACATGCTGGGAGCTAGGCAGTCCATGGCTCGACTTCGGATGTGCCAGGCAGTCCTAATCTAGACTTGGTTGGAACTAATCAATCCATGGCTTGACCTGGTGTGTGCTAGGCATTACTGGGCTCTACTTTGTAGGAACTAGGCAGTCCTGAGCTCGACTTGGTTGTTAGTTAGGTATACCTTGCCCAGACTTGGTAGTTACTAGGTATTTCTAGGCCCGACTTGGTGGGGCTAGACTGTCCTAGGCTTGTCTTGGTGGGTGCTAGACAGCTCTAGGCCCGACTTGGTGGGTGCAAGGCAGTACTGAGCTCGAATTCGTGTGTGCTTAGCAGTCCTATGCTATTATTGGTGGGAACTAGGCAGTCAATGGCTCGACTCGGTGGTAACTAGGCAGGCTTAGGTTCGACTTGGTGGATGCTAGGCAGTCTAGGGATCGCCTAGGTTGGAACTAGGTTGTGCAAGGGTCGGCTGGTTGTGTGCAAGGCAGCCGTAAGCCCGACTTGTTGGATGCTGGGCAGTCCTTAGCTTGACTTGTTAGGTTTTACGCAGACCTATGCTTGCCTTGGTTGGTGTTATGCAGTTCTAGGCTTGATGTGGTGGGAACTAGTCAGTCCTAAGCATAACTTAGTGGGTGTTTGGCAGACCTTAGCAGGATTTGTTTCATAATAGAGATTCTTAGAATCGGCTTGTTGGGTTAAAGGAAGTCGTAGTCCCTGCTTAGTGGGAACTAACCACTCCTGGGCTCGACTTTGTTGGATCAAGGCAGTGCTAGGCACTACTTGGTGGTATCTAGGCAGTCTTGTCCTCGTCTTGAGCGGGGAGGGGCTGCTAGTCAATCGTAGGGTAGACTTAGTCGGTTCTAGGCAATCCTAGACTCGACTTGGTGTTAATTAAGCTAACCTAGGCTTGACTCGGTGGGATATAGGCAGTGCTGGACTCTATTTGGGGCGTGATAGGCAGTTCTAGGCTCGATTTGGGGGGGGGGGGGAACTAGGCTGGACAAAGCAATACTTGGTCTGTGCTAGGCAATCCCGAGCACGACTTAATAAGTGAAAGACAGTCTTTGCTCTACTTGGTTGGTGCATGTCATTACAAGTATCAGCTTGGTGGGAATTATGCAGTCCAAGGTTTTTACTTCTTGTGTGCTAGGCAATCCTAGAATTGACTTGTTGGGTGCTAAGCTGTCCTTTGCAACACTTGGTGGGTCTAGGCAGAGCGAGGCTCGACATGGTTTGTGTTAGGCAAGCCAAGGCCATAACTTGGGGGTTGAAAGGCAGAACTAGAATCAATTTGGTTGGAACTAGGCAGTGGAATGCACGACTTGGTAGGTATTAGGTAGTACTGGGTTCGCATTTGTGGGTGCTTGGCTGTCCTACACTCTTCTTGGTGGGAACTAGGCAGTCCTAAGCTCGACTTGATGGGTGCTCGGCTGTCCTAGGCTCGACTTTGTTGATAGCTAATAATTCCTAGGTTCAACTTGATGGGAGCTAGGCAGTCCCAGGCACGACTAGTTACAAAGTGGTAAATCCTAGGCTCGACTTAGTGGGAACAAGGCAGTAGTGGACATGATTTGGTAGGTGCTTGGAAGTACTATGTTCCACTTGGTGGAAACTAGGCTGTCCTAAGCTCGACTTTGTGGGTGCTAGGCAGAATAAGGCTCGAATAGGTGTGTGCTAGTTAGGCCGAGGCTCGGTTTGGTGGGAACTATGTGGCCTTTCACTCAATTGGTTTGAACTAGACAGCCTTAGACTTGACTCAGTGGGTACTAGTTAATCCTATGCTCTACTTGGTGGGAACTGGGCAGTCCTGGGCTTGACTTGGTGTGTGGTAGGCAGCCCGAGGCTCGAATTGGTGGGTACTAGGCTGGCCCTCGGCTCGATTTGTTGGGTGGTAAGCTGTCCTAGAATGGAATTTAAGAGAACCAGATCGTCCTAGGTACCACTAGTCGGGTGCTAGGCAGTACTAAGCTCGTCTTGCTGATTTCTATACAGTCGTGGGCTCAACTTGGTGGGTGATAGTATGTTCTAGACACAATTAGGTGGGTCTTGTCAGAACTAGCTTTGATTAGGTTGGTGCTAGAATGTCCTAGGCTCGACTTGATGGAGCTAGGCAGTCCTAAGCTCAACTTGGTGGGTGCTAGGCAGTCCTGGGCAGGACTTGTTGGGTGATAGGCAGAACTAGGCTGGTATTGGAGAGAACGAGGCTGAACTAGTTTCGATTTGGGGGTTGCTAGCCAGTACTAGGCTCGTATTGGGGATTGCGAGTCAATCCTGGGCTTAACTTGTTGGGATATAGGCAACCCTACGATCGACTTGGTGGGTGCTAGGTAGTCCTAGGCTCGACATGGTTGGAACTAGGAAGTCCTAGGCTCTATTTGTTGGGTGATAAGCAGTCCTCAGCAGAACTTGTTGTGTGCTAGGAAGACCTAGGCTGTACTTGGTGGGTGGTAGATGCTCCTAGGTTTCTACTTGGGAGGTATAAGGATGCGCTATGCTCGACATGGTGGGTATTATGCAGTCGTAGGCTCGACTTAGTGTGAACTAGATAGTCCAAGGCTTGTATTTGTGGGAAAAAGGCAGACTTGGACTCGATATGGTAGGGCTTAGGAGTACTAGGCTCGACTTGGTGGGCGAAAGGCAGCTCTGAGCTCGACTTGATGGGTGATATGCAGGCCTCGCCTTGACTTATTGGGTTTTAGGCAGACCTATGCTTGAATTGGTTGGTGCTTAGCAGTCCTAGGCTCGACTAAGACAACTAGGTAGTCCTAAGCTCAACTTGGTGTGTGCTAGGCAGTCCTGAGTGGGGTTTGTTATGTGCTAGAGAGTCCTAGGCTCGACTTGTTGGGTTATAGGCTGTCCTAGTCTTGACTTGGTGGGAACTAGCCAGTCCTGGGCTCACCTTGTTTGGATCATGGCAGTATTAAGCTCGAATTGGTGTGTGCTAGGCAGTCCAAAGCTCGTCTTGGTGCGAACCAGGCAGTGCTGACTCTAATTGGTTTGTGCTATGCAGGGGTAATAGGCAGAAGTAGGCTCCACTTGGTGGGATCTAGGAAGTGGTAGGCTCCACTTAGTAGGAATGAGCCAGAACTGGGCTCTACTTTTTGGGTGTTTGGCCGTCCTACGCTCTTCTTGGTGGGAACTCGCAAGTTCTAGGCTCGACTTCGTGAGTGCTATGCAGTCCTAGGCTCGCCTTGGAGGAAACTAAGTCTAGCTTAGGACAAGATCGACTTGGTGGGCGCTATGGAAACCTAGGCTCGACTTGGTGGGAACTATCTAGTACTGCCATTTATTGGTGGGAGCTAGGAAGTCCTAGACTTGACTAGCTGGGTGCTAGGCAGTTATGAGTATGACTTGATATGTGCTAGGCATTACTAGATTCGACTTGGTGGGTGCTAGGCTGTCCTAGGCTTGTCTTGGTGGTTGATAAACAGCCCTAGACTCGACTTGGAGGGTGCAAGGCAGTTCTTAGCTAGTATAGGTGTGTACTTGGTAGTCCAACGATCTACTTGTTGAGAACTAGAAAGTTTTAGGCTCGACTTGATGTTGTACTAGGCAGTGCTAGGTTTGGCTAGGTGGGTACTAGTTAGGGTTAAGCTCGAATGGTGTGAACTAAGCAGTCCTACACTCTTCTTGTTGGGAATTAGGCAGTCCTAGGCACGACTCGGTGATACTAGGCAGTTCTAAGTTTAAAATGGTGGGTGCTAAGGAGTACTGAGCAGGACTTGTTGAGTGATAGGCAGTAATATGATGGAACTAGAGAGAACCAGGCAGTACTATGCTTAACTCGGGATGCTGGGCATTACTATGCTTGAATTGTAGAGAACCAGGCAGTCTTAGGATCGACTTGTATGGTGCTAGGATGTACTACGCTCTACTTGGTGGGTGTAAGGCAGTCCTAGACTAATCTTGGTGGGAACTAGGCTGTGGTAGGCTCTACTTGGTTGGAAATAGGCAGATCTGGGCTTAAAGGTATGGGTTTTTGGCAGTCATATTCTCTTCTTCGTAGAAACTAGATAGTCCTAGGTTCGATTTGGTGAATGTTAGGCAGTCCGGGGCTCGACTTGGGGGGTGCTAGGCAGTCGTAGACTTGACTTGGCGAGAACTAAGCAGTACTAAGCTCGACTTGGTGGGGGCTAGGCAGTCCTGAGCTCGATTTGATGGGTGATAGGCAGTACTTGCCTCGACTTGGTGGGTGCCAGACAGACCTAGGGTCGGCTAGGTGATAACTAGGCAGTCCAAGGTCCGACTTGTGTTCTAGGCCATCATAGTCTTGGTTTGTTGGGTGCTAGGCAGTCCTTGGCTCGATTTGTTGAGGACAAGGCAGTCGTAGGCTTGACTAATGTAAGCTACACTGTCCTAGGCTCGATTTGGTTGTAACTAGGTAGTACTTGGCTCTACTTGGGGAGAGCTAGGTAGTCATGTGCTCGTTTTGGGGGGTGCTACACAGTACTAGGCAAGTCTTGGGGATTGCTAGTCAATACTGGGCTCAACTTGGTCGGTGAAAGGCTGTCCTAGTCTTGTCTAGATAGGTACTAGTCAGTCTTAGGCTCGACTTCGGGTGTGGTAGGTAGTCCTAGGCTCTACTTGGTTGGAATTAGGCAGTCCTGGGCTCGAATTGGTGTGCTAAGCAGTTCATAGTCGTGTATTAGTGATTGCTATAGAGCTAATTAGACCAATTATTGACTTGGTGGGAACTTGCAGTCCTGGGTTCATCTTGGTGGGTGCTAGGCAGTCTTAAGATCGACTTGTTGGGTGTTAGGCAGTCATTGGCTCGACTTGGTGGGTGGTATATGCTCCTAGCCTTGTCTTTGTTGATGCTAGGCAGTGCTGAGCAGGACTTGTTGGGTGCTAGACAGTACTAGGCTGGAATTAGAGAGAACCAAGCAGACCTATGCTCGACTAGGGGGCTGCTAGGAAGTACTAGGCATGTCTTGAAAATTTCTAATCTTGTTGTGTAAAAGGTAGTCCTAGTCTCGACTTTATAGTTGCTAGGCAGACCTAGGCTCGACTTCGGTTGTGCTAGGAAGTCCTAGGCTCGGCTTGGTTTGAACTAGGCTCGCCTGGCTATGATTTGGTGTATGCTAGGCAGTTCATACTCTCGCATTTCTGTTTGCTAAAGAGTCTTGGCTTGATTTGGTGGGGACTAAGCAGATTTAGGCTCGACTTGTTGGGAACTAGGCAGTCCCGTGCTCGTCCTGATAGGTGCTAGGCAGTCCTAGGATCGTCTTGTTGGGTGCTTGGCAGTCCTACGCTCTATGTGATGGGAACTAAGCAGATATAGGTTCGACTCGGTGGGTGCTAGGCTGTCCGAGGCTCAAATAGGTAAGTGCTAAGCAGTCGTAGGCGTGAATTGGTGGAAACCATTCTGTCCTATGCTCGAGTTGTTGATAACTATGCAGTACTGAGATTGACTTGGTGGGTGTTTGGCAGTCTTACGCTAAATTTGGTGGGATCTAGGCTGTCCTAGGCTCGACTTGGTGTTAACTAGGCCAGCCTAGGCTCGACTTGGTGGCCATTCCTAGGTTCGGTTTGTTGGGAACTAGGCAGTACTAAGATCGACTTAGTCGGTACTAGGCAATCCTGAGCTCAATTTGATTGGTGAAAGTAAGTCCTTGGCTCTACTTGGTGAGGACAAGACATTACAAGGATCAGTTTGCTGGGAACTATGCAGTCCAATGTCTTTACTTCTTGTATTCTAGGCAATCCTAGAATCGACTTGTTGGGCGCTAAGCAGTCCTTTGCAACATTTGGTGTGTGTTAAGCGGACGTAGGCTCGACTTGGTTTTTGCTAGGCAGTCCTAGGCACGACTTGGGGGGAACTAAGGAGACCTAAGTGCGACTTGTTGGGCGCTAGGCAATCCTAAGGTCGACTTGGTGGTAGCTGGAATGTCTTAGGCATCTCTTTGTGGGTGCTTGGAAGCAATGGGCCCGTTTTGGTGGGTGCTTGGAAGTCCTAGGCTTGACGTGGAGGGAATTAAGCAGACTTAAGTGCGACTTATTGGCCGCTAGGCAGTCCTAAGCTTGACGTGTTGGGAACTATAAAGTCCGAGGCTCGTAATGGAAGGAATTTTGCAATACTGGGTTCGCATTTGTGGGTGCTTGACAGTCCTATACTCTTCTTCGTGGGAACTAGGCAGTCCTAGGCTTGACTTAGTGAGTGCTAGGCAGTACTAGACTTGACCTGGTGGGTTCAAGGCAGTCCTAGGGTCGACTTGGTGGGAACTAGTCTGTTCTAAGCTTGATTTGGTGGGTGCTACACAGACCTAGCCTCGACTTTGTAGTAAATAGGCAGTCGTGTGCTCATCTTGGAGGGAACTTGGCAGTCATGGGCCCGACTAAGTGAGTGCTAGGGAGTCCTATGTTCGAATCGATGGGTGCTTGTCAGAACTAGGCTCGACTTTGTTGGGGCTAGTAAGTCCTAGTCTTGACTTGATGGAACTAGGCAGTCCTGGGCTCTACTTGGTTGGTGCTAGGAGGTCCTAGTCTCGACTTGATGGCTCTAGGCATACCTAAGGTCGACTTGGTGGATGCTAGGCAGTCCTGAGAATGACTTGTGTGCTGGGCTGTCCTAGGCTCGATTTGGTGAGTACCAGACTCTCCTAGGCTAGACTTCGAGGTACAATGATTACTTTTGCTCGACTTGGTGGGTACTAGGCTGACCTATGCTCTACTTGGTGAGATAAAGTTTGTGCTGGGCTTGACTTGGGGTGCTAGGCAGTCCTAGTCGCCACTTGGTTGGTTGCTAGGCATACCATGGCTAGACTTGGTGGTTACTAGGCAGGTCTGGACTCGAGTGGTTGGGTGCTAGCCAGTCGTTGGCTTTACTTTGTGGGAACTAGACATATCTGGGCTTTACCTGGCGGGTGTTAGAAAGCCCTAGGCCCGACTTGGTGGATGCAAGGCAGTACTGAGGCCAAATTGGTGTGTGCTGGACAGTCCTAGGAAAGACATGTTGGGTGCTAGACAGTCCTAGGCACGAACGAAGGGGGGGGGGGGGGTGTCAGGAAGACCTAGGCTCGACTTGGTGGGAAATAGGCAGTCGTAGGCTTGATTTGGTGGAATTAGGCCGTATTGTTCTCACTTTGAGGCTGCTTGGCAGTCCTATGTAATTCTTAGTGAGACCTGGGTGGGAACTTCGCATTCCCAGGTTCGACTTGTTGTGTTATTTGCATTCCTAGGCTCGACTTGTTGGTGTTTAGGCTTCCCTTGGGTGCTCGTTAGGCCTAGGCTGGAATTGGATGCGCTAGGCAGTCCTAGTTCGACTTGGTTGGAACTGGGGAATCCTACGTTCGACTTAGTGGGTGCTATGCAGTATTAGGTTCAACATGGTGGGAATTAGGCAGTTGTAGTATCGACTTGGAGAGAACTAAGCAGTACTAAGCTCATATTGCTGGGTGCTAGGCAGTCTATGGCTGAATTGGTGGAAACTATCAAGTTCTGGCCTACTATTGGTGGGGACCAGGCAGACATAGGCTGGACTTGGTGTGGTCTAGTCTGTCCTAGGTTCGTCTTGGTTGGTGCTAGACAGCCCTAGGCTCGACTTGGTGGTAACTAGGCAGTCTTTAGCCCTACTTGTTGGGGACTAGGCAGTCCTAGACTCCAGTAGTGGGTTAAGACTGGCTTAGGCTATCCTTGGTGGGTTCTAGGCAGTCCTAAGCTCGACTTGAAGGGTGCTAGGCAGTCCTAGGCTCGACTTGGTGGGTTTCTAGTCAGTTCTAGGCTCGACTCGGTGGTGCCTAGGCAGTCCTAATCTCGACTTGTTGGAACTAGTATGTCCTAGGGTCGACTTGGTGGGGTTAGGCTGTCCTAGGCTAGTCATAATGGGGGCTAGGCATTCCTACGTTCGACTTTGTGGGTGCTACTCACTCATTAGCTCTACTTGGTGGAAGTAAACAGTCCTCTGCTCGACTTGGTGTATCCTAGGCTGTCCTACGCTCGACTTGATTGGTCTATAGTCCATCCTAGGCTGGACTCAGAGTTTACTTGGCAGTCAGAAGCTTGACTTGGTGGGAACTAGGCAGTCCTAGGTTCGAGTTGGAGGGAGTAGGCTGTCTTCGGCTAGTCTTGGTAAGTGCTAGGCAGTCCTAGGGTCGACTTGGTAGGTTCTAGTCAGTCCTATGCTAGACTTGGTGTGAATGAAGCAGTCCTAGGCGCTACTTGTTGGGAACTAGGCAGTACTGGGATCGACTTGATGGGTGCTAGTTAAGCCTATGCTCAACTTGGTGTGAACTAGGAAGCCTTACGATCTACTTTATGGGATCTACGCAGGCCTAGGTTCGACTTGATGGGTGCTAGGCAGTCCTAAACCATCCTTAGGGGGAACTAGGCAGTAATGTCCTCTACTTAACGGATGCTTGGGAGACCTACGCTCTTCTTGGAGGGATCTAAGCATTACTACGCTCTACTTGGTGAGAACTAGCCAGTACTAGACTTGACTTGGTGGGTGCCGGGAAGTACTAGGCTCGACTTGGTGAGTACTAGGCAGTCCCTGGCACGACTCGGTAGTAACTAGGCTGTCCAAAGCTCGACAAGGTGGGAACTAGGCAGTCCAAGGCTCTACTGAGATGGGGGATAGGGAGCCCTAGCCTCGACTTGGTTTATGCTAGGCAGTAATTGGCTCGATTTGGTGGGTACAAGGCAGTCCTAGGCTTGACTTGATGTGTGGTAGACAGTCCTAGGGTCTACTTTGTAGATACTATGCAGTCTAGGCATGGCTCAGTGGTAATTAGACAGTCCTAAGCTCGACTTGGTGGGCGCATAGTAACCCAAGACACGAGTTGGTGGTTTCTAGGTTATCCTAGCATCGACCTATTGTGAAATATCCAACCGTGCCTCGTATTGGTGGGAACTAGGGAGACCTATGCTCGAATTGGTGGGTAAAGGCAGTCCAATGATCGAATTATTGGTGCTAGGCAGTCCAAGGCTCGACTTAGTGTGTGCAAGGCAGTCCATAGTCTCGTATTGGTGCGATACTAGACAGTCTTGGCTCTTATTAGTGGGAACTAGGAAGACCAAGGGTTTACTTTATTAGTGTTAGGCAATGCAAGGCTCGAATTGGTGGGTGATAGGCTGTAATTCGCTCGACTAGGTGGGAACTAGACAGAACTAGGATCGACTTTGTGGGTTCTAGATAGTTCTAGGCTCAACTAGGTGGGAACTATGCTGTCCTAGGCTCGACTTTGTGGGTGCTATCTCAGTCCTACACTCCACTTTGTGGTAACTAGGCAGTCCTTGAGTCGACTTAGTGAGTGCTAGGCAGTACTAGGCTTGACCTGGTGGGTTCAAGGCAGTCCTAGGGTCGACTTTGTTGGAACTAGTCGTTTCTAGGCTTGATTTGGTGGGTGCTACACAGACCTAGCCTCGACTTTGTAGTAAATAGGGAGCCCTTGTCTCGTCTTGGTAGGAACTAGGCAGTCCAGGGCTCGACTTGGTGTGTGCTAATCATTACATAGTCTCGTATTTTTGCATGCTAGACAGTCTTGACGCGTATTGGTGACAATTAGGCAGATATAGGCTCGACTTTGTGTGTGCTAGGCAGTCCAAAGCTTGACTTGGTTGTAACCAGGCAGTAGTGGTCTCGATATGAGAAGTACTATGCAGTCCTAGGCTCGACTTGATGGGTGCTAGGAAAACCTAGTATCGACTTGGTGGGAACACAGCAGTCCTAGACTCAACTTGGTAGGAAGTAGGCTGGCCTATGCTCAACTTTGTAAGTGCTAGGCAGTCCTGTGCTCGACTTGATAGGAACTAGGCAGTCCTGTGCTCGACTTGGTAGGAATTAGTTGGTCTTGGGCTAGACTTGGTATGTGCTAGCCAGTCCTAGGCTCGACTTCGGGTGAGCTAGGCATTCCTAGTTTCGACTTGGTTGGAACTAATCAATCCTGGGGTCGGCTAGGTGGGTACTAGGTAGTCCAAGGTCCAACTTGTTGTATGCTAGGCAGTCGTAGTATCGGCTTGGTGGGTGCAAGGACGTCCCTGGATCGATTTGTTGAGAACAAGGCGCTTGACTAGGGCGTACTACACTGTCCTAGTCTCGTCTTTGTGGGAACTAGGCAGTCTATGCTGGACTTGATGTGAGCTAAGCAGTACATATTCTCGTATTTTTGCATGCTAGACAGTCTATACTCGTATTGGGGGAAATTAGGCAGATATAGGCTCGCCTTAGTTAGTGCAAGGCAGTCCAAGGCTTGACTATATGGGAACCAGGCAGTCACGGTCTCGTGCTGGGAAGTACTATGCAGTCCTAGGCTCGACTTGATGGGTCCTAAGAAAACCTAGTATCGACTTGGTAGGAACAAGGCAGTCCTTGCCGCCGCTTGGGGAGAGCTAGGTACTGCTATGCTTGACTTGGGTGGTGCTAGACAGTACTAGGCACGTCTTGGCGATTGCTAGTCAATACTGGGCTCAACTTGGTGGGTGGTTGACAGACCAAAGCAGGATTTGTTTAATGCTAGAGTTTATTAGGATCGACTTGTTGTGTTAAAGGAAGTTATAGTCTCGACTTGGTGGGAACTAACCACTCCTGGGCTCAACTTTGTTGGATCAAGGCAGTACTAGGCATGACTTGGTGGAATCTAGGCAGTCTTACCCTCGTATTGAGCAGAGAGGCTGCTAGTTAATCCTTGGGTCGACTTGTTGGGCGATAGGCAGTCCTAGCCTCGACATGGTGTTAACTAGGCTAACCAGGGCAAACTTTGTGGGGTGCATTAAGTGTTTGGCTATACTTGGGCCGTACTAGGCAATCCAGAGCTCTACTTGATGGGTGAAATGAAGTCCTAGGCTCTACTTGCTGGGTGCAAGTCATTCCAAGGATCGGCTGTGTGGGAACTAGGCAGTCCAAGGTTTTTACTTCTTGTGTGCTAGGCAGTTCTAGGCTCAACATGTTGGGCGCCTATCAATCCATTGCAACTTTTGGTACGTGCTAGGCAAACCTAGGCTCGACCTGGTTGGTTGTAATACGTCCTGAGCACGATTTGGGGGTGTTAGGCAGACTTAGGTTCGACTTGGTGAAAACTAGGCAGTCATAGGCTCGATTTGGTGGAATTAGGCAGTACTGGTCTTTGTGGGTTCGTGGCAGTCCTGTGCACTTTATAATGGGAACTAGGTAGTCTAGGTTCTACTTGGTGGGAGCAAGACGTAGGCTCGTCATGGTATGTGCTAGGCAGCCCTAGGCCAGACTCGGTGGGTGCTAGGTAGTCGTAAGACCGACTTGATTAGTGCTAGGCAAAACTATGCTCGACTTGGTGGGTGCTAAGAAGTCCATGGCTCGGCTTGGTGGGAAATATCATGTTCTGGCCTTGTATTGGTGGGAACTAGTAAGTCCTATACTCGACTTGGTGGGGGTAGGCTGTCCTAGGCTCTTCTGTGTGGTAGCAAGGCCTAGACCCGACTCGGTGGGTGCTAGGCAATCCTATGATCGACTTGGCGAGTGCTGGGCAGTACTATGCACTACTTGTTCGGTTCTAGGCAGTCCAAGGCCTGACTTGGTGGGAACTAACTAGTTCTGGCCTCGTATTGGTGGGCACTAGGTAGTCCTATGCTGAACTAGGTGAGAATAAGGCAGTCTTATACTAGACTATGTGGGTGATAGGCTGTTATAGACTCGACTTGGTGGGATCTAGCTTGTCATTGGTCTGATTTTGGGGGCTGCTAGTTAGCAGTAAGCTAGACATGTTGGGTGCTAGGCAGTCCTAGGCTGGAATTGGAGAGAACCAGGCAGTACTAGGCTCAGCGCGTGGAATGCTAGGCAGTTCAAGATTCGATCTGGAGGAAACCAGGCTGTCCTGGGCTCGACATGGACAGTGATAGAAAGTCTTAGGTTCGACTTGGTGGATGCTAGAATAGCCTATGTCAAACTTGGTGGGAGCTAGGCCTACATGGCCTCGACTTGTTGAAACTAGGCTGACCTGGGCTGGACTTGGAGGGGGGAGTATGCAGTCCTGAGTTAGACTTGGGGAGTGCTAGGCATCGCTAAGCTCTACTAGGTGGGTGCTAATTAGGCCTAGGCTCAACTTGGTGTTATCTTGGCAGTCCAGGGCTCGACTTGTGGTAACTGGGCAATAATAGGCTGAACTAGGTGGATGATAATTACGTCTAGGCGGAAACTTGGCAGTCCTATACTCTATGTGGTGGGAACTAGGTTGTCCTAGGACCGACTTGGTGGGTGCTAGACATTCCTAGGATTGACTTAATGGTAACAAGGCAGCCCTAAGTTCGAATTGATGGGCGATAGGGAGTCCTGAGCTGGACTTTATTGGGTGATATGAAGTACTAGGCTTGAATTGGAGAGAACCAGGCAGTAATAGGCTCGATTTGGGGGTGCCATGCAGTACTAGGCTGGAATTGGAGAGAACCAGGCAGTCCTAGGATCGATTTGGTCGGTGCTAGACAGTACTAGGTTCGACTTTGGTGGTGTAAGGCATGCCTAGGCTCCACTTCGTAGGAACTAGGTTCTACTTGGTAGGAAATAGTCAGAACTGTGCACGAATTTAACAGTGTTTTGCAGTCCTACGCTCTTCTTGGAGGGAACTAGGCAGTACTAAGCTCGACTTGGTCGGTGCTGGGCATTTCTGAATTAA
Organism: Dryococelus australis; assembly: GCA_029891345.1. Taxonomy (NCBI): domain Eukaryota; kingdom Metazoa; phylum Arthropoda; class Insecta; order Phasmatodea; family Phasmatidae; genus Dryococelus; species Dryococelus australis. The sequence continues at coordinate 177,549,778 of CM056995.1, forward strand.
CTTAATGGATGATAGGCAGTCCTAGTCACTTCTTGGTGGGTGATAGGCAATCCAAGGATCGGCTTGTTCATAATTTGGCGGTATAAGGTTCGACTTGTTGGGTGCTAGTCAGTCCTAGGCTCGACTTGTTGGGTGCTAGTTAGTCCTATGCTCGACTTGGTGGTAACTAATTAGTCCTAAGCTCAACTTGATGGGAGCTAGGCAGTCCCAGGCGCGACTAGGTTGGAACTAGTCAATTCAAGGCTCGATTTTTGAGGGAATTATGCAGTACTGGGCACGACTTGGTGGGTGATTTGCAGTACTACAGTATACTTGGTGTTAACTAAGCACTCATAATCTCGACTATGTAGGTGCTAGGCAGAACAAGGCACGACAGGGTATGTGCTAGTTAAGCCGAGGCTCGATTTGGTGGGAACTATGTAATCCTATGCTCACTTGTTTGGAATATGGCAGACCTAGGCTTGACTTGGTGGGTACTACTTAGTACTATGCTTTACTTGTTGGGAACTAGGCAGTCCTGTGCTTAACTTGCGTGCTAGGCAGCCCGGGGCTCGAATTGGTGGGTGCTAGGCAGTCTGTGGGACGACTTGGGGGAACCAGTCAGTCCTAGGCTCGACTTGGTGGGAACTATGTAGTACTGGGCTCGATTTGGTGGGTGCTTGGCAGTCCTGTGCTCTAATTGGTGGAAATAGGCAGTTCTAGGCTCTACTTGGTGGGTGATAGGCAATACTGGGCTCGACTAGGGGGGTACTAGTTATGCCTAGGCTTCACTTGGTGGGAACTTGGTGGTAATATGCTCTACTTGATGGGAACTAGGCTGTCCTATGCTCGACTTGTTGGGTGCTAGAAAATCCTAGGCTACTTATGCTGGGTGCTAGGCAGACCTAGGCTCGTCTTGTTGGGTGCAAAGCAGTCCTATGCTGGAAGTGGAGAGAACAGGACAGTGCTAGACTCGACTTGGAGGGTGCTAGGCAATCAAAGGCTCGTCTTGTTGCGAACCAGGCAGTCCTGGGCTCGAATTGGTGTGTGCTACGCAGTACCTAGTCTCGTATTGGTGTTTGCTAAACTGTTTTGGCTTCAATTGGCAGGAAATAGGCAGACCTAGGATCGACATTGTCGGAACTAGGCCATCCTGGACTCAACTAGGTCGGTGCTACACAGTCCTTGGTTTGACGTGATGGGTGCTAGACAGTCGTTTTCACGACTTGATGGGAACTATCTAGTTCTGGCCACGTGTTGTTGTGAACTAGGTAGTCCTAGGCTGAACTTGGTGAGAATAAGGCAATCTAATGCTCGACTAGGTGGGTGCTAGGGTATGCTATGATCCAATTGGTGAGAGATATCTTGTTCGAGGACTGGTTTTTGGATGGTGCTAGGCAGATGTAGGCTAGACTTGTTGGGTGCTAGGCAGTCCTAGGCTGGAATTGGTGAGAACCAGGCAGTCCTAGGATCTACTTGGTGGGTGATAAACAATCCTAGGCTCGACTTGGTGAGTGCTAGGCTGTATTTGGTCCGATTTGGTTGGTGCTAGGCTGTTCTAGGGTCGATTTGGTAGGTGCCAGGCTGTCCTAGGCCTGTCTTGGTGGTTGATAGACAGCCCTAGACTCGACTTGGAGGGTGCAAGGCAGGGCTTAGCTAGAATTGGTGTGTGCTTGGCAGTCCAACGATCTACTTGTTTAGAACTAGGAAGTTCTAGGCTCGACCTGGTGTTGCGCTCGGCAGTACTAGTTTTGACAAGGTGGGTACTAGTTACGCCTAGGCTCGACTTGGTGGGAACTAGGCAGTCTTACACTTAACTTGGTGGGAATTAAGCAGTCCTAGGCACGACTCGATGGTACTAGGCAGTCCTGACTTCAATGTGGTGGGTGCTAGGGAGTACTAAGCAGGACTTGTTGGGTGATAGGCAGTAAGAGGATGGAATTGGAGAGAACTAGGCAGTACTAGTCTCGACTTGGGGATGCTAGGCCGTATTATGCTGGAATTGGAGAGAACCAGGTAGTCTTGGGATCTGTGTGTATGGTGCTAGGCAGTACTACGGTGGGTGTAAGGCAGGACTAGACTTACCTTGATGGGAACTAGGCAGTGTTTCGCAGTCATACACTCTTTTTGGTTGGAACTAGATAGTCCTAGGTTCGACTTGGTGAATGTTACGCAGTACTGGCTCGACATAGTGGGTGCTAGGCTGTCATAGACTCGACTCCTTGGGTGCTTGGCAGAACTATGCTCTTCTTGTATGGTGCTAGGAGATCCTAGGCCCTACTTTATGGAATTATGCGGTCGTAATCTCAACTTGGTGGTTGCTAGGCTGTCCTAGGATTAGCTAGGTTGGAAATAGTTTGTCCAAGTTTCGACTTGTTGAGTACTTGGCAGTCGTAAGATCGACTTGTTCGGTTCTAGGCAGTCCCTGGCTTGATTTGTTGGGTTTTCGGCAGATATATGCTTGACTTGGTTGGTGCTAGGCATTCCTAAGCTCGACTTGGTGGGAACTATACAGACCTATGCTCTACTTTGTGGGGGCTAGTCTGTCCTATGCTCGACATGGTGTAAACTAGATAGTTCAATGATCGAATTGGTGGGAAAAAGGCATACCTGGGCTCCATATGGTGGGAGATGCCAGGGAGCATGATTTGCTTAGAGCTAGGGAGTTGATCCAATTGTTGGGATAAAGGCAGTTCTATTCTCGACTTGGTGTGAACTAGACATTCCTGGACTCGACTTGGTTGGATCAAAGCAGTACTAAGCACGACTTGGTGGGAACTAGGCAGCATTGTCCTCGATTGTGGTGGGGGTCTGCTAGTTAATCCTAGGGTCTACTTTGTGGATGCTAGGCAGTTCTAGGATCGGCAGTGTGTTAACTAGGCTAACCAGAGCTAGACTTGATGGGATTTAGGAAGTGCTAGGCTATACTTGGGGCGTATTAGGCAGTCGTAAGCTCGACTTGTTGGGAACTATGCAGTTATAGGCTTGATTAAGGCCTTCTACACAGTAATAGGCTCGACTTGGTGGTAACTAGGCAGTCCTGGGCTTTACTTGGGGGGGGGGGGTACTAGGCAGTACTAGATGAGTCTGGGGGTTTGTTAGTCAATACTGGGCACAACTTGGTGGGTGAAAGGCTGACCTAGTCTTGACTAGTTAGTTGCTAGGCAGTCCTAAGCTCGACTTTGTGTGTGCTAAGCAGTCCTAGATTCGTATTATTTGGAACTAGGCAGTCCTGGGCGCGACTTGGGGAGAGCTAGGTAGCCCTAGGCTCGACTTGGTGGGAGCAAGCCAGTCCTAGGGTTGTTTTTATAGGTTCTAGGCAGTCCCTGGCCCGACTTGGTGGGTGCAAGGCAAAACCGAGCTCGAATTGGTGGGTGCTTGGCAGTCCTGTGCGGGATTTGTTAGGTGTAAGGGAGCCCTAGCCTCGACTTGTTGGGTTTTAGGCAGTCCTAGTCCCGACTTGGTGATAACTAACCAGTCCTGTGATTAACTTGTGAGAGGAGGGGATCTGTAGTCAATGCTAGGGTAGACTTGGTGGGTGCTAAACAGTCCTAGGCTCGACTTGGTGAGTGTTTGGCAGTACTTGATTCGACTTGGTGGGTGATAGGCAGCCCTAGGCTCGACTTGCTGGGGGATAGGCTGCCTTAGGCTTGTCTTGGTGGGTGATAGATAGGCCTAGGCCCACATTTGGTGGGTGCAAGGCAGTACTGAGCTTGAATTGGTGGATATTTGGCAGTCTTATGCTGTACTTGTTGGGAACTAGGAAATTCTAAGCTCGACTTGGTGGATACTAGGCAGTCCATGGCTCGACTCGGTGGTAACTAGGCAATCCTAAGCTCGACTTGGTGGGTGGTAGGGAGTCCTGAGCAGAACTTGTTGGGTGATAGGAAGTACTAGGCTGGAATTGAAGAGAACCAGGTCATACTAGGGCCGAATTGGGGGTGCTAGGCAACCCTAGGATGGAATTGGAGAGAACCAGCCAGTCATAGTATCGACTTGTGTGGTGCTAGGCATTACTAGGCTCGACTTGGTTGGTGTAAGGCGGGCCTAGTCTCCACTTGGTGAGAATTATGCAGTGGGAGGCTCTACAAGGTAGGAAATAGGCATAATGTGCTCGACTTCATGTGTGTCTGGCAGTCCTATGCTCTTCTTGGTTGGAACTAGGCAGTACTATGGTCGACTTGGTAAGTGTTAGGCAGTACTAGGCTAGCCATTATATGTGCTAGTTAGTCATAGGCTTGACTTCTTGGGTGCTAGATATTCCTTGTCTCGACTATGTGAGTGCTTGGCAGAACTAGGCTTGTTTGGTTTGGTGCTGAGAGGTCATATTCTCGACTTGATGGAACTAGGTAGTCCTAGGCTCGACTTGGTGGGTGCTGGGCTGTCCTGAGCAGGACTTGTTGGGTAAAAGGCGGTCCTAAGATAGAATTGGAGGGAACCACGCATTACTAAGCTGGACTTGGGTGAGCTAGGCAGTACTATGTTCGACTTGAGAATTGCTAGTCATTCCTCTGCACAGCTTGCTGTGCGATAGGCAATCATAGGCTCGACTTGGTGGGAACGAGGCCATACGCTCTTCTTGGTGGGGGCTAGTCTGCCCTAGGCTCGACTTGATGTGAACTAGATAGTTCAAGGATAGAATTGGTGGGAACAAGGTAGACCTGGGCTCGATATGGTAGACCATGCCAGAAATTGGCTCTTCTTGGTGAGCACTGGGCATTCTTTAGGTCGGTTGGATGGGTGATAGGCAGGCCTAGGCTCGACTTGGTGGATGTTAGGCAGTTCTATGATCGGCTAGGTTGGAGCTAGTTTGAGCACGGTTCGACTTGTTGTGTGCTAGGCTGACGTACGCTCGACTTGGTGAGTGCTAGGCAGTACTAGGCGCGACTTCGTGGGTGCTAGGAAAAACTAGGCACGACCTCTTGGGAACTATCTATTTCTGGCCTTGTATTGTTGGGAATTAGGCAGTCCTAGGCTCAACTTGGTGGGGGCAAGGCCGTCGTAGGCTCGTCTTGGTGGGTGCTTGGAAGCACAATGCCCGACGTGGTGGGTGCTAGGGAGTCCTATGCTCGACTTGAAGGGAACTAATCAAACCTAAGTTCGCTTTGGTGGGTGCTAGGTAGTCCTAGGCTCGTCTTGGTGGGCACTAGGCAGTGCTAGGTTCCTACTGGTAGGAATGAGGCAGTACTGGGCTCGCCTTTGTGGGTGATTGGAAGTGCTACACTCTTATCGGTGAGGATTAAACAGTCCTAGGTTCGACTTAGTGAATGCTAGGCAGTACTACGCTCGACTTGGTGGGTTCAAGGCAGTCCTATGGTCGACTTCGTGGGAACTAGGCCAGCTTTAGGCTTGATTTGGTGGGTACTACACAGTCCTAGGCTCGACTTGATAGTAAATTGGCTTTCCTGCGCTCGTCTTGGTGGGAATTTGGCAGGCATGGGCCCGACTAAGTAAGTGCTAGGGAGTCCTAGGCTCGACTTAATGGGGGCTTGGCAGACCTAAGCTCGAATTGGTTGAGGCAAGAAGGTCCTAGTCTCGACTTGATTGAACTAGGCATTCCTTAGCTCGACTCGGTAGGTGCTATGAGATCCTAGACTCGGCTTGATGGTACTAGGCATCCGTAAGCTCGACTTGGTGGGTGCTAGAAAGTCCTCAGCAGGACTTGTTGTGTACTAGGCTGTCCTAGACTCGATTTGGCGAGTGTCAGCCTCTCCTATACTCGACTTGGGAGTACACGGATGTCTTATGCTCTACATGGTGGGAACTAGTCTGATCTATGCTCGAATTGGTAGGATAAAGGGAGTTTTCGGCTCGTCTTGGAGGGCGGTGTGATAGGCAGTCCTAGGCTCGACTTGGTGCGTGCTACTATGTCCTTATCTTTACATGTTGGCTGCTAGGCAGACGTTTACTTGAATTGGTAGGTGATTGGCAGACCTAGGCTCGACTTGGTTATTGGTAGGAGTTCCTAGGCTCGACTTGATGGAATTAGGTATTCCTATTGTCGACTTCATGGGTGCTATGTACTCCTATGCTCGACTTGGTGGTGCTAGGAAGGTCTAGGATTGTCTGGGTGGGTGCTAGGCAGTCCTAGGTTCGATTCGGTGATAAATAGATAGTCCAAAGCTTGACATGGTGGGTGTTAGGCAGAACAAGGATCGACTAGGTGTTCTAGTTAGTCCGAGGCACGATTTGGTGGGAACTATGTAGTCCTACGCTCACTTGGTAGGAACTAGGCAGTCGTAGGCTTTACTTGGTGGTTACTAGTTAGTCCTACGCTCTACTTGATGGGAACCGGGCAGTCCTGGGATTCGACTTGCTTGGATCAAGGCAGTGCAGTACTAGGCACGACTAGGTGTGAACTAGTCAGACTTCTCTTCGTCTTGATGATGAGGGGGGCTGCTAGTCAATCGTAGGGTCGTCTGAGTGGGTGCTAGGCGGACCTAGCCTAGCCTTAGTACTCACTAGGCTAACCTTGGCTCAACTTGGTGGGATATAGGAAGTGCTGGCCTCTACTTGTGGCGTGCTAGACTGTCCTAGACTCGACTTGGTGGGAACTAGGCAGCACTAAGCTCAACTTGGTCTGTGCTAGACTGTCCTCGACTCGTTGTGTGCTAAGCAGTCCTTTGTAACACTTGGTGGGTGCTAGGAAGAATTAGGCTCGACTTTGTTGGTGCTAGGCAGTCCTAGGCACGACTTGGAGGGTCATAGGCAGAACTAGGCTCCAATCGGTTGGAACTAGGCAGTGGTAGGCTCGACTGTGTAGGAATTAGGCAGTAGTGGGCTCCACATTTTGGGTGTTTGACAGCCCAACGCCCTTCTTGGTTTTGTACTAGTTAGTCGTAGGCTCGACTTGGTAAGTGCTATGCAGTACTAGATGCGACTTGGTGGGTGCTAGGAAGTCCTATGCTTGACTTGGTGGGTGCTAGGAAGTCCTATGCTTGACTTGGTGGGTGCTAGGAAGTCCTATGCTCGACTTGGTGGGAACTATCTAGTTCTGTCTTTGAATTGGTGGGTAGTAGGCAGTCATAGGATCAAATTTGTGGGGTGCTAGGCTGTCATAGGCTCGTCTTGCTGGGTGCTTGTAGCACTAGGCCCGACTTGGTGGGTGCTAGGCAGTCGCAGGCTCGACTTGATGCATTGCATTTCTCGTATTGGTAGGAATTAGGCAGTACTGGGCTCGCCTTTGTAGGTGCTTGGCAGTCCTATGCTCTTCTTCGTGGGAACTAGGCAGTCCTAGGCTCGACTAAGCGAGTGCTAGGCAGTACTAGGCATGCTTATTAGCAACTTGGCATTCCTGGGCTCGTCTTGGTAGAAACATGTAATTCATGGGCACGACTAAGTTAGTGCTAGGGAGTCCCAGATTCGACTTTATGGGTGCTTGGCAGGCCTTGGCTCGACCTGGTTGGAGCTAGGAGGTCTTAGTCTCGACTTGATCTTACTAGGTATTCCTAAGATAGACTTGGTTTGTGCTAGGAGGTCCTAGTCTCGACTTGATGGAACTAGGCATGCCTAAGCTCGACTTGGTGGGTGGTAGGCAGTCCTGAACAGGACTTGTTGTGTGCTAGGCTGCCCTAGACTCGACTTGGTGAGTGTCAGACTCTCTTAGGCTCAACATGGGGGTACGAGGGTGGCTAATTCACAGCATTGTGGGATCTAGGCAGATCTATGCTCGACCTGGTGGGATAAATAGGACAGGTTGGTTCGACTTGGGGGTTGCTAGGCAATCATAGGCTAGACTTGGTGGCAACCAGGCATTACTATGGTTCGACTTGGACGGTGCTAGGCATTTCCGATTACGACTTGATGGATGATGGGCAATCCTAGTCTCGACTTGGGGGATGTTAGCCAGACCTAGGCTCGACTTGGTGGGAACTAGGCAGTAGTAGGCTCGAATTAGAGGAATTGGGCACAACTGTTCTCATTTTGTGGGTGCTAGGCAGTATTAGGCATATCTTAGTGGGAACTATGAAGTCGTAGAATCGTCTTGCTGCATGCTAGGCAATACTATGTACGCCTTGGAGGGTGGTAAGCAGAACAAGGCTCGAATTGACTGGAACTAGGCAGTGGTAGGCTCGACTTGGTAGTAATTTGGCAGTGCTAATCTTGGTGAGAACGAGGTAGTCATAGGCTGGACTTGGTCGATTCTGGGTAGACCTAGGCTCGACTTGTTGGGTTTCAGGCAATCCTAGACTTTAATTAGTGGGAATTATCTTTTTCTGACCTTATATTGGTGGGAACTAGGTGGTCTTCAGCTGAACTTTGTGAGAATAAGGCAGTCTTATACTCGGCTATGTGGGTGCTAGGCTCTTCTAGGCTCAACTTGGGGGCTGCTAGGTAGAAGTAAGCTAGACTTGTTAGGTGCTAGGCAGTCCTAGGCTATAATTGGTAAGAACCAGGCCGTCCTAGGCTCAGCTTTTGGGGAGCTAGGCAGTCCAAGATTTGACATGGTGGGAACCAGGCTGTCCTGGGTTCGACACAGAGAATTATAGAAAGTCTTAGGATCGACTTGTTGGGTGCTAGGATAGCCTTAGCTCGACTTGGTGGGAACTAGGCACACCTGGGCTTGACGTGTTGGTAACTAGGCTTACCTGGGCTCGAATTGGTGAAGTATGCAGTCCTGGGTTCAACTTGGAGAATGCTCGGCATTCCTAACCTCGAGAAGGTGGGTGATTGTTAGAACTCGTCTTGGAGGGTATCTAGTCAGTCTTAATCTCGATTCGGTGGTAACTAGGCAGTCCTTAGCTTGACTTGGTTGGGCTAGGCAGTCATACCCTCGATTTTATGGGTGTTGGCTATCCTATGCTAGTCTTGATGGGTGCTAGGCAGTCCTAGACTCGACTTCGTGGATGCTAGTAAGAACTAGCTCAACTTGGTAGTAACTGATAAAGCCTAGGCTCATCTAGATGGGTGCTAGGCAGTTCCAGGTGCGACTAGGTGGGAAATAGTCAGGCCTAGACACGATTTTTGGGGAACTAGGCAGTACTGGGTACGACCAGGTGGGTGGTTGGCAGTACAACTATCATCTTAGTGGGAACTAAGCAGTCCTAGGCTTGACTTGGTGGAGATACTAGTTAGTCCTAATCTCTACTTGGTGGGAACTAGGCAGTCCTGGGATTGACTTAGTGTGCTAGGCAGCCTGAGGCTCAATTTGGTGGGTGATACGAGGCCCCAGGTTCGAATTGGTGGGTGCTAGGCAGTGCTAGCCTTAAATTTGAAAGTACCAGGCAGTCCTAGGCATGACTTCGGGTTGTGCTAGGCAGTTCGAGGCTATACTTGGTGGGTGCTAGGTATTACTAGGCATGACTAGGTGGGTACTAGTTATGCCTAGGCTCTACTTGGTGGGAAATTGGGAGTCATATGCTCGACTTGGTGGGAACTATGTATTCCTTTGCTCTACTTGGTGGGTGCTAGGCATATCTAGGCTGAATTGGTGGGTGCTAGGCAGTCCTACACTGGAATAAGAGAGAACAATGCAGTACTAGACTCGACTTGCGGGTGCTATGCATTACTATGCCCGTCTTGGGGATTTCCAAAAATTCCTGGGTATAACTTAGTGGGTGACAGGCAATCCTAGCCTCGACTCGGTTTATGCTACGCGGTCCAAGGCTAAACTTCGTGTGAACTATCTAGTTCTGGCCTTGTATTGGTTGTAACTAGGAAGTCCTATGCTTGACATGATGGTGTCAACGCTGTCCTGGGTTCGTCTTAGAAAGTGCTATACAACCCTAGGCCCAACTTGGTGGGTGCTAGGTAGTCCTATTATCGACTTGTTATAAACTAAGGCTACCCTGGCTCGACTTGGTGGGTGAAACGCTGTCCTAGGCTCGACTTGGTGGGTGAACGCTGTCCTAGGCTCGACTTGGTGGGAACTAGGCATACCTATTCTCGTTTTGGTAGGAATTAGGTAGTACTGGGCTCGACATTGTGGGTTCTTGGCAGTACTATGCTCTTCTTGTTGGGAACTAGGCAGTCCTAGGCATGTCTTGGTGAGGGCCAGGCAGTACTAGGCTCGACTTGGTGGTTGCTAGGCACATCAATGCTAGACTTGGTGCGAACTATCAAGTTCCGATCTCGTATGTGTGAAAATAAGTTAGTTGTAGGCTGAACTTTGTGGGAATTAGGCATTTCTAGGCTTAATTTGGGGGGTGTTACACATTCCTAGGCTTGACTTGGTAGTAACTAGGCAGTCCTGCACTCGTCTTGGTGGGAACTAGGCAGTCATTGGCACTACAAAGTGTGCACTAGGGAGTCCTAGGCACGACTTCGGGTGTGCTAGGCAGTCCTTTGCATGACTTGTTTGGAACTAGGTTGTCCTGGTCTCCACTAGTTATAGGCTACACAATCCGTAGTCTCGTATTTGTAATTGCTAGAAAGTCTTGTCATGACTTTGTGGGAACAAGGCAGACCTATGCTCGACATGGTCGAAACTAGGCTTTCCTTGGCGCACAACTTGGTGGGTGCAAGGCAGTCCTTGGTTCGACCTGGTCTATGATACTTGACAGTACTAGGTTTGACTTGTTGGGTGCTTGCAGTGTTTGGGTCGACTTGGTGAGTGCTTGGCAGTCCTACACTCCAACTGGTGGGAACTAGGCAGTCCTTGGCTGGACTTGGTGGGTACCAGGAACTTCTAGGCTCAACTAGGTGGGTACTAGTCACACCTACGCTTGACTTGGTGGGAACTTGTCAGTCCAACGCTCTACTTGGTGGGAACTAGTCTGTCCTAGGCTTGACTTGGTGGGTTATAGACAGTCCTAGTCTCAGCACATTGGTAACTAGGCAGCCCTAAGCTTGAATTTGTGGGTGCTAGTGTGTCCTGAGCTGAACTTGTTGGGTGACAGGCAATACTAGGCTGGAACTGGAGAGAACCAGACCGTCCTAGGATAGACTTGGAGGTTGTGAGGCTTTACTAGGCTCGACTTGGGGGGTGTAAGGCATGCCAAGGCTCCACGTGGTGGGAACTAGGATGTGGTAGTTTCTACGTGGAGAGTGCTAGGCAGTACTAGGATCGATATGCTGTGTGCTAGGCAGTCCTATGCTTACTTGGGGGGGGGGGGCTAGTCTGCCCTAGGCTCGACTTGGGGGACGCTAGGCTGTCCCGAGCTCGATATGATTGGTGATAGGCAGGGCAAGGTCTGACTTGGTGGCTGCTAGGCATTCCTTGACTCGACTATGTGGGTGTTTGTCACAACTAGGCTCGACTTGATGGAACTAGGTAGTCCTAAGCTCTACTTGGTTGGTGCAAGGCTATCCTGACAGGACTTGTTGGGCAATAGGCAGTGCTATGATGGAATTGGAAACAACCAGACAGTACTAGGTTCGAATTGGGTGTGATAGGCAGTTCTATGCTCGTCTAGGGGATTGCTAGTAATTCCTGGGCTCAACTTAGTGGGTGCTAGGCAGTCCTAGGCTCGACTTGGTTGGAACTAGGCAGTTATACACTCTACATGGTGGGGGCTAGTCTATGGTAGGCTCGCCTTGGTGGGTGCTAGGCAGTTGTGAGCTCGATTTGATGGGTGATAGGCAGGCCGATGCTCGACTTGGTGGGTGCTATTCAGTCCTAGGATCGGCAAGGTTGAAACTAGGCTGTCCAAGGTTTGTCTTATTGTGTGCTATGCAGATGTAAGCTCGACTCATTGGTGCTAGGCAGCCCTTAGTTTGACTTGTTGGGTTTTAGGCAGACGTATACTTAAGTTGGTTGGTGCTAGGCAGACCTAGGCTCGACTTGGTGGAAACTAGGTGGTCGTAGGCTCATTTTGTGGAATTAAACAGAACTGGTGTCATTTTTTGGGTGCTCGACTGTCCTGTGCACTTCTTAGTGGAACTAGAGAGTCCCAGAATCGTCTTGGTGAGTGATAGGCAGTGCTAAGCACAACTGGGAGATAGGCAGAACAAGGCTCCAATGGGTTGGAACTAGGCAGTGTTAGGTTCGACTTGGTAGGAATTAGGCAGTACTGGGATCTACTTTGTGGGTCTTTAGCAGCCCTACGCTCTTCTTGGTGAGAACGAGGCGGTCATAGGCCCGACTTGGTGAGTACTGGGCATACCTAGGCTTGACTTGTTGGGTTCTAGGCAGTCCTAGGCTTTGATTGGTGGGAACTATCTTGTTATGGCCTCGTATTGGCTGATCTAGGCTCAGCTTGGTTGAAACAGCCAGTCCTTGGGCTGATAGGTAGAAGTAAGCTAGACTTGTTGGGTGCTAGGCAGTCCTAGGCTGAAATTGGAAAGAACTAGGCTATCCTGGGCTCGACATGCAGAGCAATAGAAAGTCTAAGGTTCGACTTGTTGGGAGCTAGGAAGTCTTAGCTCGACTTGGTGGTAGTTAGGCCTACCTGGGCTCGACATGTTTGTAACTAGGCTGATGTGGGCTTGACATGGGGGGAAGTACACAGCCCTGGGTTCGACTTGGGGAATACTAGGTATTCCTAAGCTCAAGAAGGTGGGTGCTAGTTAGGCCAAATTTCAACTTGGGGTGAACTAGGCAGTCCTAGGCTCGACTTGGTTGGGAACTATGTAGTCATACGCTTGACTTAGTGCATGCTAGACTGTCCTAACTAGAATTGTTTGGTGATAGTTTGTCCTAGCACCACTTGGTGGGAACTAGTCATTCCTAGGCACGATTTGGAGGGTGCTAGGCAGAACTAGACTCGACTAGGTGGGTTATTGTTAGGCCTAGGATAGACTTGTTGGAAATAATGTAGTCCTACGCTCTACCAGTTGGGAACTTAGTAGTACTATTCTCGAGTAGGTGGGTGGTAGGCAGTCCTACGTACTGATTGGTGGGTACTAGGCAGTTATAGTCATGACTTGTAGGGTGCTAGGCAGTACAAGACTTGACTCAGTGGGTACTATTTAAGCTTAGGCTCGGTTTGGTGGGATCTACGCAGTCCTAGGCACGACTTGATGGCCGCTAGGCAGTACTAGGCTCGACTCTGGGGGTACAAGTTAAGATTAGGCTCGATTTGATGGGATCTAGGCCATCCTAGGCACGACTTAGTGGGTGCTAGTCAGTACAATACCCGACTAGGTGGGTACAATGTATGCAGAGGGTCCAATTTGGTGGGAACAAGGCAGTCCATGCTCTACTTGGTGGGAACTAGGCAGTCCTAGGCTCGACTTGGTGGGTACCAAGCAGTCTTAGGATGAACTTTGTGGGGACTAGGCATTTATAGGCTTAATTTTGGGGTTTCTACTCAGTTATAGGCTTGCTTTGATAGGCGATAGGCTGTCCTAGGCTGGACTTGATGGGTGCTATGTAGTTCTATGATCGGCTAGGTTGAAACTAGGTTATCCAAGACTCGACTTGTTTGGTGCTAATCATTGCTTGGCTTTACATGTTGGGTTTTAGGCAGACCTATACTTTACTTAGTTGGTGTTAGGCTGTCCTAGGCTCGACTTTGTGCGAAATAGGGAGTCCTAATAACAACTTGGTGGGTACTATGTAGTCAGGAGCAGCATTTGTTTGGACCTAGGCAGTCCTAGGTTTGACTAGTTCGGTTAAAGGCAGCCCTAGTCTCGACTTGGTGGGAACTAGCCAGAACTGGGCTTGAATTGGTTGGATCAAGACGTACTAGGCACGACAAGGCCTAGTACTGTCTTGGTGGGTGTACACAGTCCTAGGCGCGAATTGGTAGTAATTTGGAATTCATGGGCTCTTTTTGGTAGGAACTTGGCAGTCATGGGCATGACAAAGTAAGCGCTAGGTTGTCCTATAATCGATTTTATGGGTGCTTGGCAGACGTAGGCTCGACTTGGTTGGGGCTAGGAGGTCATAGTCTGGACTTGATGGAACTAGGCATTCATAAACTCGACTTGGTTGGTGTTAGGTGGTCCTAGGCTCAACTTGATGGTACTAGGCATACCTAAGCTCGACTTTGTGACTGCTAGGCAGTCCTAAGCACTTCTTAGTGGGAGCTAGGCAGTCCTAGATTCGTCTTGGTGAGTGCTAGGCTGTCATAGGCACGACATGGAGGGTGATAGGCAGAACAAAACTCCAATTGGTTGGAACTAGGCAGTGGTAGGCTCGGCTAGGTAGGAATTAGGCAGTACTGGACTCGGCTTTTTGGGTGTTTGGCAGTCCTATGCAATTCTTGGCAAGAACGAGGCAGTCATAGGCTCACTTGATGAGTACTGGGTAGACCTAAGCTCGACTAGTTGGGTGCTATGCAGTATTAGGCCCGACTCATTGGTTGCTGGGCGTTCCTTGGCCCGACTATGTGGATGCATGGCAGAACTAGACTCGACTTGTTTGGTGCTAGGAGATCATAGACACGACTTGGGGGTAGTTAGGCTTTCCTAGGCTCGTCTTGGTGGGAACTATCTTGTTCTGGCCTCGTACTGGTGAGAACTAGGCAGTCTTAGGCTGAACTTGGCGTAAATAAGGCCATCTTATGCTCGACTATGTGGGTGCTAGGCTGTTCTAGGCTCAACTTGGTGGGAGCTAGCCAGTCCTTGGGCTGATTTTGCGGGCTGCTAGGTAGAAGTAAGCTAGACTTGTTGGGTTCTAGGCAGTTCTAGGCTGGAATTGGAAAGAACCAAGCAGTTCTAGGCTCAGTTTGTGGGGTGCTAGGCATTGCACAATTCGACCTTGTGTGAACCAGGCTGTCCTGAGATCGAAATGATGCGTGATATAAATTCTTAGGCTCGACTTGGTGGGTACTAGGAAAGCCTTAGCTCGACTTTGTGGGAGTTAAGCGTACCTGGGCTCGACTTGTTGGTAACTAGGCTGATATGGGCTCGACATTGGGGGAAGTACGCATTCTTGGGTTCGACTTGGTGAATGCTAGTCATTCCTAAGCTCCAGAAGGTGGGTACTAGTTAGACCTAGGATCGACTTGGTATGAACCAGGCGGACCAGGGCTCGACTTGGCGGAACTGGGCATTTCTAGGCTCGACTTGGTGAGTGTTACACTGTACTACACTCGATATGGAGTGTGCTAGGCAGTCCTAGAACTCTATTTGGTGGGTATCTAGTCAGTCCTAATCTCATTTCGGTTGTAACTAGGCAGTCCTAAGCTCGACTTGGAGGGAACTAAGTAGTCCTAGGCTCGATATGGTTGGAGTTAGCCTGTCCTAGGCTACTCCTGGTGGGTGCTAGGCAGAACTAGGCTCGACTTGTTGGGTGCTAGGCAGTCCTAGGCTGCAACTGGAGAGAAACAGACTGTCCTAGGCTCGACTTGGTGGGTGCCAGGCAGTACTAAGCTCGTCTTGGGGATTTCTATTCAGTCATTGGCTCAACTTTATGGGTGATAGGCAGTCCTAGACAATACTTGGTAGGTCTTGTCAGACCTATTCTCGACTTGGTTGGTGCCATGAGGTCCTAGGCTCGACTTGATGGAACTATGTAGTCCTAAGTTCGACTTGGTGGGTTCTAGGCAGTTCTGAGCAGGACTTGTTTGGTGATAGGCAACCCTATGCTGGTATTAGAGAGAACCAGGCGGTACTAGTCTCGACTTGAGGGGTGCTAAGCAATACTAGGCTCGTATTGGGTATTGCTAGTCAGTCCTGGGTTTTACTTGATGGGAATAAGGCAGTCTAATGTTCGAATATGACTGTTCTAGGACATATTCGTTTCAACTTGGTGAGAGATAGCCAATCCTAAGGCTGATTTTGGAGGCTGCTAGGCAGAAGTAAGCTGCACTTGTTGGGTGCTGGGGAGTCCTAGGCTGGAATTGGAGAGAACCAGGCGTTTCTAGGCTCGATGTAGTGAGTGCTATGCTGTCCTAGGTTCGACATGGAGGGTGATAGGCAGTCCTAGGCTCAACTCGGTTGTAGCTAGGCAGTACTAAGCTCCTCTTGGTTGAAAATATGCATAGATAGGCTCGTCTTGGAGGGTGTAGGGTGTCCTAGGCTCGTCTTGGTGGGTGCTAGGCAATCCTCGGCTCGACTTGAAGAATCCATGTCAGTCCCAGAGACGACTAGATTGGAACTAAGCTGTTGTAGGCTTGACTTGGTGGGATCAAGCCTGATCTAATCTCGTCTTGGTGAGTGCTAGGCAGCCCTAGGCCAGACTTGATAGGTGCTAGGCAGTACTAGGCTCTACTTGGTGGGTTATAGGCAGTCTTAGGCTCGACTTGGTGGGTGAGAGGTAGTCCTAGACTCGTCTCGTTTAATCAAGGCAGTCCTAACTCGACTTGGTTGGGTTCTAGGGAGTTTTGAGCATGACTTGTTGGGTGATAGACAGTCCTATGCCGGAATTGGAGAGAACCAAGCAGCAGTAGGCTCGACTTGGGGGGTGGAAACAGTCGTACGCTGGAATTGGAGAGAACCAAGCAGTCCTGGACTCGTCTTAGTGACTGATAGGCAGTGCTACGCTCGTCTTGCGGATTCCCTATAGAGAACTGGCGTCTACCTGGTGGGTGATAGGCAGTTCTAGGCTCAACTTGGTTGGTGCTAGCAGTCCTAGGCGCGACTAAGGGGGGAACTAGTAAGTCCTAGGCTCGACTTGGTGGGAACTACACAGTAATAGACTCCACTTAGAGGGTGTATGGTAGTACTGCGCTCTACGGTGTGGGAACTAGGTTGACTTATGGATTGACCCTGAGGGTGCTAGACAGTACTAGATCCGACTAGGTGGGTGCTAGTTAGACCTAGGCTCGATCTCGTGAAAGTATATAATCCTATGCTCTTCTTGGTGGGAATTTAGAAGTCCTAGGCTCGAATAGGTGGGTGCTAGGCTGGAATTGGAGAGAACCAGGGCGTCCTAGGACCGACTTGGCGATTGCGAGGTAGTACTAGTCTCGTCTTGGGCGGTGTAAGGCAGGACAACGCTCCACTTTGTGGTAACTAGGCAGTGGTAGGTTCTACTTGGAGGGTGTGTAAGTCAGTACTAGGTTTGAGATGGTGGGTGCTGGGCTGTCATAAGCTCGGCTCCTTTTTTTGCTAGGTATTCCTTGGCTCTACTACGTCGGTGCTTAGCAGAACTAGTCTCGACTTATTAGGTACTAGGATATCCTAGGCTCGACTTGATGGGTGCTAGGCTATCATGTACAGAACTTGTTGGATAATATGCGGTCCTAGGCTGCAACTGGAGAGAACCAGGTAGTACTACGCTCGACTTGGGTGTGATAGGCTGTACTATGCTCGTCTTGGGGATTGCTAGTCATTCCTGGCCTCAACTTGGTGGGTGATAGGCAGCCCTAGGCCAAGTTGTTGGGAAATAAACAGTCCTATGCTCTACTTCGTGGGGGATAGTCTGTCCTATGCTCGACATGGTGTGAACTAGATAGTTCAATGATTGAATTGGTGGAAACAAGGCAGAACTGGGCTTGATATGGCGAAGCATGCCAGTCCTTGACTCTAATTGGCGGGTGTTAGGGAGTCCTAAGCTAGATTTGATGGGTGATAGGCAAGCATAGGCTAGACTTGGTGGGTGCTATGCAGTCCTAGAATCAGCTAGTTTGGAACTAGGTTGTCAAGGATCGACTCGTTGTGTGTTAGGCAGTCGTAAGCTCGAATTGTTGGGTGCTAGGCAGTCCTTGGCTTAAATTTTTGGGTTTCAGGTAGTCCTATGCTTGACTTGGTTGGTGCTAGGCAGTTCTAGGCTCGACTTTGTGGGAACTAGGCAGCCCGAAGTACAACTTGGAGAGTGCTAAGCATTCCTGAGCAGTATTTGTTTCTTGCTAGGGAGTCCTAGGATCGACTAGTTGGGTTATACGTAGTCCTAATTTAGACTTGGTGATAGCTGGCATGTCCTGGCCTCGACTTGGTAGGATCAAGATAGTACAAGGCACGACAAGGTGGGTACTAGGCAGTCTTGTTCTCATCTTGTGGGGGGGGGGGGGCTGCTATTCAATCCTAGGATCAACTTGGTCTGTGCTAGGCAGTCCAAGGCTCGACTTAGTTTTAACCAAGGCTCTACTAGGTGGGATATAGGAAGTGCTGGCCTCTACTTGAGGCGTGCTAGACTGTCCTAGGCTGGAATTGGTGGGAACTAGGCAGTACTAAGCTCGACTTGGTCGGTGCTATTCTATCCTAGGCTCGTCTCATTGTGTGCTAAGCAGTCCTTTGCAACACTTGGTGGGTACTAGGAATAATTAGGCTGTACTTGGTTGGTGTTTGGCAGTCCTAGACACGACTTGGAGGGTCATAGGCAGAACTAAGCTCCTATTTGCTGGAACTAGGCATTGGTAGGCTCTGCTTTGTAGGAATTAGGCAGAACTGGGTACGCCTATGTGGGTGCTTGGCAGTGTTACACACTTCTTCTTCGGAACTAGGCAGTCCTAGGTTCGACATAGTGAGTGCTAGGCAGTACTAGGCATGACTTGGTAGGTTCTAGATAGTCTTAGGGTAGAGCTGTTGGGAACAAAGTATGTCTAGGCTTGATTTGGTGGGTGCTACACAGTCCTAGACTAGACTTGGTAGTAACATGGCATTCCTGGGCTTTGTCTTGGTATGAACTTGGCAATCATGGGCACGACTAAGTGAGAGCTAGGGAGTCCCAGAATCGACTTTATGGGTGCTTGGTAGACCTAGGCTCGACTTGGTTGGGGGTGGAGGTCCTAGTTTCGACTTGATGTAACTAGGCATTCCTAAGATCGACTTGGTTGGTGTAAATAGGTCCTAGTCTTGACTTGATGGAACTGGGCATACCTAATCTCGACTTTGTGGGTGTTAAGCAGTCCTGAGCAGGACTTGTATGTTTGGCTGTCCTAGACTCGGGTTGGTGAGTGTCAGCCACTCCTAGGGTCGACTTGGGGTACAAGGGTGTATTAAGCACGACATGGTGGGAACTAGGAAGGTCTATGCTCAATCTGGTGGGATAAATAGGAGAGCTGGGTTCAACTTGGGGAGTGCAAGGCAGTTATAGGCTAGACTTGGTGGCAACCAGGCAGTACTAAGGTTGACGTGGTCGATTTTAGGCATTTCTGAGTACGACTTGATGGATGATAGGCAGTCCTAGGCTCTACTTGTAGGGTGCTAGACATTCCATAGACTTAACTTGTTGGGTGCTAGGCAGTCCTAGGCACGACTTGGTGGGAACCAGGCTGTCCATGGCTCGACACGGAGAGTGAAAGAACGTCTTAGGCTTTACTTGGTGGGTGCTAGGATAGCTTTAGCTCGTCATGGTGGGAGCTAGTCCTACATGGGCTCGACATGTTGGTAACTAGGCTGACCTGGACTCGAATTGGCGTAAGTACGAAGTCCTGAATTCGACTTGGGGAATGCTAGGCATTTCTAACCTCGACTTGGTGAGAACTAGGGTGTTTAGGGCTCGACTTGTGGGAACTGGGCATTTATAGGCTAGACTTGGTGAGTTCTACACTGTACTTGCGCCCGATATGAGGTGTGATAGGTAGTCCTAGAACTCGACTTGGAGGGTATCTAGTCAGTCCTAATCTTGACTCGGTGGTAACTAGGCAGTCCTAAGCTTGACTTGGCGGGGACTAGGCCGTCATAGCCGCGACTTGGTGGGTATAATTTGTCCTGGGCCCAGGCTTGGTGGGAGCTAGGCAATCTTAGGCTCGACTTAGTGAAAACTAGGCAATACTGGATATGATTTGGTGTATACTTGGCTGTACTTCGGTCTACTTGGTGGGAACTAGGCTGTCCTAAGCTCGACATGGTGGGTGCTAGGCAGAACAAGGCTCGACTAGGTGTATGCTAGTTAAGCCGAGGGACAATTTGATGGGAACTATGTAGTGCTATGCTCACTTTGTTGTATCTAGCCTGTCCTAGGCTTAACTTTGGGTATGTTAGCCCTAGCTCTACTTGGAGGAATTGGGCGTTGGTTGAGGTGTGCTAGGCACCGAGCTCGATGTGGGGCAGGCTCTTAGTCGTTGGTGGGAACAGGTCTCCTGAACTGGTGGAACGAGCAGTTGGTCCGACTTGGTGAGTGTGGCGTATCTAATTGGTGGACTAGGAGACCGGTAGACGGTGCAGAATTTAGGCTCGGGACTAGGTGGGTACTAGTACGCCTATACGATTGTTGGGAACCAGTCAGTCCTCTTCTCACTTGGTGGGAACGAGTCAGTACTGGTCTCGACTTGGTGAGTGCTTGGCAGTCCTACACTCTAATTGGTGGGAACTACGGAGACCTTGGCTAGACTTGGTGGGTTCTAGGAATTACTAGGCTCGACTAGGTGGGTACTAGTCACGCCTAGGTACGACTTGTTGGGAACCAGTCAGTCCTCTTCTCAACTTGGTGGGAACGAGTCAGTACTGGTCTCGACTTGGTGAGTGCTTGGCAGTCCTACACTCTAATTGGTGGGAACTACGGAGACCTTGGCTAGACTTGGTGGGTTCTAGGAATTACTAGGCTCGACTAGGTGGGTACTAGTCACGCCTAGGTACGACTTGTTGGGAACCAGTCAGTCCTCTTCTCAACTTGGTGGGAACGAGTCAGTACTGGTCTCGACTTGGTGAGTGCTTGGCAGTCCTACACTCTAATTGGTGGGAACTACGGAGACCTTGGCTAGACTTGGTGGGTTCTAGGAATTACTAGGCTCGACTAGGTGGGTACTAGTCACGCCTAGGCTTAACTTGGTGGGATCTTGACGGTTCTGTGCTCTGCTTTGTGGGAATTAGGTAGTCCTAGGCTCGACATGGTGGGTTATATAGAGTCCTAGGCTCAACTCGGTTGAAACTAGGCAGTCCTAAGCTCGACTTGGTGGGTGCTAGTGTGTCCTAAGCAGAACTTGTTGGGTGATAGGCAGTAATAGGTTGAAATTGGAGGTAACCAGGCAGTACTAGGCTCGACTTGGGGGAGCTAGGCAGTCCTAGGCTGGAATTGGAGAGATCTAGACTGTCCTAGGATCGACTCGGCGGGAGCATGGCATTTCTAGGCTCGACTTGGGGAGCGAAAGGCAAGCCAAGGCTCTTTGTGGTGGGAACTAAGCAGTGGTAGTTTCTACATGGAGAGTGGTAGGCAGAACTGGGCTCATAAAGGTGGGTACTAGGCAGCCATAGGCTCGGCCTCTTGGGTGCTAGGCATTTCCTGGCTTGACTATGTGAGTGCTTGACGGATCTTGGCTTGACTTGTTAGGTGGTAAGGGATCCTAGGCTCGACTTGATGGAACTAGGCAGTCCTTCGCTCCACATGGTGGTTGCCTGGTTATCCAGAGCAGGACTTGTTGGATAATAGGCAGCCCTAGGCTGGAATTGGAGAGAACCAGGCAGTACTAGGCTCGGCTTGGGTGTGATAGGCAGTAGTGTGCTCATCTTGGGGATTGCTAGTCATTACTGGGCTCAACTTGGTGAGTGATAGGCAGTCCTAGGCTCTACTTTGTAGGAACTAGGCAGTCCTACGCATAACTTGGTGGGGGCTAGTCAGTCCTAGGCTCGACTTGGTGTGAACTAGATAGTTCAAGAATCGAAATGGAAGGAACTAGGGTGTCCTAAGCACAACTTTGTGGGTGCTAGGCTGTCCTGACCATATGTTTAGTGCTGGGGTATCCTAGGTTCGACTAGTTGGTTTATAGGCAGTCCTTGTCTCGACTTGGTTGGAACTAGCCAGTCCTGGGCTCGAATTGCTTGGATCAAGGCAGTGCAGTACTAGCCACGACTAGGTGTGAACTAGGCAGTCAAGCTCTCGTCTTGAGGGGTGGGGTTGCTAGTCAATAGCAGGGTCGACTTGGTAGGTGCTAGGCAGTCCTAGTTTCGACTTAATGTTAACTAGGCTAGACTAGGCTCGACTTGGTGGGTTATAGGAAGTACTGGGCTCTGCATGGGGTGTGCTAGGCAGTCCTTGGTTCGACTTGGTGAGAACTAGGCAGAACTAAGCTCGATGTAGTCGGTACTAGGCAATCCTGAGCTCGACTTGAAGGGGGAAAGACAGTCCTAGGCTCTTCTTGGTGGTTGCAAGTCATTACAAGGATCTGCTTGGTGGGAACTTGGCAGTCCAAGGTTTTTACATATTGTGTGCTCGGCAGTCCTAGGCTCGACTTGTTGGGTGCAAAGCAGTCCTTTGCAACACTTGGTAATTGCTAGGTAGACTTAGCCTCGACTTAGTTGGTGCTATGCAGTCCTAGTAGCCACGACTTGGAGGGTGATAATCAGAACTAGGCTCCAATTGGTTTGAACTAGGCAGTGGTAGACTCAACTATGTAGGAATTAGGCAGTATTGGGCTCAACATTTTGGGTGTTTGGCAACACTACAGTCTTGTTAGTTTGAACTAGATAATCCTACGCTCAATATTTTGAGTGCTAGGCAGTACAAGGCGCGATTTGGTAGGTGCTAAAAAGTCCTATGCTCGACATGGTGGACTTTCTAATTCTGGCTTTGTTTTGGTGGGTACTAGGCAGTGCTAGGCTCATATTGGTTGGGGATAGTTTTTTGTAGGCATGTCTTGGTGGATGTTTGGACACAAGGCCTTACATGTAGGGTGGTAGGCTGTCCTAGGCTTAACTTGGTGGGAACTATGCAGTGATAGGCTCGTATTGTTAGGAATTAGGCTGTACTGGGTTCGCCTTTGTGGTGCTTGGAAGTCCTACACTATTCTTGGTGGGAAATTGGCAGTCCTAGTCTCGCTTAGTGAGGGCTAGGCAGTTTCTAGGCTCTACTTCGTGGGAACTAGGCAGGTATAGGCTTGTTTTGTTGGGTGTTACGCAGTCCTAGGCTCGATTTGGTAGGAACTTGGCAGTCATGGGCACGAATAAGTGAGTGCTAGGGAGTACTAGACTCGACTTTATGGATGCTTGGCAGACCTAGGCTCGACTTGGTTGGGGATAGGACGTCTTAGTCTCGACTTGATGGAACTAGGTATTCCTATGCTCGACTAGGTTGGTGCTAGGAGGTCCTAGTCTCGACTTGATGGAACTGGCTATACCTAAGCTCGAATTGGTGAGTGCTAGGCATTCCTGAGCAGGACTGTTGTGTGTTAGGCTGTCCTAGTCTCGACTTTGTGAGTGTCACACTCTCCTAGGCTCGAATTGGGGGTACAAGGGCAGATATATGCACGACTTGGTGGGATAAATAGGAGTGCTGGACTTGACTTGGGGGGATAGGCAATCCTAGGCTCTACTTGATCTGTGCTTGTTAGTCCCAGGCACGACTTGGTTGGAACTAAGCAGTCCTTGGCACGATTTGGTGGTGTCTATACAGTCCAAGGCGCGACTTTCTGAGAACTAGTCGGTACTAGGCTCTACTTGGTGGGTGCCAGGCAGTACTGGTTTCGACTTGTAGAGTGCATTGCAGTACTATGCTCTACTGGGTGGGAACTAGATATTCCTAAACATTGAGTTGGTGGGTGTTAGATACATCTAGGCACGACAAGGTGCGTGCTAGATTGAACTAGGCTCAACTTGGTGGAAACTATGTAGTATTAGGCTCGACTAGGTGGGTGAGAGGCATTCCTATGCTCAACCTGGTGGGATCTAGCCTGTACTAGGGTTGATTTGATGGGTGCTATCCAGTTCTAGGCTCGGCCTGGTGTTGACTAGGCTAACCTAGGTTACACTATGTGCGATATAGTAAGTACTGGGCTCTAGCTGGGGCGTGTTAGGCAGTCCCTGGCTCAACTTGGTAGGAACAAGACACTACTAAGTTCGTCATAGTTTGTGCTAGACAATCCTGAGCTCGACTTGATGGGTGAAAGGCAGTCTTTTGCTCTACTTGGTGGGTGCAAGTCAATCCAAGCATCGGCTTAGTGGGAACTAGGCAGTTCAATCTACGACTTGTTGTGTGCTAGGCAGCAATAGACTCGACTTGGTGGGCGCTAGTCAGTCCTATGCTCGACTTGGTTGTAACTAAGCAGTCATTGGCTCAACTTGCAGGATGCTAGGTAGTCCTAGGAACGACTTAGTAGGAACTAGCCAGTCGTGGGCTCGTCTTTGTTGTATAAAGGCAGTACAAAGCACGACTAGGTGGGAGCTAGGTAGTCCTGTCCTCGTCTTGAGGGGGCTGCAAGTCAATCCTAGGTTCGACTTGATGGGTGCTAGCCAGTCCTAGGCTCGACCTCGTTTTTACTAAGTTAACCTAGGCTCGACTTGGTGGTCTATAGGAAGTACTGAGCTGTACTTGGAGCATGCTAGGCTGTCCTAGGCCCGACCTGGTGTTTACTATGCTAACCTAGGCTCGACTTGGTAGGATATAAGAGCTGGCCTCTACTTGGGGCGTGCTAGTCAGTCCAAGGCTCGACTTTTTGGGAACTAGTCAATACTGGGTATGACTTGGTGCTTGGCAGTACTTCAGTCTTCTTGGTGGGAACTTGGCAGTACTAAGCTCGCCATGGTGTGTGCTAGGCTGAACAAGGCTCGCCTAGGTGTGTTCTTGTTAGGCAGAGGCATTATTTGATGGGAACTATGTAGTCCTACACTTACTTGGTTGGAACTAGGCAGTCCTAGGCTTGATTTGGAGGGTACTAGTTAGTACTTCGCTCTACTTTTTGGGAACTGGACATTCCTGGGCTTAACTTGGTGTGTGCTAGGCAGACCGAGGCTCTAATTGGTGGGTGCCAGCAAGTCCTAGGCACGACTTGGTGGGAACCAGTCTGTCCTATTCTCGACTTGTTGGGAACTTGACAGTACTGGGCTCAACTTGATGGGAAGTAGGCAATACTGGGTATGACTTGGTGTCTGCTTGGTAGTACTTCAGTCTAGTTGGTGAGAACTAGGCAGTCCTAGGCTCGACTTGGTGGATCCTATGAACTGTTAGGCTCGACTAGGTGTGTACAAGTTTCACCTAGGCTTGACTTGGTGGAACGTGGCAGTCCTTGTCTATATTTGGTAAGAACTAGGCGTTCCTAGGCTCGAATTGGGAGTGCTAGGTAGTCCTAGGTTGGAATTGGAGAGAACCAGGCCGTTTTATGATCGAGTTGGTATATGCGAGGCAGTACTAGCCACGACTTGGGGGGTTAAGGCAGGTGAAGGCTGCACTTGGTGTGAACTAGGCAGTGGTAGTTTTTACTTGGGGAGTGCTAGGCAGTACTAGGCTCCACATGCTGGGTTTCTAGGCAGTACTACGCTCTACTTGGTGGTGGCTAGGCTGTCCTGAGCTCGATTTGATGGGTGGTGGGCAGGCCTAGGTTCGACTTGGTGGGTGTTAGGCATTCCTTGGCTCAACTATGTGGGTGCTTGTCAGATTTAGGCTCGGCTTGATGGTCTAGGCAGTCCTAAGCTCGATTTGGTTTGTTCTAGGCTATCCTGACCAGGACTTGTTTTGTTAAAGGCAGTCCTATGCTGTAATTGGAGAGAACAAAGCAGTACTATACTCATCTGGGGGATTGCTGGTCATTGCTGGGTTCAACTTTGTGGGTGATAGGCAGTGCTAGGCTCGACTTGGTGGGAACTAGGCAGTTCTACGCTCTACATGGCGGGTCTAGTCTGTCCTAGGCTAGACTTGGTGGGAACTAGGCAGTACTAAGCTCGACTTGGTCGGTGCTAAGCAATCTTGAGCTCGACTTGATGTGTGAAAGGCAGTCTTAGCCTTGTTTGGTGCTAAGCAGTACTTTGCAACACTTGGTTGGTGCAAGGCAGACCTAGGCTGATCTCGGTAGGTGTTTGGCAGTCCTAGGCACGATTTGGAGGGTGATAGACGGAACTATGCTCCAATTGGTTGGAACTAAGCTGTGGTATTCTCGACTTTGTAGGAATAAAGGCAGTACTGGGCTTGACTTGGTGGGTACCATCCAGATCTGGCTTTGTAATGGAGGGAACTACGCATCCTAGGGTCAACTTGGTGTGTTCTAGGCAGTCGTAGGCAAAACTTGGTGGGAACTACGCAGTGGTAGTCTCGTAATGGTAGGAATTAGGCAGTGCTGGGTTCGCCTTTGTGGTGCTTGGAAGTCCTACACTATTCTTGGTGGAAGATTGGCAGTCCTAGTCTCGCTTAGTGAGGGCTAGGCAGTTTCTAGGCTCGACTTGGTGGGTTCAAGACAGTCCTAGGATCGACTTTGTGGGAACTAGGCAGGTATAGGCTTGTTTTGTTGGGTGCTACGCAGTCCTAGGCTCGACTTGGTAGTAACATGGTATTCCTGGGCTCGTCTTGGTAGGAACTTGGCAGTCATGGGCACGAATAAGTGAGTGCTAGGGAGTACTAGACTCGACTTTATGGATGCTTGGCAGACCTAGGCTCGACTTGGTTGGGGATAGGACGTCTTAGTCTCGACTTGATGGAACTAGGCATTCCTATGCTCAACTTGGTTGGTGCTAGGAGGTCCTAGTCTCGACTTGATGGAACTGCCTATACCTAAGCTCGACTTGGGGGGTGCTAGGCAGTCCTGAGCAGGACTTGTTGTTTGCTAGGCTGTCCTTGACTCGACTTGTTGAGTGTCAGACACTGCTAGGTTCGACTTGGAGGTACAAGGGTGTCTTATGCTCGACATTTTGAGAACTAGGCTGAACTATGTTCGACTTGGTGGGATAAAGGAAGTGCGTGGTTCGACTTGTTGGAGGGGGGTGGGGTGTGCTAGGCAGTCCTAGGCTGTACTTGGTGTAAACTAGGCAGTAGTAAGCACAACTTGGTCGTTCCTAGGCATTTCTGAGTACGACTTGATGGGTGATATGTATTCCTAGACTCGAATTGTTGGGTGCTAGGCAGACCTAGGCTCAACTTGTTGGGTGCAAGGCAGAGCTTGACACGACTTGGGGGGGGGGGGGTTAGGCAGACCTAGTCTCGACTTGGTGGGAACTAGGTAGTCGTAGGCTTGTCTTTGTGGAATTATGCAGAACTGGTCTCATTTTGTGGGTGCTGGGCAGTCCTATGCACTTCTTAGTGGGAACTAGGCAGTTCCAGAATCGTTTTTGTGAGTGTTAGGCAGTCCTAGGAACAACTGGGAGAGTGATAGGTAGAACAAGGCTACAATAAGTTGGAACGAGGCATTGTAAGACCCGACTTGGTAGGAATTAGGCAGTACTGGGCTCGACTTTTTGGGTATTTGGCAATCCTACGCTCTTCTTGGTGAGAACAAGGTAGTCATAGGCTCGACTTGGTAAGTACTGGGCAGACCTAGGCTCGACTTGTAGTGCTCTAGGCAATCGTAGGATTTAATTGGTGGGAACCATCTTGATCTTGCCTCGTATTGGTGGGAATTAGGCAGTCTTAGGCTGAACTTTGTTAGATTAAAGCAGTCTTATGCTCGACTATGTGGGTGCTAGCCTGTTCTAGGCTCAACTTGGTGAGAGCTATTATGTCCTAGCTGCTAGGTAGAAGTAAGCTAGACTTGTTGTGTGATAGGCTGCCCGAGGCTCGTATTGGTGGGTGGTAGGCAGTCCTAGGTTTCGAATCGGTGGGTTTATGTCAGCATTAGTCTCGGCTCTATGGCAACTTGGTAGTTCTAAACTCGTCTTGGTGGAAACTAAGAATTCTTAGGCCCGACTGGGTTTGTGTAGGCTGCCCTAGGCAAGTCTTGGTGGAAGCTAATCAGTCCTAGGCTCGGCTAGTTTGTTTTTGTCAGTCCTAGGCACAACTTGGTTGGAACTAAGCAGTTCTATGCTCGATTTGGTGCATGCTAGGCATTCCTAGTCACGACTTGGTGGGAACTAGTCTGTCCTAGGCTCGACTTGGTGGGTACTAGGCAGTACTGGGCTTGACTTGGAGAGTGCATGGCAATACTTCTCTCTACTCGGTGGGAACTAGGTAGTCCTAAGCATTGACTTGGTTGTTGCCAGAAAGAACTTCGCTCTACTATGTCTATGCTATTTAGGACGTGGCTCAAATTGGTGGGATTTATGTAGTCCTAGTCTCGAATAGGTGGATGCAAAGCAGTCCTACACTGTACTTGGTGGGAACTAGGCAGACCTAGGCTCAACTTGGTGGGTGCTAGGCATTCCTAGGCTTGAATTGGTGGGTGCTAGGCAGTAATATGCGTAACTTGGTGGTGACCATTGAGTCCTAGGTTCGACTTGGTGGGAACTAGACAGTATTTAGCTCGACACGGTGGGTGTTTGGCAGACCTGTGCTGAACTTGGTGGTAACTGGGCAGTCCTAGGCTCGACTTGGTTGGTGTTAGGCAGTACTAGGTTCGGCTAAGTGGGTACTAGTTACTCCTTGGCTCGATTTGGTGGGAACTAGTTATTCCTATGGTCTTCTTGGCTCAAATTTGTGGGAACAATGCAGATCTGTGTCCCGATTTGTTGGGGCAAGCCAGTCCTTGGCTCGCCTTGGTGGGTAGTTGGCAATCCTGAGCTCGACTTGATGTATGATAGGCAGGTCTAGGCTCGAATTGGTGGTTGCAAGGCAGTCCTAGGATTGGCTAGGCAGGAGGTTGGCCGACCAAGGTTCGACTTGTGTACTAGGCAGTCGTAAGGTCTACTTGTTGGGTGCTAGGCAGCCATTGGCTTGACTTGTTTGGTTTTAGGCAGACATGTGCTTGACTTGGCTGGTGCTAAGCAGTCATAGTCTCGACTTGGTGGGAAAAAGCCAGCCATGGGCTCGACTTGGTGTTAACTGGGCTAACCTAGGCTTGACTTGATGGGATGTATGAAGTGCTGTGCTCTACTTGGGGCGTGCTAGGCAGTCCTAGGATAGACTTGGTCCAAACTAGGCAGAACTAAGCTCGACTTAGACGGTGCTAGGCAATCCTGAGCTCGGCTTGATGGGTGAAAGGCAGTGCTAGGCGCTACTTGGTAGTTGCAAGTTATTCCATTATCGGCTTGTTGGGAACTAGGCAGTCCATTGTTCTACTTTTTGTGTGCTAGGCAGTACTATTCTCGACATGTTGGTTGCTAGCCAGTCCTTTGCAACACTTGGTGGGTTCTAGGCAGATCTATGCACGACTTGGTTGGGGCTGGGCTGTCTTAAGTACGTTCTGATGGGTGTAAGACAGACCAAGTCTCCACTGTGTGGTAATGTGGGAGAAATAGGTTCGACTTGGCAGGAATTAGGCGGTACTGGGCTCGACTTTTGGGTGTTTTGCAGTTCTATGCTCTTCTTGGTGGGAACTCGGCAGTTTTAGGTTCGACTTTGTGAGTGCTAAGAAGTCCAATTTTTGACTTGGAGGGAACTAAGCAGACCTAATCTCGACTTGGTGGTCTCTAGGCAATCATAGACATTACTTATTGTGAACTATCTAGTTCTGCCTCTTATTGGTGAGAACTAGGCAGACCTAAGGTCGACTTTGTGGGTACTAAGCAGTTATGAGTATGACTTTTTGTGTGCTAGGCAGTCCTAGGCCGACTTGGTGTGTGTGAGACTCTCCTTGTCTCGACTTGGGGGGGGGGGGGGGGATTACTAGGGTGTTCTTTGCTACACATCGTTTGAACTAGGCAGTCCTAGGCTCAACTTGGTGTGAACTAGATAATTCAAGGCTCGAATTGGTTGGAACAATGCAAAATTGAATTCTATATGTGGGGCAAGGGAGTCCTAAGCTCAACTTGGTCGGTGGTTGGCAATATTGAGCTCGACTTGATAGGTGATAGGCAGGCCTAGGCTCTTCTTAGTGGGTGATACACACTCCTTGGCTCGACTTGGTGGGTGATAGCCAGAACTAGGCTCAACTTTATTGGTGATAGGCAGTCCTAGAGACGACTTTGGGGATTTTAGTCAGACTTATGCTACATTTGGTGGGAGCTAGATAGTCGTAGGCTCGACATGGTAGAAATTAGACTATTATGGTCTACACTCAGTGTGTAATTGGCAGTCCTACAGTATTCTTGGTGGTAACTAGGCAGTACTTGGCTCGACTTTATGGGAACTAGGCAGAACTGGCCTCGAATTGGTGAGTGCTTGGCAGAATTATGGACTACTTGGCGGGTACTAGGCAGTCCTAAGCTTATCTTGGTGGGGACTTGGCAGTCGTAGGCTCGACTTGTTGGGTCTAAGCTGTCCTAGGCTAGTCTTGGTTGGAGCTGGGTAGTTCTAGGTTCGACTTGGTGGCAACATAGCAGTCCTAGTGTCGACTTGGTTGGAACTATATTGATATAGGCTCGACTTGGTAGGAATTAGGTGGCACTGCGCTCGACTTTGTGGGTGCGTGGCAGTCCTACATTCATCTTGGTGGGAACTAATCAGTACTAGGCTCGACTTTATGGGAACTAGGCAGTATTGGACTAGAATTGGTGAGTGCTTGGCAGTATTAAGGACAACTTTTTGGTTACAAGGCAGTCCTAAGCTCGACTTGGTTGGGACTAGGCAGTCATAGGCTCGACTTTTTGGGTATAGGCTGTCCTAGGCTAGTCTTGGTTGGATCTAGGCAGTCCTAGGCTCGACTTGGTGGGTGCTAGTAAGTCCTAAGTTCGACTTGGTGGTAAATAATCAGTCCAATGCTCAACTTGGTTGGTGCTAGGCAGTCCTAGGGTCGACTTGGTGGGAAATACATTGATGTAGGCTCGTCTTGGTTGGAATTAGGCAGCACTGCGCTCGACTTTGCAGGTGCTTGGTAGTCCTATGCTCTTCTTAGTGGGAACTAATCAGCACTAGGTTCAACTTTATGGGAACTAGGCAGTACTGGGCTCGAATTGGTGAGTGCTTGGCAGTATTACGGCCTACTTGGTAGGTACTAGGCAGTCCTATGCTCCGAGTTGGTGTGTGCGAG
Organism: Dryococelus australis; assembly: GCA_029891345.1. Classification (NCBI taxonomy): domain Eukaryota; kingdom Metazoa; phylum Arthropoda; class Insecta; order Phasmatodea; family Phasmatidae; genus Dryococelus; species Dryococelus australis. Next base: position 177,580,164 of record CM056995.1, read on the forward strand.
GCAGTTATGAGTATGATTTTTATGTGCCGGGCAGTCCTATGCTCAACTTGGTGGGTTTGAGACTCTACTCGTCTCGCCTGGGGAGGGGGGTACCTGGGTGTTCTAAGCTTGATATAATTGGTAACTAGGCGGTCCAAGGCTGGACTTGGTGTGATATAAATAAATCAAGGCTCGAATTGGTGGGAACAATTCAGACCTGTCCTCTAGATGGTGTGGGAAACCAGTCCTAGGCCCAAATTGGTGAGTGCTAGGAGACCCTGAGCTCGATTTGATGGGAGGTAGTTGGCCTAGGCTTCACTTGGTGGGAGCTAGGGAGTCCTAGGGTCGACTTGGTGAGATCTAGTCAGCACTATGCTCTACTTGGTATGTGCTAAATAGTCCTGAGAGGGATTTGTTTTTGTGTTAGGGAGTCCTAGGCTCGACTAGTTGGGTAATAGGCAGTCTTAGTATTGACGTGTTGGGAACTAGCCAGTCCTGGAATCGACTTAGAGGGATCAAGGCAGTATTAGAAACAACTTGTGGGAGCTAGGCAGTCCTGTCCTGGCCTCGTGAGGGATCTGATAGTCACTCCTAGGGTCGACTTGGTGGTTGCTAGGCAAACCTAGCCTCAACTAGGTGTCAAATAAACAGATTTATGCTCGACTTGGTGGGTATAGGTAGTGCTGGGGTCGACTTGGGTGTTAGGTAGCCCTAGGCTCGACTTGGAGGGAGCTCGGCAGACCGAGGCTTGAATTGGTGGGTGCCAGGCAGTCTTAGGCACGACTTGGTGGGTGCTAGGCAGACCTAGGCTCGATACAGTGATAACTAGGCAGTCCTGAGCTCGACTTCGTGGGTGCTAGACAACTCAAGGCTTGACTTGGTGGGCGCTAGGAATTCCGAGGCTTGAATTGGAGGGTGCTAGGCAGTACTATGCGCGACTTGGTGGTAACCATTGAGTCCTAGGCTCGACTTGGTGGGAACTAGACAGTATTCAGCTCGACTCGTTGGGTGTTTGGCAGACCTATGCTGAACTTGGTGGTAACTGGGCAGTCCTAGGCTCGACTTGGTTGGTGTTAGGCAGTACTAGGTTCGGCTAGGTGGGTACTAGTTACTCCTAGGCTTGACTTGATGGGTACTAGTTAATCCTATTCTCTACTTGGTGGGAACTGGGCAGTCCAAGTCTCGACATGGTGGGTAGTGGGCAGCCCTAGTCTCAAGTTTTGGGTGTAGGGAGTTCTTGGCTCTACTTGCGGGTGATATGCAGTCCTAGGCTCTTCGTGGTGGGTGCTAGGCAGTCCTGGGCTTCACTTTGTGGGATCTTGGCCGTCCTGGGTATAACTTGGTAGATGCTAGGCTGTCCTAGGGTCTACTTAGTGGGTAGGCAGTCCTGAGCTCGACTTGATGTGAGATAGGCAGGTCTAGGCTCGAATTGGTGTGTGCAAGGCAGTCCTAGGATTGGCTAGGCGGGAGCTAGGCCGACCAAGGTTCGACTTTTTGTGGGCTAGGCAGTCTTAAGCACTACTTGTTTGATGCTAGGTAGTCTTACGCTGTACTTGGAGGGTACTAGGCAGAACAAGGCTCGACTTCGTGGGTGCTAGGCAGTCCGAGGCTCGAATTGTTGGATGTTAGGCAGTCTTTGGCTTGACTTGTTTGGTTTTAGGCAGACCTAAGCTTGACTTGGTTGTTGCTAGGCAGTTCTAGGCTCGACTTGGTAGGAACTAGGATGTCCAAGGCTTATTTTAGTAGGAATTAGCCAGTACTGGGCTCGACTTTGTGGGTTCTTGGCAGTCCTACGCTCTTCTTGGTTGGAACTGGGCAGTTCTAGTCTCAATTTGGTGAGTTCTACGCAGTACTAGACTCGACTTGGTGGTTGCTAGGCAGTAATAGGCTCGTCTTGGTTATTGCAAGACGGTACTTGTCTCAACTTGGTCTGTGATAAACAGTCTTAGGTTCGACATGGTGTAAGCTGGGCAGTCCAAGGATGGATTTTTTTTGGTGCTGGCAGTGCTTGGCTCGACTTTGTGGGTGCTTGGCAGACCTAGGTTCGATTTGGTGGGTACTTGGCATACTATGGCTCCACTTGTTTAGTGCTAGGAGGTCCTAGTCTCGACTTGAAGGAACTAGGCAGAACTAAACTCGAATTAGTGGGTGCTAGGCAATTCTGAGCAAACCTGTGTTATGTAGTCCTAGGCTTGACTTGGAGAGTTTTAGACTCTCCTAGTCTCGACGTGTGCGGTACTAGGGTGTTCTTTGCCGACATTGTGGGATCTAGGCGAACCTAGCCACGACTTGGTGGGTGCTAGGCAGTTATAGGCTCGACTTGGTGGAAACTATCTAGTTTGACCTCGTATTGGTGGGAACTAGGCAGTCCTAGGCTGAAGTGTTTGGGGTTAAGGCAGTCTTACAGTCGACTATGGTGGCAGTAGGCAGACGTGAGCTCGACTTGATGTGTGATAGACAGGTCTAGGCTCGTCTTGGTGGGTGCTAGGAAGCCTTGGGTCCGACTTGCTGCATGCTAGGCAGTCCTAGGCTCGACTTGTTGGAAACTACCCAGTCCAAGGCTCGTTTTGGTAGAAATTAGGCACCACTGGGCTCGACTTTGTGGGTGCTTGGCAGTGCCACGCTTTTCTTGGTGGGAACTAGGCAATCCTAGGCTCGACTTGGTGGGAACTATCTAGTAATGGCCTCGTATTGGTGGAAACTAGGTAGTCCTTGGCTGAACTTTATGGGAATAAGGCAGTCTTATTTTCGACCATGTGGTTGCTATGATGTCCTAGGCTCGACTTGGTGGGTGGTAGACTCTCCTAGTCGCGACTTGGGGGTTTTAGGGTATCCTATGCTCGAATGGAAGGAACTAGGCTAACCTAGGCTTAACTTGGTGGGGTAAAAGCAGTGCTGGGCTCGACTTGGGTGGTTTTAGGCAGTCCAGGAATCGACTTGTGGGAACTGGGTGGTAACTATGCAGACCTACGCTATATTTTGTGGGTTCTTGACAGTCCTACGCACTTCATGGTTGGAACTAGGCAGTACTAGGCTCAACTTGGTGAGTGTTAGGCAGTACTAGGCCTGACGTGGTGGTTGCTAGGCAGCGCTAGGCTCATCGTGGTGATTGCAAGTCAGTCCTATGCTCAACTTGGTCTGTGATTAACAGTCCTGGGCTAGACTTGTTGGGTTCTAGGCAGTCCTAGACTGGAATTGGAGAGAACCATGCAGTACTATGCTCGACTTGGTTGGTGCTAGGCAGAACAAGGCTCGACTTGGTTGGTGCTAGGCAGAACAAGGCTCGACTTGGTGGAACCAGGCAGTCCTGGGCTCGACTTGGGGAGTGATAGGCATTCTTAGGCTCGACTTGGTGGGTTCTCACGAAAGCCTTAGCTTGAATTGGTTTTAGTTAGGCCTACCTGGTGTCGAATTTTTGGAAACAAGGCAGACATGGTTTCGACTTTGGTGTAAGTACGCAAACCTGGGTTCGACTTGGGGAGTGCAATTAGTCCTAGGCTCAAGTAGGAGTGTGCTAGGTAGGCGTACACTCGCCTTGGTGGGAACAAAGCAGTCCAGGCCTCGACTTGTTTGAATTGGGAATTTCTAGGCTCGACTTGGTTACTGCTACGCTCGCCTAGGCTCGACATGCAGGGTACAAGTCAGTCCTAGGGATCAACTCAGTGGTAACTATGAAGTACTAAGCTCGAATTGGTGGTAACTAAGCATTGTTAGGATCGACTTGGTGGCTGTACGCTGTTATATGATAGTCTTGGTGGGTACAAGGAAGACCTAGGCTCAATTTGAAGGGTGCTAGAAAGTCCCAGTTACGACTAGATTGGAACGAAGCAGTCCTAGGCTCGACTTGGTAACATGTAGGCAGTACTGGGCTCTAATTAGATGGCGCATGGCAGTACTGTGCTCTACTGGGTGGGAACTTTGCAGCCGTAGACTCGACTATGTGGGTGCTAGGCAGTCGTACGCTCTACGTGGTGGGATCCAGGCAGTCCTTGGCTTGACTTGTTGGGAGCTAAGCAGTCCGACGCTAGAATAAGTGGGTGCCAGGCAGTCTGAGGCTGTATTGGTGGGTGCTAGGCAGTTCTAGGCTCGACTAGGTGGGTACAAGTTTAGACTAGCCACGATTTGGTGGGAAATAGGCAGTACAGGCTCAACTTGGTGAGTACTTGGCAGTCCCAGGCTCGACTTGGTGGATACTAGGGAGTCCTAGGATCGACTTGGTGGGTGCTAGGTAGACCTAGGCTCAACTCGGTGATAACTAGGCCGTTCTGAGCACGACTTCGTGGGTGCTAGGGAGTCCTGAGCATGACTTTTGTGTGATAGGCAGTCCTAGGCAGGAATATGAGAGCACCAGGCATTACTAGGCTCGACTTGGGGGTGCTAGGCAGTCCTCGGCTGGAATTGGAGAGAACCAGGCAATAATATGCTTCACTTGGCGGGTGATAGACCGTACTAGGCTAGTCTTTGGGATTTGCTAGTAATATGTGGACTCGACTTGGAGTGCGATATGCAGTCCTAGACCTGACTTGATTGGTACAAGTTAATCATACGCTCTACTTGGTGGAACTGGGCAGTCCTAGTCTTGACATTATGGGTAGTAGGCAGCACTAGGCTCGATTTTCGGGTGCTAGGAAGTTTTTGGCTCGATATGGGGGTGCTATGCGGACCTAGGCTCGTCATGGTGGGTGCTTGGCAGTCCTGGGATTGACTTTGTAGGATCTTGACAGTCCTGGCTATTACTTGGTATGTGCTAGGCTGTCCAAGGCTTTACTTAGTGGGTGCCAGGAAGCTTAGGCACAAAGAAGTGGGTGTTAGTCAGTTTTGGGCTCGACTTGGTGGCATGCCAGGTAGACCAATTCTCAACTGGGTGTGTGCTAGTCAACACAAGTCTTGATGTAGTGGGAACTAGGAAGTCCTTGTCTGTACTAGGAGCGTGTAACACAGACCTACCATTGGCTTGGTAGTAACTAGGCAGTTCTGGGCTCGACTTTGTGTGAAATAGACAGTCTTGGACTCGACTTGATGAGTGCAAGGCGGTTCTAGGATCGACTTGGTTTGTGCTTGTCAATCCTAGGCACGAATTGGGTGGCACTAAGCAGTCCTCGGCTCGACTTGGTATGTGCTAGGCAGTACTAGGCTCGAATTGGTGGGAGCTAGCCAGTCCTATGACTGGTTTTGGGGGGGTGCTAGCCAGTTGTAGGCTAAACTTGTTGGGTGCTAGGCTCTCCTAGGCTGGAATTATTGAGAACCAGGCAGTCCTAGGCTCGACTTGATGGGTGCTAGGCAGTCCAAGGCTCGACTTGGCGTGGAAACCGGCAATACTGGGCTAGGCTTGGAGCATTAGAGGCTGTCTTAGGATCTACTCATTGGATGCTAGGAGAGACTTAGTTTGAATTGGTGGGAGCTAGACTTTCTGGGAACTATGCAGACACAGGCTAGATTTGGGAAGAAGGACGCAGTGTTGGGTTCGACTTGAGCAGTGCTAGGCAGTTCAAGGCTCTACTAAGTGGAAGTTGGGCAGGCTTAAGCACAACATGTTGGTCACTCGGCAGTCTGAGCAGAATTTGTTTTGTATTAGGGTGTCCTAGGCTCGACTTATTGGGTTATAGGCGGTCCTAGTCACGAAATGGTGGAAACTAGGCAGTCCTGTACTCGTCTTGAGGAAAGGCTGCTAGTCAATCCTAGGGTCGACTTGGTGGGTGCTAGGCAGTCCTAGGCTTGACTTGGTGTTAACTAGGCTAGCATAGGCTCATCTTGGTGGGAAATAGGAAGTGCTGGGTTTTACTTGGCGCATGCTAGGCAGTCCTAGGCTAGACTTGGAGGGAATTAGGCAGTACTAAGCTCGACTTACTCGGTGCTAGGCAATCCTGAGCTCGAATTGATGGGTGAAAGGCAGTCCTAGTTGCTACTTGGTGGGTGCAAGTCATTCCAAGGATCGGCTTGGTGGGAACTAGGCAGTCCAAGTTTCGACTTGTTGTGTGGTAGGCAGTCCTATTCTCGACTTGTAGGTTGCTCGGCAGTCTCTGCAACACTCGGAGGGTGCTTGGCAGACCTACACTCTTCTTGGTGGGAACTATGCAGTTCTAGGCTCCACTTGGAGGGAACCAACTAGTTCTGGTCTTATATTGGGGAACTAGGTAGCCTTAGGCTAAACATGGTGGGAATATGGCAGTTTTATGTTCCACTATGTGGGTGGTAGGCTGTCCTAGGCTCGACTTTGTGGGAACCAGATAGTCGTGGGTTTGACTTGGAGAGTGATATGCAGTGTAAGGCTCGATTTGATGGGTGCTGAGAAAGACTTACCTCGACTTTGTAGGATCTAGGCTTAACTGGGCTCGACATGGTGGGAACTAGGTAGTCCTGTGCACAACTTGGTGGGTGGTAGGCAGTCCTTGGTTCAACTTAGTTGGTATCAGAGAGTCCTAAGCTTGACTTGATGGTTCTTGTCAGTCCTAGGCTTGACTAGTTGGGTGCTTGGCAGTCCTTGGCTCGACTTTGTTAATGTGTGGCACACCTAGGCTCGACTTGGCTGGTGCTAGAATGTCCTAGTCTCGACTTGATGGAACTAGGAGGACCTAAGCTCGACTTGGTGGGTGCTAGGCAGTTATAGGCTCGACTTGGTGAGTGGTAGTTACGTCTAGGTTCGACTAAGGGAGGTACTAGGGTGTCTTATGATCGACATGGTGGATGCTAAGCTAACCTAGGTTCTAGTTGGAGGGATAAAAGGAGTGCTGGGCTCGATTTGGGTGGTGTTAGGGAGTCCTATGCTCGACTTGGTGGAACTAGGCAGTACTAAGCTCGACCTGTTCGGTACTAGGCAATCCTGAGTTCGAATTCATGGGTGATAGATATTACTGGTCTCTACTTGGTGAGTTATAGGCATTACAATAATCTGTTTGGTGAGAACTAGGCAAACCAAGGTTTGACTAGTAATGTGCTAGCCACTCCTAGGCTATAATTTTATGGTGCTAGACAGACTTAGGCTCGAATTGGTGGGAACTAGGCAGTCGTAGAGCTCTATGTGGCATGAATTATGCAAAACTGGTCTCAACTTTGAGGGTGCTTAGCAGTCCTATGCACTTCTTTGTGGAAACTAGGCAGTCCTAGGCTCGTCTTGGTGAGTACTAGGAAATACTATGCGCGTCTTGGTGGATACTAGGCAGTCCTAGACTCGACTAGGTGGGAACGATGCTGATCTGGCCTCGTATTGGTGGGTACTAGGCAGTCTTTGGCTCGACTTTGAGGGTAGACCTAAGCTCGACTTGGTTGGTTCTAGGCAGTCCTAGTCATGACAAGGGGGGTTTTGGGCGGACCTAGGCACGACTTGGTCGAAACTAGTAAGTCGTAGGTTCGATGTGGTAGGAATTACGCAGTACTGGTATAGATTTTGTGGGTGATTAGCAGTCCTACGCACTTATTGTTGGGAACTTGCTAGTCCTAGGCTCGCCTTGGTGAATGGTTGCTAGTACTATGCTAGATTTGTTGGGTGCTAGGCAGTTCTAGGCTCGACTTGGTGGGAAATATCAAGTTCTGGCCTCGTATTAATGTGAACTAGGCAGTCCTAGGCTGAACTTGGTGGGAATAAGGTGGTCTTATGCTTGATTAGGTGGGTGCTAGGTTCTCCTTGGCTTGTCTTGGTTAGAGCTTGCCATTCCTAAGCCTGATTTTGGGGGGTGCTAGACAGAAATAGGGTAGACTTGTTGGGTGCTAGGCAGTCCTTGGCTGGAATAGGATAGAACCAGGCACACCTATGATTGTCATGAGTGGGAAGGGGGGTGCTAGTCATTTCTAAGCCCGATTTTGGGGGTGCTAGGCAGATGCAGGCTAGACATGTTTTTTGCTATGTAGTCCTAGGCTGGAGTTGGTTGGAACCAGCCAGTCATAGTCTCGACTTGGGGGTTCTAGGAAGTCCTAGGCTCGGCTTGATGGGAACTAGGAAGATCTATGCTCGACTTTGTGGATGATAGGCATTATTATGCTCCACTTGGTGGTAACTATGCAGTTCTAGCAGTCCTAGGGACAACTTGGTGGGTGCTTATTAGTCCTTGGTACGAAATGGTGGGTGCTAGGCAGACCTAGGCTCGACTCGGTGGTATCTAGGCTATCCTAAACTCGACTTGGTGGGAACTAGGCTGTCCTTGGTTAGTCATTGGGGTTTCTAGCCATTCCTAGATTTGACTTGTTGGGTTCTAGGCAGTTCTAGGCTGAAATTTGATAGCACCAGCTGTCCTAGTCTCGACTTGGGTGGTGCTAGGAAATCCTGCGCTCTACCTGGTGGGAGCTCGCCTGTCCTAAGCCTGATTTTTGGGGGTGCTAGACAGATATAGGCAAGACTTGTTGGGTGCTAGGCAGTCCTAGGCTGGAATTGGATAGAACCAGGCATTCCTATGCTCGACTTGGTGGGTGCTAGGCAGTCTTATGTCTGATTTTGGGGGTGCTAAGCAGACATAAGCTAGACTTGTTGGGTGCTAGGCAGTTCTAGGCTGTAATTGGATAGAACCAACCAGTACTTGACTCGACTTGGTGGTAGCTAAGCAGTCCTGATACTGATTTTGGCAGTACTAAGCAGACGTAATATAGACTTGTTGGGTGCTAGCAGTCCTAGGCTGTAACTGGACAGAAACAGCCAGTCCTTGACTCGTCTTGGGGGGTGATAGGCTGTCCTAGGCTCGACTACACGGTAATTATGCAGTCCTATGGTCTACTTGGTAGAAGTATGCAGCCTGGGTTCGACTTTGGGAGCGCTAGGAAGTCCTATGCTCGACTAGCTGGGAGCTATTTAGGCATAGCCTCGACTTGATAGGAATTAGGCAGTCCTAAGCTCGACTTGGTGGGTTACTAGGCAGTCCTAGGCGCGACTTGGTGGGGTTAGTCTTCCCTATAATCGTCTTGGTGGGTGCTAGGCAGTCCTAGCCTCTACTTTGTTGGTGCTTGTCAGTCCTAGGTTCGACTTGGTTGTAACTAAGCAGTCCTAGGCCGCACTTGGTGGGTGCTAGGCAGTACTAGGCGCGAATTGGTGGGAACTATTCAGTCCTATGCACGACTTGGTGGGAAATAGGCTGTACTGAGCTTGACATGTTGGGTGCTTGGGAGTCCTACTCTCTACTTGGTGGGAACTAGGAAGTCCTAGACTCGACTTGGTGGGTGCTCATCAGACCTAGGCTCTAGTAGTTAGGTGCTAGTTAGGCCTAGGCTTGACTTGGGGGGAAGTAGTTGGTCCTATGCTCGACTTGGTGGGAACTATAAAAATCTGGCCTCGCATTGGAGTGAACTAGGCAGTACTGGCCTTTACTTGGTGGGAAGTACATAGTCTTGGGTTTGACTTGGGGAGAGTTAGGCTGTCCTAGGCACGACTATGTGGGTGGTAATTCGGCCTAGGCTCGACTTGGTGGGAATTAGGTAGTCCTAAGCTTGACTTGGGGGGAACTAGGCTGTCCTAGGCTCGATTTGGTGGGGGTAGGCTGTCCTACACACGTCTTGGTGGGTGCTGGGCAGTTCTATGCTCGACTTGATGTGAACTTGTTAGTCCTAGGCACGATTAGGTGGATATTCGGCAGTCCTAGGCTCGACTTGCTGGTTGATAGGCAGTCCTATGCTCTACATTGTGGGAACTAGGCAGACATAGGCCTGACTTGGTGGGTGCTTGGCAGTACGATGCTTGAATTAGTGGCTGCTGTTTAGTACTAGGCGCGCATTGGTAGGATTCAGTCAGTCCTAGGCTCGATATGGTGGGTGCTAGGCAGTCCCAGGATCGAATTCGTGGGTGCTAAGTAATCCTAGGTTCGAATCGGAGGTAACTAGGTGGGAACTAGCCTCTCTTTGGCTAGTCATGGTGGTTCTGAGCAGACCTAGGATCGACTTGTTGGGTTCATGGTAATCCTAGGCTTGAAATGGTGAGAACCAGGCAGTCCTAGTCTCAACTTGGGGGGAGCTAGGCAGTAATATTCTCGTCTTGGTGATTTCTAGTCAGTCCTGGGAAAACATGATGGGTGATAGGTAGTCTTAGGCTCGATTAGGTGGGTTCTTGGCAGTGCTATGTTCGTCTTGGTGGGTGGTATGCAGTCCTAGGCTCAATTTGGTTGGAACTATGAAGTCCTAAACTCTACTTGGTGGGAACTAGGCAGTCCTAGGCTCAACTTGTTGGGTGCTAGACAGTCCTAGGCTCGACTCGTTTGGTAACTTGGCATTCTTAGGGTCAACTTGGTGAGAACAAGTCTGTCCTAGGCTCGTATTTGTATGTGCATGGCAGAACTTGTCTCGAATTGTTGGGTGCTAGGCATGCCTAGGCTCGGCTCGGTGTGAACCAGGCAGTCCAAGGCACGACTTGGTGTGTGCTACATTGTCCTAGGCTCGACTTGTCCGTAACTCAGCAGACATGGACCTGACTTGGTAGAAACTAGGCATACTTGGGCTTGACTTGGTGTGCGCTAATCTGACCATAGTCTCGATTTGGTGGGTGCTATACAGTCTTGGCTCGATTTGGTGGGAAATAGGAAGTCCCATGCGCGACTTTTTGGGTGCTAGGGATATCCTAGGCTGGACTTGGTGGGAACCAGGCAGTAATTGGCTTATCTTGGGGAGTGCTAGGTAGTCCTAGGCTGGACTTGGTGGATGCTAGGAGACCTAGGGTTAATTTGATTGGTACTAGGAAGTACTGGGCTCGACTTGGCAGGAATTAGGCTGTCATGGGCTCGACTTGGTGGGAAGTAAGCTCTCCTAGGTTCGTTTTGGTGGGTGCTAGCCAATACTAGGCTCGACTTTGTACGTGCTAGGCTTTCCTAGGCTCGACTTGGTGGGAACTAAGCAATTTTAGGCCCGACTTTGTGGGTGATACGTAGTCCTAGGCTCGACTTGTTTGGGACTAGTCAGTCCTTTGTGTGTGCATGAAGTCCTACTCTCTAGTTGGTGGGAACTAGGCAATCCTAGGCTCAACGTGGTGTATGCTAGGCAGTTCTAGGCTCAACTTGTTGGGAATTTCTAGTCCTGGCCTAGTATTGTAGGGCACTAGACAATCAAAGGCTCAACTTTTTCAGTGCTATGCAGTACTATCTCTTCATGGCGGGTTCTAGGCTGTCCTAGGCTCGACTTGGTTGGAGATGCCAGTCCTAAGCCTGACTTTAGGGGCGCTAGGCAGACGAAGGCTAGACTTTTCGGTGTCAGGCAGTCCAAGGCTGGAATTGGATAGAATCAGGCAATCCTAGACTCGATTTGGTGGGTGCCAGGTAGTCCTAGGATCGGCTATGTGGGAAATGGCAGTCCTAGGCTCGAATACGTGTGTGCTAGGCAGTCCTAGGCACGACTTTTTGGGTGCTAGGCAGTCCTTGGCTCGACTTGGTGGGTGCTAGGCGATCTAGGCTCAACTTCGTTGGTTCTAGGCTGTCCTAGGCCAGACTTTGTGGGAACTGGGCAGTCCTAAGCTCGACTTGGTAGGTGCTAGGCAGACCCGAGCATGACTTGGTGGGTGCTAGGCAGTCCTTGGCTCGACTTTGTGTGTGTTTGGCAATTCTGAACTCGACTCGATGGGTGATAGGTAGTCCTAGGCTCGAATTTTTGGGTGTTAGACATTACTGGGCTAGACTTGGTAGTGAACTAGGTAGATTTGGTCTCGACTTGGTTGTTTGCAAGGCCTACTTGTGCTCGACTTGGTGATTGCTAGGGAGTTCTAGGCTTGACTTAGCTGGTTCTAGGTTGTCTTGTGATTGACTTTGTGAGTAATAGGCAGTCCTGGGCATTACATGGATGGTGCTAAGTAGTCCTAGGCTCGACTTGGTGGGTCCCAGTCTCGCCAAGACACGACTTGTTGGGTGTTAATCTGGTAGGACTTTATTTGTTGCCATGCTAGGCAGTCCTAGGCTCTACTTGGTGTGTGAAGGGCAAACAAAGGCTTAATTTAGCGGGTGCTAGGAATGCCTAGGCTTGACTTGGTGTTAACATGGCAGTCCTAAGCTCAGTTGGGTAGGGGCGAGGCAGTCCTGAGCTCTACTTAATGTGTGTAAGCCAGTCCTAGGCCATTCTTTGTGGGAGCTAGGAAGTTTGGGTTTGGCTTGGTGGGTGCTTGGCAGAGCTAGGCACGACTAGGTGGGTGTTAGGCCTACCTAGGTACGATTTTCGGGGTGTTACGCAGCCCTAGGATCAATGTGTTTGGAGCTACTCAGTACTAGGCAGTCGTAAGCTCAACCCGGGTGTTGCTAGGCAGTGTAAGACTCTCGTCCTTGTGGGAACCAGGAAGTTCTAGGCTCGACTTCGGGAGTGCTATGCAGTCCTAGGATCGATTTGTTGGCTGCTAGGAAAGTCTAGGCTCAACTTGGCGGGTACTAGGCAGTTTTAATCTCTATTTGTTGGGAACTAGGCAGTCCTATGCTCGATTCGGTGGGGCTAGGCTGCCCTAGGCTTATCTTGGTGGGTGCTAGGCAGCCCTAAGCCCTACTTGGTGTGTGATAGTCAGTCTATTAGGCTCGGCTTGATGGGAACTAGGCAGAACCAGACTCGACTTGGTGGAAGCTAGGCAGTCCTAGGTTCGACTTGGTGGGAACTAGGCAATCCTAGGTTCGACTTGGTAGGAATTAGGCAGTTCAGAGCTTGCCTTGAAGGGTGATAGGCAGTCCTAGGCTCGACTTGTTTGGTGCCAGGCTAGTCTAGGTATGATTTGGTGGATGAAACGCAGTACTGGACTGGATTTGGTGTCATGCTAGGCAGTCCTAGGCCCTATTTGGTGTGTGCTTAAATTAGTGTGTGCTAGGTAGGCCTAGACTCGACTTGGTGGAAACTAGCCATTCCAAGGATTGACTAGGTGGGTCCGGGACAATCCTATGCTCGACTTCGTGGGAACAAGGCAAACTTAGGTTCGACTTTATGGGTGCTAGTCTAGACTACACTCCACTTGGTGTTAAATGAGCTCTCCTAGGCTCGATTTGGAGGGTGCTAGGTAGTCTTTTGTTTGACTGGGTGCAGTTCTAGTCTCTACTTGGTTGGAACTAGGCAGTGCATGGCGTGACTTTGTTTTTACCAGGCAGGCCATTGTCCTGTTTTGGAGATAGCTAGAGAGTCTTGCCTTGAATTGGAGAGAACTAAGCAGATGGGCTCAACTCAGTCGTAACTAGGCAGTCATGGGCACGACTTTGTGGGTGCTGGGCGGTTCTATGCTCGACTTGGTTGGTGCTAGGCACTCCTATGCCCTACGTGGTGGGAACTAGGTAGACCTAGGCTCAACTTGGTGGGTACTAGGCAGTCCGAGGCTCGAATTGGTTGGTTACTTTAAGTCCTAGGCGCTAATTGGTGGGAAACAGTCTGTCCTAGGCTCGACTTGGTGGGAACTAGGCACACCTAGGCTTAACTTAGTGGGTGCTAGGCAGTCATAGGCTCGACTAGGGGGTAACTAGGTAATCCTAGGCTCGACTTTATGGGAACTAGGCAGCACAAGGCTCGACTTGGAGTATGCTAGGCAGTACTAGGCTCGACATGGTGGGTGCTAGGCAGACCTAGGCTCGACTTTGTGGGGAACTACCTAGCTGTGGTCTTGTATTGGTGGGAAGTAGGCATTCCTAGGCTAATCTTGGAGGGAATAAAGCTGTCTTTTGCTCGTCTAGGTGGTATACAATGCTGTACTAGGCTCGACTTTGTGGGAGCTATTAAGTCCTTAGCCTGATTTCGGGGGTGCTTGGCAGATGTAGGCTAGACTGGTTGTGTTATACACAGTACTACATTTGAATTAATGATAACCAGGCAGTCGTAAGACTGACTTGGGGGTTGCTAGGCAGTATAAGAATCTCGTCTCTGTGGGAAACAGGCAGTCCTAGGCTCAACTTGGGGTATTCTAGGCTTTCCAAGGCTCGAAATGGTTGGAACCAGGCAGGACTGGGCTCGACTTGGAGAGTGATAGGTACCCTTTGGCTCGAATTGAAGGGTGGTAAGAAATACTTAGCTCGACATGTTTGGAGGTAGGTCTACCTAGACTCGACTTGTTGTGAACTAGACATTCCTGGGCTCGACTTGGTGGGAACTAGGCAATCCTAGGTTCGACTTGGTGGGAACTAGTTATTTCCAGGCTTGACTTCGTGGGATCTAAACTGCACTGGAGTCACTTGGTGGGTGCTTGGAAGTTCTACACTCTGTTTAGTGGGTGCAAGACAGTCTTAGGCTCGACTAGGCAGATGTAGGCTCGACTTGTTGGGTGCTTGATTGTCCTAGGCTGGAATTGGAGAAAACCAGGCAGCCTTAGGCTCGACTTGGGGGTTGATAAGCAGTCCATGACTCGACTTTGTGGGAACTAACCAGAACAAGGCTCGACTCGGTGGTTTCTAGGCAGTCGTATGCTCGACTTGGTGGGAAATAGGCAGTCCTAGGCTCGACCTGTTACGAATTACATAGATTTGGTCTCGACTTTGTGGGTGCTTGCCAGTCCTACGCTCTTGTTAGTGGTAAACAGGTAGTCGTAGGCTTGACTTGGTGAGTGATATTCAGTACTAGGCTCGTATTGGTGTGTGATAGGCAGGCTTAGGCTCGACTTGGTGGAAGCTAGTCAGTCCTAGGCTCGACTTGGTGGGATCTAAGTAGTCCTAGGCTCGACTTGGTGGATGCTAGGCAGTCCTAGGCGAACTTGGTGGGAATTAGTTATTCCTTTACTCGACTTGCTGGGATCTAGGCTGTACTGGGCTCGACTTGGAGGGTGCTTGGCAGATAAACATCCTGCTTGGTGGGAACTGGGCAGTCCTAGGCTCAACTTGGTGGGTACTACAAAGTACTAGACCCTACTATGTGGGTACTAATTAGTCCTAGGCTCGACTTGATAGGATCTTCGTAGTTCTATGCTCTCCTTGGAGGGAACTAGGCAATCCTAGGCTTGACTTGGTGGATTCTAGGCAGTTCTACGCCCTACTTGATTGGTGCCAGGCAGTCCTACGCTCGACTCGGTGGTAACTAAGCAGTCCTACACTCTACATGGTGGGAATTAGGCAGTCCTAGGCTCGACTTGGTTTATCGTAGGTAGTCCAAGGATCGGTTTGATGGGTGCCAGTCAGTCCTTGGCTCGACTTGGTGGTAACTAGCCAGAATTGGACTCGACTTAGTGGGTGTTGGTAGTCGTAGTTCTATTGTGTGGGAACTGGGTAGATGTAGGCTTGACTTGGTGGGTGCTAGGCTGTCCAAGGCTCGACTTGGTGGTTGCTAGGCAGTGCTATGCTCGTCTTAGGGGTAATAAAGTTTGCCCTATGCTCGACTTGGTAGTGACTAGGCAGTCCTAGGTTCGGCTTGGTGGGAAGTAGGCAGTCCTAGGCTTGAATTGGTGGGTGTTAAGCAGTCCTAGGTTCGATTTATTTTATTCTAGGCAGTCCTTGGATCAACTCGGTGGTAACTAGCCAGTCCTATGCTAAGAAATACTAGGCTCGACTTGGTGGATTCTAGGCAGTTCTACGCACTACTTGTTGGGAACTAGGCAGTCCTAGGCTCGACTTGGTAGGTGCTAGATAGTCCCAGGGTCGATTTGGTGGGTGCTAGGTAGTCCTAGGCTCGACTCGGTGGTAACTAGGCAGTCCTAAGCTCGACTTGGTGAGAACTAGGCTGTGCTAGGCTAGTAATGGTTGTTGCTAGGCAGACCTAGGCTCGACTTGTCAGGTACTCAGCATTCCCATTATGGAATTGGAGAAAACCAGGCAGTCCTACTCTCGACGTAAGGGTTGCTAGGCAGTATAAGGCTTGTCTTAGGTATTTCTAGTCAGTCCTGTGCTTTACTCGAACGGTGCTTGCCAGTCTTAGGCTCTACTTAGTGGGTGTCTGGCATAGCCTAGGAATGACTAAGTGGGGGTTTGGTAGTCCTGGATTGGACTTGTTGATATTCTAGGCAATCCTAGGCTCGACTTGGTGGATGCTAGACAGTCCCAGGGTCGAATTGGTGGGTGCTAGGTAGTCTTAGGATCGACTCGCTGGTTACTAGGCAGTCCTAAGATAGACTTGGTGGGAACTAGGCTCTCCTTGGATAGCCATGGTGGTTGTTAGGCAGAACTAGGCTCCACTTTTTGGGATCTAGGAAGTCCTATGCTGGATTAGGATAGATCCAGGCAGTCGTACTCGATCTTGGGGGTGCTAGGCAGTCCTATGCTCAACTTGGTGTGTGCTAGGCAGTTGTAGGCTCGACTTGGTGGGAACTTTGTAATCCTGCCCTCGTATTGTAGGGAACTAGGCCGTCCCAGGCTTAACCTGGTGGGTGCCAGGCTAGCTTAGGCATGACTTGGTGGGAGTTAGGCAGTATTAGACCTGATTTGGTTGAATGCTTGGCAGTCCTAGGTTCTACTTGGTGTGTGCTAGGCAAACCAAGGTTTGACTTTGTGTGTGCTAGGCAGGCTTAGAATTAACTTGGTCAGAAAAAGGCAGTCCAAGGCTCGACTTGGTGAGTGCTATGCAGACCTAGGCATGACTTGTCGAAAACTAGGCAGTTATAGGCTCGAGTTAGTGTAAACTAGACTGTACCGGGCTCGACTTTGACGGTGCTTGCCGGTCCTATGCTCCACTTTTTAAGAACTAGCCAATCCTAGGTTCGACTTGGTGTGTGCTATACAGTTCTATGCTCGATAAAGTGGGAACCTTCTAGTCCTCTCCTCGAATTGGTGAATGCTACATAGTACTAGGCTCGACTTGGTGGGAGCTAGCTAGTCCTATGCCTGTTTTTGGGGTCGCTAGGCAGACGTAGGCTAGACTTCGTGGGAGTTAGGCAGTTCCAATCTCGATCTGATGGGAACTAGGCAGTTCTAGACTTGACATGATGGGGGGAGGCTGCCCATTGCTCGTTTTGGTGGTTGCTAGACAGTCCGAGGCTCGAATTGGTGTGTGCTATGCAGTCCTAGGCGTCACTTGGTAGGGATTAGGCAGTTTTGGGATCTACTTTGTGAAAGCTTGGCAATCCTACGCTCTTCTTGGTCGGAACTAAGCAGTCCTAAGCTCGACACTGTAAGTTCTACGCAGTACTAGGCACGACTTCGTGGGTGATAGGCAGATCTGGGCTCGAATTTGTGGAAACTTGGCAGTCCTGGGCTTTACATGGTGGTTGCTAGGTTGATCTAGGCTTTTCTTGGTTGGTGCTAGGCTAGCCTAGGCACGAATTGGTAGGTGTTAGGCAGTACTGGTCTGGATTTGCTGGCATGCTAGGCAGTCCTAGGCTCTACATGGTGTGTGTAAGGCAAACCAATGCTTGACTTAGTGGGTGCTAGGCAGGTATAGGCTTTACTTGGTGGGAACTAGGCAGTCCAAGCTTAACTTGGTGGGTGTTAGCCAGTCGTATGCCCGACTTGTTGGTAACCAAGCAGGCCTAGGCTTGACTTTGTGGAATATAGACAATCCTATGTTCGACTAGGTGGAAAATTGGCAGTCCTAGACTCTATTTGGTGGTAGTAGGCAGTCCTAGGCTTGACTTGGTGGTAACTAAGTAGGCCTAGTCTCTTCATGTTGTGCTAGGAAATCCTAGAATCGACTTAGTGGGAACTAGGCAGTACTGGGCTTGACTTGGTGGGGGCTTGGCAGTAATAAGCTCTACTTGGTGGAAACTAGGCAGTCCTAGGCTCGACTTGCTGGGTGTTAGGCAGTCCTAGGCTCGACTTGGTGGGCACTATCTAGCTCTGTCCTCATATTATTGGGAACTAGGCCCTCAGGCTCAAGTTGGAGGGAAATAGGTAGTCAAATGCTCGATAAAGTGGCTGCTAGACTGTCCTAGTATCGAGTCGGTGGTTGCTAGGCATACCTTGGCAAGACTTGGTGTTTGCTAGGCAGTTCTAGGCTCGACATGGTAGGTTTTAAGCATTCTAGGCTCTACTTGGGTGGTACTAGATAGTCCTGGGCTTGACTTGGTAGGAACTAGACATTTCTGGGCTTGACTTTGTGGGCATAAGAGAGTCGTCGGCTATACTTGAAAGGTGCTTGGCTTTCCTAGGTTCTACTTAGTGGGTGCCAGATAAGCCTAGGAACGACTAAGTGTGTGTTAGTCAGTCCTGGGTTGGACTTGGTGGCATGCTAGGCAGTCCTAGGCTTAACTTAGTGTGTGCTAGGCAAACCAAGGCTCGACATAGTGGGAATTACGTAGTCCTAGGCGGTACTAGTGGCATGGTACACAGTCCAAGGTTCGACCTAGTACTTACTATGCAGTCCTGGAATTGAATGGTGAGAAGAAGGCAGTGTTGGATTCGAGTTGGTGAGTGGTAGGCAGTCTTGGGCTCGACTTTGTGTGTGCTTGGCAGTCCTAGTCTCGACTTGGTTGGAAGTAGGCAGTCCTGGGCTCGACTTGGTGTATGCTAGGTAATCCATAGTCTCGTTTTGGTGATTGCTAGAGAGTCTTGCCTTGACTTGAAGTGAACTAAGCAGGCGGGCTCGACTTGGTTGGAACTAGACAGTCCTGGGCACGACTTGGTGGGTGCTAGGCAGTCCTACACTTGACTAGGTGGTAACTAGGTAGTACTATGCTCAACTTGGTGGGAAATAGCCAGTATTAGGCTCGACTTGGTGGAAGCTAGCCAGTCCTAAGCCTCATTTTGGAGGGTGCTTGGCAGACGTAGGCTAGACTTGTTGGGTGCTAGGCAGTCCTATGATGGATTTCGATAGAACGAGGCAGTCCTAGGCACGCCTTGAGGGGTGCTTGGCAGTCCAAGGCTCGAATTGGTGGGAACCAGTAAGTTCCGGGCGTGACTTGAAGAGTGATAAGCAGTACTAGTCTCGACTTGGAGGGTGCTAGAAATGCCTTAGCTCCACTTAGTGGGAACTATTCAGTTCTAGGCTCGACTTGGTGGGGGTTGATTGCTCTAGGCTCGTTTTGGAGGTGCTAGGCAGACATAGGCTCGACGTGGTGTATGCAAGTTAGCCCTATGCTCGACTTGGTGGGAACTAAGCAGTCCAAGGCAAGACTTGAGGGGTGCTAGGCAGTCTCACGCTCTACTTGGTGGGAACTAAGCAGTCCTACACTCGACTTGTTTGGTTATAGTTATTCCTAGGTACGACTTGGGGGAGGGGGGCTGTTAGGCAAACATAGGCAGTACCAGAAATCGCTTTGGAATGAACCAGGCAGCTCTAGGCTCGAATTGTGGGGAGCTAAGCAGTCGACTGCTCATCTTGGTGGGAAACAGAGAATCGTGGGGTCGCCTTGGGGAGTGCTAGGCAGTCCCAGGCAAGACTTGATGGGAAATAGATTGTTCAGGGCTCGACTTTGTGGGAAGAATCCATTCCTAGGCTCGACATGGTGTGTGCTAGGTAGTCCTAGGCTTGACTTGGTAGGTGCGAGGCAGTGCTAAGTTCGACTCGGTTGTAACTAGGCAGTCCTAAGCTCGACTTGGTTGGAACCATGCAGTACTAGGCTCGTTTTGGTGGGCGGTAGGTAGACCTAGGCTTGAATTGGCGGTTGTTGGAAGATATAAGCTCAACTTGGGCGGTGCTAGGCAGTACAAAGGTCGTCTTGGTGGGTACTAGGCAGTCCAAGGGCTCGAATTAGTGGGTGTTATGCAGTACTAAGCTCTTATAGGTGGGTACTAATTACACCTAGTCTCGACTTGGTTGGAACTAGGCAGTCCTACACTTTACTTGTTTTGAATTAGTAAGTCTTAGGCTCAACTTGGTGGTTGCTAGGCAATTCTAGATACGACTTAGTGGGTGCTAGGCAGTGCTCAGCTCGACTAGGTGATAACTTGGAGGTCCTATGCTTGACTTGGTGCAAACTAGGCGGTCCTAGGCTCGTCATGGTGGGTACTAGGCAGGCCAAGGCTCGACTTGGGGGATGCTAGTCATTCCTATGCTCGACTTGGTGGGAACTAAGCAATCTTACGCTCGACTTGGTGGGTGCCAGGCAGTCATAGGTTCGATTATGTGGTAATTATGCCGTTCTAGTCTCAACTTGGTGGTATCTAGGCAGTCCGAGGCTCAACTTGGTGCGAGTAGGCTGTCCTAGTCTGAACTTGGTGGGTGCAAGGCTGTCCTAGGCTGGACTTGTTTGGTGGTGGTAGTCCTAGGCTCAATTTATGGGAACTAGGCATTCCTATGCTCTTCTAGGTGGGAATGAGGCAGTCCTAGCTTCTACTTGGTGGGTTCTAAGCAGTCCTAGGCTCGACTCGTTGGTAAGTAGACCGTCCTAAGATTGACTTGGTTGGAATAAAGCCGTCCTAGGCTCCTCTTCGTAGGTGATAGGCAGAGCTTGGGTAGACTTGTTGGCTGTTAGGCTTCCCTAGTCTGGAATTGGAGACAATCAGACACTTGTAGGCTCTACTTGTGTGGTAATAGGTGGTCCAACGCTTGGGATGTTGGGAATCGACTTGCTGGGAACTAAGCTGTACTGGTGACAATTTGATGGTGTTTGGGTGTCCTACTCACTACTTGTGGGTAACTAGGCAGTCCTGGACTGGACTTGGTGGGCGCTAATCAGATCTAGGCTCTACTAGGTACTCGGCTTGACTTGGTGGGAAATAGTCGGTCCTATGCTCTATTTAGTGGGAACTAGGGAGTCCTAGGCTAGATTTGGCGGGTTCTGGGTAGCCCCACGCTCTTCTTTTTTGGAACTAGGTAGTCGTAGGGTCGACTTAGTGAGTGCTAATTATTCCGAGTTTCAAATTGATGGCTGCAAGGCAGTCTCAGGCGCGACTTGGTGGGAACCAGGCAGTCCTAGGCTCGAAATGGTGCACACCACGCAGTGCAGCGATTGTCTTGGTGGGTGCTTGGCAGTTCTTCCCTCTACTTGTTGGGAATAAGCAGTCCTATGATCGACTTGGTGGGAACTAGGCAGTCCTAGGCTCGACTCGATGGGTGCAAGACTGTCCTAGGCTCGACTAGGTGGGGACTAGTTACACCTAGGCTCGGTTTGGTGGGAGTAAGGTTTACTAGACTCGTCTTGGTGTGTGCTAGGCAGTCCTAGCAACTAATATGTATTTGCTAGTGCAACCAAGGCTCGACTTATTGGGATCTAAGCAGTCCTAGGCTCAACATGGTGGGTGCTAGTCAGTCCTAGGCTCGACTTGGAGATTACTACGAAGTGCTAGGCTTAACTCGGTGTTAACTTGGCATTCCTAAGCTCGACTTGGTGGGAACTAGGTATTCCTACGATCGACTAGGTGAGGGTGGCAGTCCCAGGCTCGACATTGTGGGTGTTAGATAATCTTTTGCTAGAATTTGTGGGAACAAGGGAGTCCTGAGCTTTACATGGTGGGTTCTATGCAGTCCTGGGCTCTACTTGGTGTGTGCCAGGCTAGCGTAGCCTTGACATGTTGGGTGCTAGGCATTCATAGGCTGGAATTGGAGAGAATCAAGAATTTTTTGGCTTGACTCGGAATGTGCTAAGCAGTCCAATGCTCGCCTTGGTAGGCAGCCGGCATTCCTGGGCTCTATTTGGTGAGTGCAAAGGAGGCCTTGGCTCAACTTGGGAGAGCTATGCAGTCCTACGCTCGACATGGTATTTGCTAGGAATTCTAGGCCCTTCTAGGACCTAACATCAATGTTCGTGAGTCGTGCAAGCAGACAGTGGAAAGAAAACCAGTACTAAATGCATGCTAAGAGACAGCATTGTGCTACGTAGCTTGTCCGGGGGAATATTTTAACTGAATTTCCGTACATGAGATCCACACTGAATGTTTGTGAGTCGTGCAAGAATATAGTGGGAAGAAAATCATTGATATAGGAGTGCTTAGCGACAGTGTTGTGCAACATAGCTTGTCCTCAGCTATTTAAGCTGAATTACATCACATGAATGTTCGTGAGTAGTGCAAGCCGAAAGCGTTAAGAAAACCAGTCATAAATACATTCTAAGCTACAGTGCTGTGCAACACATCTTGTCCTGAAATATTTTAACGTAAATACCTCACATGAATGTTCGTGAGTCGTGCAAGCAGACAAGGAATGAAAACCAGCCATAAATCCGAGCTAAGCGACAGTGTTGTTAAACATAGCTTGTCCGGAGATATTTTAGCAGAATTACATCACATGACTGTTTGTGAGTCGTGAAAGCAGACACTTGAAAGAAAACCAGCCATAAATGCGTGCTAAGCGACAGTGTTGAGCAATATAGCTTGTCCTGAAATACATTAACGTAATTTCCCCACAAAGAAGTTCGTGAGTCGTGCAAGCAGACAGAGGAAAGAAAACCAGTCATAAATCGGGCTAAGTGACAGTGTTGTGTAAAATAGCTTGTCCTGATATATTTTAGCTGAATTTCCTCTAATGAGATCCACACTGAATGTTCGTGAGTCGTGCAAGCATATAGCGGAAAATAAAAACAGTCATAAATGAGAGCAGAGCGACAGTGTTGTGCAACATAGCATGTCCTGAAAAATTTAAATGGAATTACCTCGCATGTATGTTCGTGAGTCGTGCAAGTAGACAGCGTTAAGAAAACCAATCATTTATGCATGCTAATAAACATGTTTGGGCAAAACAGCTTGTCCGGAGATATTTTAGCGGAATTACAACACATGAATATTTGTGACTCATGCAATCAGACAGCGGAAAGAAAACCAGTCATAATTGCGAGCTATGTGACAGCGTTGTGCAATATAGCTTGAAATGAGATATTTTAGTTTAATTTCCTCACATGATATCCATATCGAATGTTTGTGAGTCGTGCAAGAATATAGTGGAAAGAAAATAATTTTAAATGAGTGCAAAGTGACAGTGCTGTGCAATATAAATTGTCGTGAGATATTTTAGCTGAATTATCCCTCATGATTGTTCGTGAGTCGTGCAAGCAGACAGAGGAATTAAAACCAGACAAAAATGCATGATAAGCGACAGTGTAGTGCAACACTGCTTGTCCTAAAATATATTAGCGGAATTACCTCACATTAGTATTCGTGAGACGTGTAAGCAGACAGCAGAAAGAAAACCAGGCATAAACGCGAGCTAAGCGATAGAGTTGTGCAACATAGCTTGTCCTTGTATATTTTATCTGAATTTCCTCACATGAGATCCACACAGAATGTTTGTGAGTCTTGCAAGAATATAGCAGAGGGAAAACCATTGATAAAAGGGTACTTAGCAAAACTGTAGTGCAACATAGATTGTTCTGAGATATTTCAGGGGAATTATCTCACATGAATGTTTGTGATTCGTGCACGCAAACAGCGCATATAAAACGAGCCATCAATGCGATCTAAGCGACAGTGTTGTGCAACATAGCTTGTGCAGACATATTTTAGCAAAATTACGTCACATAAATGTTCGTGAGACGTGCAACCAGATGGCAGAGATAAATTCAAAGCAAATGCGAGCTAAGCGCAAGTGATGTGCTACATAGCTTGTAATGATATATTTCATCTCAATTCATCCCATGAGTTCCATATTGAATGCTCGTGAATCGTGCAAGTATATAGTGGAAAGAAAACCATTGATAAATGTGTGCTAAGCGAAAGAGTTTCCAATTTAGGTTGTCTCATGATATTTGCGCAGAATTACCTCACATGAACAATCGTGAGTCGTGTATGCAGACAGCGGAAAGAAACCCACTCATAAATGCGAGCTAGGAGACAGTGCTGTGCAACATAGCTTGTCCTAAAATATTTCAGCAGAATTACCTCACATGAATGTTCGTGAGTCGTGCAAGCTGACAGCAGAAAAAAGCCAGTCATAAATGCGAGCTAAGCCACAGTGTTGTACAACAAAGATTGTTCTGAAATCTTTTTGCGTAATAACATCTCATTAAGGTCTTGAGTCGGGAAAACACAAAGTGGAAAGAAAACCAGTCATAAATGCGAGCTAATGACAGTGTTGTGAATCATAGCTTGTCCTGAAATGTTTTAATGGAATTACCTCTCATGGATGTTCGTGAGACGTGCAAGCCCACAGCGGAATGAAAACCATTCATTAATGTGTGCTAATCGACAAGGTTGTGCAATATAGCCTGTCCTGAAATATTTTAGCGGAATAAATATAATGAATGTCCGTGAGTCGTGCAAGCAGACAGCGGAAACAAAACCAGTCATATATGCGAGCTAAGAGATATTGTTATGCATGATAGCTTGTCCTGAAATATTTATCGGAATTACCATACATGATTGTTCGTGAGACGTGCAAGCAGACAGTGGAAAGAAAAACACCCATCATTTCGAGCTAAGCATCAGTGTTGTGCAACATAGCTTATCCTGTGATATTTTTATGGAATTACCTCCCATAACTATTCGTGAGACATACAAGCAGACAGTGAAAAGTAAACCAGCCATAAATGCGAGCAAAGTGACAGTGTTATGCAATATAGCTTGCCCTGAGATATTTTAGCTGAATTTCCTCACATGAGATCCATACTGAATGTTCGTCAGTCGTGTAAGCATTTAGTAGAATGAAAACCAGTCTCAAATGAGATCTAAGCGACAGTGTTATGCAACGTAGTTTGTCCTGAAATAATTTTTCGGAATTACCTCACAGGAACGTTTGTTAGAAGTTCAAGCAGATAGCGGAATTAAAACCAGTCATAAGTGCTTGATTAGCGACAGTGTTGTGCTAACTATCTTGTCAGAAAATATTTTAACATAATTAACTCACATGAATGTTCGTGAGTCCTGCAAGCACACATCAAAACGAAAAAATTTCATAAATCCGAGCGTAGCGAAACTGTTGTGCAACTGTTATGCTTTTCCTTAGATTTTTTAGATGAATTTCTTCACATGAGAGCCACACTGATTGATTGTGAGTCATGCCAGCATATAGAGGAAAGAAAAACATACATAAATGGGTGCTTAGCGACATTGTTATGCAACATACCTTGTCCTGAGATATTTTAGCGGAATTACCTCACAGAATGTTCGTGAGTCGTGCAATCATTCAGCAGGAAGAAAACCAGTCGTAAATTCGTTCTAAGCGACAGTGTTGTGCTACATATCTTGCCCACATATATTTTAGCAGAATTACCTCATTTGAATATATGTGGTTTGTGCAAGCAGGCAGCGGAAAGAAAGCCAGTCATAAATGCGATCCAAGCGACAATGTTGTGCAACATAGCTTGTCGTGATATTTTAGCGCAATTACCTCAAATGAATGTTCGTCAGTCCTACAAGCAGACATCGGAACGAAAACCAGTCATAAATATGAGCTATGTGAAAGTGTAGTGCAGCATGGCTTGTCCTGAAATATTTTAAGCGGAATTACTTCACAGAAATGTTCAAGAGGCGTGCAAGCAGAGAGCAGAAAGAAAACCAATCATAAATGCGAGCTAATCGACAGTGTTGTGCAGCATAGTTCGTCCTATGATATTTTAGCGGAAATACCTCACATGAATATTCGTCAGACATGCAAGCAGACAGAGGAAAGAAAATCAATCATAAATGCGAGCTAATCGACAGTGTTGTGCAACATAGCTTGTCCTGATATATTTAAGCGAAATTAACTCACATGAATGTTCGTGAGTCGTGCAAACAGACAGTGGAAAGAAAACCAGTCATAAATATGAGCTAAACGACAGGGTTGTGCAACATGGCTGATCCTAAAATAATTTAACGGAATTACCTCACATGAATGTTCATGAGTCGTGCAAGCAGAAAGCAGAAAGAAAAACCAATCTTAAATGCGATCTAATCGGTAGTGTTGTGTAACATAGCTTGTCCTACGATATTTTAGCTGAATTTCCTGATATAATATCCTCACTGAATGTTTGTGAGTCGTGCAAGAATATTGCGGAAAGGACACCAATCCTAAATGAGAATTGGGTGACAACGTTGTGCAACATAGCTTGTCCTGAAATACTTTAAATTAATTACTTCACTTGACTATCCGTGAGATGTGCTAGCATACAGTGGAAAGAAAATCAATCATTAATGCATCCCTTTAGACAGTGTTGTCCAACACATTTTGTCCTGAAATATTCTAACGGTATTACCACACATGAATGTTCATGAGTCGTGCCAGCATAAAGTGGAAATAAAACCAGTCATAAATGCAATCTAGGTGACAGTGTTGAGCAACAAAGCTTGTCCTGAGATATTTTAGCTGAATTTCCTCACATGATATAGACACTGAATGTTTGTGAGTAGTGCCAGAATATAGTGGAAAGAAAATCATTGGTATATGAGTACTAAGCGACAGTGTTGTGCAATATAGCTTTTCCTGATGTATTTTAGCTGAGTTTTCTTACATGAGATCCACACTGAATGTTCGTTAGTCGTGCAAGTATATAGCGGAAAGTAAACCATTAATAAATGTGTGCTATGTGAAAGAGTTGTGCAATTTAGGTTGTCCCGTAATATTTTCGCGGAATTATCTCACATGAATAATCGTGAGTCGTGTATGCAGACAGTGCAAAGAAAACCACTCATAAATGCGAGCTAGGAGACAGTGTTGTGCAACATAGCTAGTCCTATAATATTTCAGCAGAATTACCTCACACGAATGTTCGTGAGTCGTGCAAGCAGACAATGGACAGAAAACCAGTCATAATAGCGATCTAAGCGAATGTGTTGTGCTACATAGCTTGTTCTGAGATATTTTAGCTAAATTTCCTCAGATGAGATCCACACTGAATGTTCGTGAGTCATGCAAGCATATAACGGAGAGAAAACTATTGATAAATTCGTACTTAGCAAAAGTGTCGTGCAACATACATTATCCTGTGATATTTTAGAAAGAAAACCAATATTACATTCGATCTCAGCGAGAGTGATGTGCAACAAAGCTTGTCCTGAGATATTTAAGCTTAATTTCATCACATGTGACTCACACTGAATGTTCGTGGGTCGTGTAAGCAGATAGCAGAAAGAATAGTAGTCATAAATTCGAGCTAAGCGACTGTGTAATGCAACATAGCTTGTCCAGAAATATTTAAAGGGAATTACGTAACATTATTGTTAGTTAGACGTGCAAGCAGATAGCGGAATGAAAACCAGTCATTAATGCTTGCTAAGCGACTGTGTTGTGCTATATATATTATCCTGAAATATTTTAACATTATTACATCACATGAATCTTCGTGAGTCGTGCAAGTTGACAGCGGAAAGAAAACCATTAATAAATGCGAGCTAAGCAATAGTATTGTGCAACTTAGCGTTTCCTGAGATATTTTGCAGAATTTATTTACATTAGATCTACACAGATTATTTGTGAACCTTGCAAGCATTAGCAGAGAGAAAACCATTTATAAATGCGTGCTTAGCAAAAGTGATGTGCAGCATACATTCCCCTGAAATATTTTAGGTGAGCTACTTCAAATGAATGTTTGTGAATCGTGCAAGCAGACAGTGGAAAGAAGACCAGTCATAAATGCGAGCTAATCGGCAGTGTTGTGCAACATAACTTTTCCGGAGGTATTTTAGCAGAATTACCTCACATTAATGTTCGTGAGAATTGCAAGCAGACAGGAGAAAGAAAACCAGTCATAAATGCGTGCCAATCGAGCGTGTTGTGCCTCATAGCTTGTCCTGAATATTTTAGCTAATTACCTCATATGAATGTGTGTGAGTAGATGTCCAAGCAGACAGTTGAAAGAAAGCCTGTTTTTAATGGGAGCTAAGCGACAGTGTTATGCAACATAGCTTGTCCTGCAATAGTTTAGCAGAATTACCTCACTTTAATGTTCGTGATTCGTTCAACCAGAATGAAAGATAAAAACCAGTCATAAATCCGAGCTATGCGGCAATGTTGGCAACATAGCACATAGCAGATTGAAAACCAGTAAAAATCCAAGCTAAGCAAAGTGTTGTGCAAAACAGCTTATGCGGATAGATTTTAATGGAATTTCCTTACATGAATGTTAGTGAGTCGTGCCAGCAGACAGCGGAAATATAATCAGTCATAAATGAGAGCTAAGCGACAGTGTTTTGCAACATAGCTTATCCTGTGATATTTGAGCGGAATTTCCTCACATGAATGTTCGTGAGTCGTACAGCACATTGCGGAAAAAAAAACCAGTCTTAAATGCGAGCTAAGCGGATGCGTAATGCAACATAGCTTGTCCTGAAATATTTTAGCGGAATTGCCTCACATGATATTATAGTGAGTCTTGCAAGTAGATAGCGTAAAGAAAACCAGACACAAATGCGAACTAAGTGACAGTGTTTACGCTACATAGCTTGTCCTGAGATATTTTAGCAGAATTTGCTCACATAACATCCATACTGAATGTTCGTTAGTCGTGAAAGCTTATAACAGAAACAAAACCATTGATAATTGTGAACTAAGCGACAGTGTTGAGCAACATAGCTTGTGCTGAAATTTTTAAATGGAATTACCTCACATGAATGTTCGTGAGACTTGCAAGCAGACAGAGTGAAAATAACCAGTCATAAATCCGTGTTAGGCCACTGTGTTGTGGAACATAACTTCTCCTGAAATATTTTAGCTGCATTAACTCACTTCAATGTTCGTGAGTCGTGCAAGCACAAAGCGGAAAAAACCAGACATAAATGCGAGCTATGCTACATTGTTGTGCAACGAAGCTTTCCCAGAGATAATTTAGCTGAATTTCCTCACATGATATCCACACTTAATGTTTGTGAGTCGTGCCAGCTGACAGTGTAAATATAACATTTCATATATTTGAACTAAGCGACAGCGATGTGCAACATAGCTTGTCCTTAAAAATTTGATGGCATTAACTCACATGAAAGTTCGTGAGACGTGCAAGTAGACAGTGGAAAGAAAACCATTCATAAATGCGTGCTAAGCGACAGTGATGTGCATCATGGCTTGTCCTGAGATATTTTTGCTTATTTACCTCACATAAATGTTCGTGAGTCGTGCAATTAGACAGCAGAATGGCAACAAGTCATAAATGCGTGCTGAGTGACATTGTTGTGCAACATAGTTTCCCCTCTGATATTTGAGTTGAATTTCCTGACAAGAATGTTCGTGAGGTGTGCATTCACAGCGGAAAGCAAACCAGTCATAAATGCGAGCTAAGCGACTTTTTGGTGCAACATAACATGTCCTGAGATATTTTAGCTGAATTTATTCGCATGAGTTCCACACCGAATATTCGAGTGTCGTGCAAGCATAGAGCAGAAAGCTAGCTAGTCATAAAAGCAAGCTCAGCTATTGTGTTGTGCAATATTACTTGTCTTGAAATATTTTATCCGAATTATACCACATGAATGTTCGTGAGACGTGCAATCAGACGTTGGGAAGAAAACCAGTTAAAAGTGCAAGTTAAGCTACAGTGTAGTGCAACATAAATTCTCCTGAGATATTTTAGCGGAATTACCTCAAACGAATGTTCGTGAGTCGTGCAAGCAAACAGCAGAAAGAAAACCAGTCATAAATGCGAAGTAAGCGACAGTGTTGTGCAAAATATCTTGTCGTGAGATATTTTAACGGAATTTACTCACATGAATGTTCGTTAGACTTGCTAGCAGACAGCGGTTATAATATCAATCATAAATGCGAGCTGAGTGACAATGAAATCCACATTGATTGTTTGAGAGTCGTGCAAGCATATATTGGAAAGAAAACCAGTCAAAATGCGAGGTCAACGAACAGTGTTTTACAACATAGCTTGTCATGAAATATTTTAACAGAAATACCTCACATGAATGTTTTTTGAAATGTGCAAGCAAACGGCAGAAAGAAAACCAGTCATAAATGCGTGCAAAGTGTCAGTGTTGTGCAGCATAGCTTGTCCATAAAATATTTTAGCATAATTACAACAAATGAATTTTCGTGAGTCGTTTAACCAGACAGCAGAAAGAAAATCAGTCATAAATGCGAACTATGCGACAGTGTCGTGCAACATAGCTTAACCTACGATATTTTCGCTGAATTTCCTCATATTAAATTAACATTCAATATTCATGTATCCAGTAAGCTGACAGCGGAAAGTAAACCAGTCATAAATGCGAGGTAAGCAACAGTGTTGTGCAACATATCTTTACTGAGATATACTAGCTGAATTTCCCCACTTGAGATTCACACTGAATGTTCGTGAGTACTTAAATCATATAACAGAAATAAAAACAGTAATAAACGCATGCTCAGCCTATGTGTTGTGCAACGTAGCTTACCTGAAATATTTTAGCGGAATTACCTCACTTCAATGTGCAAGCAGAAAGTGGAGAAAAAAAACAGTCATAAATGCGAGCTATGCTACAGTGTTGTGCAACCAAGCATTCCCAGAGATATTTTTGATGAATTTACTCACATTAGATCTACACTGAATGTTGTGAGTCGTGCAAGCATATAGTGGATATTAAACCATAAATAAATGCGTGCTAAGAGACAGTGTTGTGCAACTAATTTAACCTGAGATATTTTAACTGAATTACTTCACATTAGGTTCACATTGAATGTTCGTGAGCAGTGTAAACAGACAGCTCAAAGAAAACTAGATTTGAATGCGAAATAAGCGACAGTGTTTACGCTTCATAACTGTCCTGAGATATTTTATATGAAGTTCCTCACATAAGATCCACACTAAATGTTCGTGAGTCGTGTGAGCTTATAGCAGAAATAGAACCTGTCATAAATGCGAACAAAGCGACAGAGTTGAGCAACGTTGCTTCTCCTGGAATATTTTAATGTAATTACCTAACATGAATGTTTATTGCAATGTGCAAGCACACAGCAGAAAGAAAACTGCTCATAAATGCGTGCTAAGCGACAGTGTTGTGCAACATGGCTTGTCCTGAAATATTTTAGCGTAATTACCACAAATGAATGTTCGTGAGCCGTATAAGCATTCAGCAGAAAGAAAACCATACATAAATGCGAGCTAAGCGCCTGTTATGTGCAACATGGCTGGTCCGGAGATATTTTATCTTAATTTCATCACATGAGAACCATACTAAATGGTGAGAGTCGTGCAATAATATAGCGGAAAGAAAGCCAGACATAAATGCGTGCTAAGCAAAAGTGTTGAGCAACATAGCTGGTCCTGAAATATTTTAACGAAATTATTCACATGAATGTTCGAGAGACGTGCAGTCAGACAGTGGAAAGAAAATCAGTTATAAATAAGTGCTAAGAGACAGTGTTGTGCAACATCGTTTGTACTGCGATATTTTTTGTGGATTTACCTCACATGAAAGTTGATGAGTCGTGCAATCAGATAGCGGAAAGAAAACCAGTCATAAATGTGTGCTAAGCGACAGTGCTGTGCATCATAGCTACACCTGATATATTTTAGCGGAATTACCTCACCTGAATGTTCGTGAGTCGTGCAAGCAGACAGCAAAAAGAACACCATTTATAAATTCGAGCTAAGTGACAGTGATGTGCAACATAGCTTATCCTTAATTATTTTAACGAAATTACCTTACATGAATGTTAGTGAGTCGTGCCAGCGACAGCGGAAATATAACCAGTAATAAATGTGAGCTAACCACAGTGTCGTGTAACAACGCTTGTCCTGAACTATTTTAACAGAAATACCTTTCATGAATGTTTTTTGAAATGTGCAAGCAAACAGCAGAAAGAAAACCAGTCATAAATGGGTGTAAAGCATCATTTGTTGTGCAGCAAAGCTTGTCCATAAAATATTTTAGCGTTATTACAACAAATGAATTTTCGTGAGTCGTATAAGCAGACAGCAGAATAAAAACCAGACATAAATGAGAACTAAGCGACAGTGTCGTGCAATATAGCTTAACCTAAGATAGCTTAGCTCAATTACATCACATTAAATTCACACTGAATGTTCATGTGTCCAGTAAGTAAACAGCGGAAAGAAAACCAGGTCATAAATACGAGCTAAGCCGCAGCTTTGTGCAACATAGCTTGTCGTGAAATATTTTAGCAGAATTACCACACATGATATTTTGGTGAGTCGTGCAAGAAGACAGCTCAAAGTACACCAGACATAAACGGGAGCTAAGCCACAGTGTATACGCTACATAGCTGTACTGAAATATTTTAGACGAAGTGCCTCACTAAAGAACCACACAGAATGTTCGTGAGTCGTGTTAGCTTGTAGCAGAAATAAAACCAGTCATAAATGCGAACCAAGCGACAGTGTTGAACAACATAGCTTGTCCTAAAATAATTTAATCAAAATACCTCACGTGTATTTTCGTTAGAGGTGCAAGCAGACAGTTAAAATAAATCCTGTCATAAATGGGTGCTAAGCGACATTGTTGTGCAACATAGCTTGTCCTGCAATATTTTAGCTGATTTACCTCACTTGAATTTTCGTTAGCCGTGCTACCAGACAGCGGAAAAAACCAATCATAAATGGGAGCTATGCGACGGTGTTGTGCAACATAGCTTTCCCTGAGATATTTCAGATGAATTTACTCGCCTGAGATCCACACCGAATGTTCGAGAGTCGAGCTAGCATATAGCGGAAAGAAAGCCAGTCATAAATGCGAGCAAAGCGATAGTGTCGTGTAAAATATATTGTCCTGAATTATTTTAACGGAATTACTTCACATGAATGTTCGTGAGACGTGCAAGCAGACAGTGGAAAGAAAAAGTCATAAATGCGTACTAAGCGAGAGTGTTGTGCAACATAGCGTGTCCTGAATATTTTAGCTAATTACCTCACATGAATGTTTGTGATTCGTGAAAACACACAGCGGATAGAAAAGCAGTCAAAAATTCAAGGTAAGCGATAGTGTTGTGCAACATAGTTTGTGCGGATATATTTACGTAATTACCTCACATGAATGTTCGTTAAATATGCAAGCAAACAGCGGAAGGGCAACCAATCATAAATGCGAGCTAAGCGACAGTGTTGTGCAACATTGCTTGTCCAGAGATATTTTTGCTGAATTTCCTCAAATGAGACCCATACTGAATGTTTATTAGTCGTGCAAGCATGTAGTGGGAATTAAACCAATAGTAAAAGCGCGCTAAGCGACAGTGTTGTGTAACACATATTGTCCTGAGATAGTTTAGCGGAATTATCTCATATGAATCTTAGTGACTCGTGCCAGCAGACAGCGGAAATATAACCAGTCATAAACGCGAACAAAGCGACATTGTGAGCAACATACCTTGTCCCGAAAATTTTAGTGTTATTACCACAAATGAATGTTCGCGAGTCGTATAAGCAGACAGTGGAAAGAAAGCCAGTCATAAATTTGAGCTAAGTGGCAGTGATGTGCAATATAGCTTGTCCTGAAATATTTTATCGGAATTACCTTACATGAATGTTAGTGAGTCGTGCCAGCAGACAGCGGAAATATAACCAGTCATAAATGCATGCTAAGCGACATTGTAATGCAACATAGCTTGTCCTGAAATATTTTTAAAAAATTACCTCACATGAATGTTCGAGAGACATGCTAGCTGACAGCAAAATGAAAACCTGTCATAAATGTGCGCTAAGAGAAAATGTTGTGCAACAGAGCTTGTCCTGTAATATGTTAGCAGAATTGCCTCACATGAATGTTCGTGAGTCGGGCAAACAGACAGCGGAATGAAAACCTGGAATAAATGCGAAAAAAGTGACACTGCTGTGCAACATTGCTTGTACTGAAATATTTCATCGGAATTACCTCGCATGAATGTTCGAAAGACGTGCAAGTAGACAGCAGAATGAGAAACAATCACAAATGCTCGCTTAGCGACATTGTTGTGCAACATAGCTTGTCCAGAGATATTTTAGCAAAATTTCCTCACATGATATACACACTGAATGTCTCTGAGCTGTGCAAGCATATAGCGGGAAGAAAACAATTGCTAACGTGTGCTAAGCGACAGTG
This sequence comes from Dryococelus australis, assembly GCA_029891345.1. Classification (NCBI taxonomy): domain Eukaryota; kingdom Metazoa; phylum Arthropoda; class Insecta; order Phasmatodea; family Phasmatidae; genus Dryococelus; species Dryococelus australis. Next base: position 177,613,700 of record CM056995.1, read on the forward strand.
TTGTTCAATTTAGCTTGTCCGGATAAATTTTAACGGAACTGCCTCACGTGGATCTCGTGAGCCGTGAAACCAGACAGCAGAAATAAAACAATCCATAAATGCGAGCTAAGTGACACTGTTGTGCAACATAGCATGTCCTGATAAATTTTAGTGGATTTACTTCACATGAATGTTCGTGAGACAGTCAAGCAGATAGCTGAATGAAAGCCAGCCATAAATACGAGAAAGGGGACAGTGTTGTGCAACCTAGCATGTCCTGAAATATTTTGACCTAATTATCTTAAATGAATGATAGTGAGAATTGCAAGCAGACAGCAAAAACAAAACCAGTCATTAATGCGAGATAAGCGACAGTTTGTGCAACATAGCTCTTCCAGAGATATTTTAGCGGAATTACCACACATGAATGTTCGTTAGTCGTGCAATCACACAACAGAAAGAAAACCAGCCAAAAATGCTATCTAACCGACGGTATTGTGCAACATATCTTGTCCTGAGATATTTTAGCTGAATTGCATCGAATAAGATCAGCACTGAAAGATAGTCAGTTGTGCGAGCATATCGTGTAAAGAAAACCAGGTGTAAGGCGAGATGATCGACAGTGTTCTGTAACATAGATTGTCCTGATATATTTTATCGCAATTACCTCACATCAATGTTCGTGAGTCGTGCAAGAAGACAGCAGAAAGAAAAAAAACCATAATTGCGACCTAAGCGACAGTGTTGTACAACATAGCTGGTCCGGAGATATTTTAACGGAATTACCTCACATGAATGATCATGAGTCGTGTAAGCAGACAGCGGAAAGAAAATCATCCATAAATGCGAACTAAGCGACAGAGATGTGCAACATAGCTTGTCCTGAGATATTTTTGAGGAATTACCTCACATTGATATTCGTGAGCCAAACAAGCAGACAGCGGAATGAAAAATAGCCATAAATGAGAGAAAATCCACAGTGTTGTGCAACATAGCTTCTCCTTATATATTTTAAACGAATTATCTCACATGAATGTTCGAGAGACGTGCAAGCAGACAGCGGTAAGAGAACCAATCATAAATGCTTACTAGGTGACAGTGTTGTGCAACATAGCTTGTCCTGAGATATTTTAGGTGAATTTCCTAACATAATATCCACACTGAATGTTCGTTAGTCGTGTAAGCTTGTATCTGAAAGAAAACCTGTAATAAATGCGAGCTAATAAAATATTTTAATGGCATTACCTCACATGTATGTTCGAGAAACGTGTAAGCAGACAGCGAAAAGAGACCCAATCATAAATGCATGCTAAGCTACAGTGTTTTGCAACATAGCATGTCCTGAGATAATATAGCTGAATTTCCTCACATGAAACCCACACTGAATGTTCGTTAGTCGTGAAAGCATATAGCAGAAAGAAACCCGGTCATAAATGAGAGCTAAGCTTCAGTGTTGAGCAACATAGCTTGTTCAGTATAATTTAACAGAATTGCCTAACATAAATGTTCATTAGACATACAAGCAGACAGCTAAAAGAAAACCAGTCTTGTATTTGAGCTAAGCGACAGTGTTGTGCAACATAGCTTGTCCTGAAATATTTTAATGGAATTACCTCACATTAATGTCCGTGACATGTGCAAGCAGACAGCGGAAAAAAAGCCATAAATGTGAGTTAAGCGACATATTTAGCAACATAGCTTCTCCTGAAATAATTTAGAGGAATTACGTCACATGAATGTTCGTGAATCGTGCAAACAGACAGCGGAAAAGGAAATTAGTCATTAATGCGAGCTAAGCAACAAGGAAGTGTAACATAGCTTGTCCTGAGATACTTTAGCTGAATTTCCTCAAATGAGTTCCACGCTGAATGTTCGTGAGTCGTGCAAGCAAATAGCGGAAAGAAAACCAGTGATAAATGCGTGCTAAGTGACAGTGTTGTGCATCATAGCATGTCCTGAAATATTTTAGCGGAATTACTTCACATTAATATTTGTGAGTCGTGCAAGCAGACAGCGGAAAGAAAACCAGTCATAAATGCGAGCTAAGCGACTGTGTTGTTCAACATATCTTTTTCTTAGATATTTTAGTTGAATTTCCTCACATGAGATCTACACTGAATATCTGAGAGTCGTGCAAGCATATAGCGTAGAGAAAACCATTGACAAATACGTGCTAAGAGACAGTTTTGTGGTACATAGCTTGTACATGAGATATTTAGCGTAATTACCTCACATGAATATACGTGAGTCGTGCAAACAGACAGCAGAAAGAAAACCAGTCATTAATGCGTACTAAGTGACAGTTTTGTGCAACATAGCTTGTCCTGAAATATTTTAGCGGAATTACCTCACATGAATGTTCGTGTGTCGTGCAAGCAGGCAGCGGAAAGAAAACCAGTCATAAATGCGTGCTAAGCGACAGTGTTGTGCATCATAGCATGTTCTGAAATATTTTTAAGAGATTACCTCACATGAGCTCCACACTAAACGTTCGCAAGTCGTGCAAGCAATTAACTTTTAGCGAAAAATATCAATCATAAAGGCGATCTGAGCTACCGTATTGTGTAGAATAGCTTGTCTCGAGGTATGTACGCGAAAATCGATGCTTCAAACAGTGAAACAGTAAACGTATGTGAATTGACTATAATTAAGATTACTGCAAAAAAAAAGAGAAATGCTTAATTCCTCTGTTAATAATTAGAATAAACCATATTCTATGTGAGACTTTAAGTAATTATAATATTTGCATTTTATTATCACTTCACTACACAGAAATGAATTTCCTGCTGTCGTACGCATTTGCGAAGGCCGAATATCACACTTTAGCGGAATATATGCCTATATTCGTCAGTAACTAAGGCCACTGAATATTAATGAAACAATCGGTGCATGTTGCAGATGTAATTATTGTCAGCGCACATCAAAAATATTTCTTTCTTGCAATTAGCTGCTGTCTGCATGAAATGCCACGTCCTATTTAACCGGGCCAATTTCTACGCTGCCAAATCAAATTCTTACGTAGGTTTCGTATTAACTACTGCAGCCGCAGACGTCTGTTCAAGTCTGAGCGCGCGGAGAGTGTCATTCTTATGCCTGGGGGGTTGCGGGATTTGCGCACGCAGGTTTGGCCGTATTATCGATTATTCCAAAACCATCATTTATGACGGGCTCAGGTATATGTAAGGCAATGGAGGACGAAGGACGTTCGCAGTGGTACAGGAAATTTATCCTCAGTGTTACAAGATTGTACTTGACCATGATATTTATATACAACCACATATCATAAGAATATTATAGAACTGGAATACTACTTAGTTTTTAACACTCGGTGCAATTTCGCGTGAATAATTTATACGTAGAGTTTATCAGATTATAACCAAACAGTAATTTCAGGCCAGTGCTTTCCTTTTGAAACTATAGAAAAGGTTTTATATATTTATTTGCTCAAAGTCGCGAAAATTAGTGTTTTTTTCTCAGAGTAGGCTGGCCAGAAATATGCATAGCCTACACACAGCGTTTATAAAACGAGAAATAAAATAATAAAATTATAATCTACATCATATTGTTCAACTGTTTCACTAAATTCCACCCAAATAAGCTGTGTGTAAGCTTTCTTGACGTGCTAAACGGTAGTTTATGTGAAATTGTGGTCTACATACGCCTGGGCGTTCAAATTTAAAAGCTCACGAAAATCACAGGAAACATTTAGAGTTTATATAAAAAGGTGTTAATTATCTTGTCGGTTTATGTATTGTTTCTAGAATTCCGATTCACGTGTAAAATTAATTCCACTTGTACAGATGTTCTTTCAAATATTGCTGGCTTCAGCAGACGGTGTATCCAATATAAAAATATTGTTGTAGCATTTAAGATACAGTTATTTGTACTAACTTAACAGCCCGTAAGAAACGTTCGTCTATAATTCATGCCAGTAAATGATCATGAAACAAAGAATGTCCGAATGTGTAATCCTATTTGAAAGGCATTACAAATTAAAACCTTAGCAGTTTAAATGACATGTCTGTCAAATTATTAGACTAACGCTATCGTTATAGTAACAAGTAAATTAGTTTTGTTGTTGTTGAAGTTATGGCCACACGTATTTACTCAAGAAGTTGTAGATTCGAGTTCTAATAGTAACGTATTTATTTAAATATGATATAAAATATAATCTTTGTATTATATTTGTGGTATAAATAAATTTAAGTTTGAATGTATGTTATACATTAATTCAGGTTCTCAATTTACAAATGAGACTGAAATACAAGTTTGACTGTAATGTTAAATATCTATATATTACAAGCCCTCTAGTAGGATAATATATTCATTGCAAGAAAAGGCAAGTTTTCTTTTGGTTCCTAGTTTTCAAGGTTTTACTTGCAAAAGTGCCATAAAATGTACACACATTTGCAGATTTACAGCACTAATATTTTTATTCCGTGACAATATTTTTCTCGTAGTTCTCATATTGGAAGTGACATTTTCCATGAAAGGTTGACTGCTACGGACAAGTATAAATCACACCCTTGCTCTACCCGGGATTCGAAGACGGAACCACTCACGCTCAACACTCAACCGACTGCGCCACAGGGGCCATTCAATAGGTCAACCGGAACACTGTTAGTGGTTATAAGAACTTATTTCAAGTGAACGAAAAGCAGCTTATTTCACTGGAGATAATTTCTAAATTACAATTTAAGTAATATATTAATTAATTGTACCACATTGTACTTTTAATTCACTGCCACGTTGGTTGGTATTCGCGTGGCTATATTTGCGCTAAGTTAAATGCAGAAACTGCCGGCAAAGTTTTGAACATTGTTTTAAAACATCTAAAGTTTAGTTTAACCTTCATACATAACTCTTTTATTTGGAATAAAAAAATTTAAAGTAAAAATATTTCTTTATCCTTTTCTCAGTTATATTTTGATTATTGTCTAGCAGTTATTGTACTGAATATTCCTTTATCATTTAATATAGCATTATTTTAATTTAAAATGTTTTTAATTTATTATTCATTATTAGAAATAATTTATTCGCTGCCCCGTATTGTGATAAGAGACACAATTCAAGAATTCTATGTCATCAAAAATATCGTGCCAACAACTATGGATATACTACAAAATTACATTCGGCATTGGCTAGATAGATGACAGCTCTGTACGAATTAGTGTGTTATTATTTGCATGATTTTTTACATTTTTTTTTAAAGTAAAACTGCTATGCTGTAAAATGTGTTCAAGTTGGCTTAGCATTATGCTGTCTCAAGCCACTCAATGTTTGCAAATTTTGTGAACAAATTTTGTCTTGAGTAATGCATTTCCGTTGATATATTTTTCACGCCGCGCCGTAAACCTTCAGATCAAATATTTATATCCTCCACTCACGCCTATTTTAATGGTGAAAGATATGATGACAATGTGGAAAAGGAACAAGTAATCTGTTGATTCATCAAACCACAGAGAGTATTCCACATCCATCGTTGTTACTTTTATCTAACGTGATTTTAATTCGATACTATTTGATATTTGAACAGAAAAATTTGACTCAATTTAAAATAAAAGCAATTGAATGCTACCGAAGAATACATTCAGAAGGTAAAGAAATTCTCTAGCAAACAATGTCACAAGAGCACTGCTACCTGTTGTCGCCAGTAAAAAGTCTCCGTGTCTGGTTTTGCATTTGCTGTTACTCAAGACAAAATACCGAATGTTTTTATGTCCGCGCGAATACTGCTGGGACGCAGTCTTGCCGCTTAGATAGAGACCGAACCGTGCCGAGCCGTAGTGTAGGGAGTAAGAGGGGACTCGCGTGCACAGAAATGTGCCGGTACTAGTAGATAAGTCTGTATTGGTAGTCATTTTGGAAGACAAGCGTTACCTCAAATACAATGCTTAAATAGCATTTCTCAGACATTGTTGAACCGATTTGGAACCAGTGAAAGTAATGGGAACGTCAAAAAATTGTAAATAATTATATGTCTAATGTAGCAACCACTAAGTACTGAATTTAGATTCATTTCTTCAAGTAAAGCTACGAACGGTATAATGACATAATAGTAGTATACCAATGGGAAATCTAAGAGGAGTTTGAATCTGCGCACAAGGGTACTAGGCGACCCCATCTTTGTTGACCCCATACACGAAAAATTACTCGTTTTTTCTGTTTTCCCCCGAAAATTTCTCATTTTCCTTCACCCCCACGGTGGCCATTTTGGATCCCAACTACCTGCTCTGTAAATCCGATGCCAGGGTGTTGGGACTCTGTCACCTAGCGTACTGGTGGGTTCCGAGTCTCATGCTTTGTCATTCCTTTCGGGATCTGTCGACCTAGTGTCGTAATGCGGTGCCGAATACCAGCATTGGCTTACATGCTCGCCAGACCTAAGCGCACATATAAGCATTGTTGACTGTAATTTACGAAACTAAAAAGTTATCATTGTAAAATTCATAAACCAGGCCGCACCCGCGACGGTGACAAGGGTCGCAGGGCCAAGTATACCCCATGTCTACTTATAAGCATAGTTGGCTGCAATATCCCAAACATGTAAGATATAGTTGCCAAATTCATAACATAGGCATTATTCACGACTACGAGAAGGGTCGCAGGGCCAAGTATGCCAATGTCTAATTATAAGCATAGTTGGCTGTAATTTCCGAGCCATGTAAGACGTAGTTGCCAAATTTATAACATATTCATCATTAACGCGACAAGAAGGGTCGTAGGGTCAAGTACACCCTATATCTACTTATAAGCATAGTTAGCTGTTACTTCGATACTGTTTAAAATATAGCTGCGAAATCCATAATACAGGCCTCACACCTGATGATGATTAGGGTCCCAGGACCAAGTAGGCGTTCGATATTATCTATAGGAAATCAATTTCTTCATTTATTTTTGGTCCTTTGCAAGTAATACTAAATTTATCAGCTGTCTTGCTGGTGTCTCATATAATAAATAAAATATAATAAAAGGTAATCTATTGACAAACAAAATTATATGTCTGTGTTTTATTGTTCATATTCGTGTTTTTATACACATTTGTGTTTGCACAGTCATGCGACAGGTAACAAAAGTAAACAGTATCAGATGATTTGATGGTCAGTTTAGGTATTCAACGTGCCTCTCCGATGCCACAGAGTTTCTTCCTTATTGCCCATGTATTTGTAGCCCTGAACTTCGTCAAGCGATCAGTTGAGAAACTTATTGCATTTTCGGATACGCCTTATGGTCTCCTCTCTTTTTGAAAAGATATCCTATTACAACACACATATTTCGCAAACCTTGGGTCCCCATTCGACTCTGGGCATGCGTACCTTCTATGTTACAGGAATATACAACCAATTTAATTCACATTATTGTGTAGCAATGTCTCGCCAGAGTCAGAAGGTTCAAGGATGTGAAACGTCATTCTGTAACGATGTCTCACCACAGCCAATAGGTTTGGGAGAGAGTCATAGGCCTTGTTGAGGCAGCAGGTTTTTCCACCGCTGAAGCAGGCCGATGTTACAGTGTTCCAGAGAGCACTGCGAGTCGATAGGTATGACAGTTCCGGGACATGGGTGACATGATGCGTCGTGGAGGAACGGGTTCATGGAGGGTGTCGACTGCAGCTTAATACAATCGTCTTATTACCTAGGCACAGTTGACTCCTTTCAAGTGCATCAGTCAGCTAAAACATGCCGCACACTTTCCTGGTAGCTCAAGTACAGTCCTGAGGCGCTTGATGGCGGCAAGACTCAAATTCCGGCGTGCTTCAAGAAAACAAAGTCTCACCGATGAGCACAGTATTTATCGACTCACGTTTGCTGAGGAAAACATTGACTGTGACTGGTCAGGTGTTGTCTTCTCCGACGAGTGTGTGTTTTCCTCGACTAATGATGGCCAATGTGTGTCTTCAGACCTCGTAGGACCCGACACAATCCGGAATATGTGACCGAGTGCTCGCGCAATGGATATGGATCCATTGCGTGTTGGGGATGGATGAGTGCCTGTGGGATAGGCGTGTTGCACAAAACCGATGATCGAGGTCCGAGTACATTCGGCCTCAATGCCGAGCAGTATTAGCATATTCTAGAGAATATTATGATTCTCTCAGTGCGAGTTTTGTATACCAATGGTGCCCTGCGCTTCCAGCAGGACCATTCTCCGATACACACATCTTAGACGGTTCAAGAATGGTTCGCAAGGCCAGAGCAACTAAAGCTTGTAGATTGGCCTCCTTAAAGTGCCGACTTAAATCCAATTGAGAATGTTTGGTCGAAGACGAAGCGCATGATAGCGCAAACTGACCTAATCCACAGCCAGCTAGTAAATATGCTCTCTAGGAGCTAGTAGCGGCTGCCTGGGATGTGTAACTAGTAGCGAACGCTATGCTACTTCTCTGGTCACCCTTCTACCACGACGATTGCGGCAGGTGTTTGATAATGAGGGTTACTGGTCCTCGTATTGAGGTTACAACATCGGTCCTTTTCAGGGCCAAATAAACACTCATGTAAAAAACGTGATACAAAAAACCAATGGTACACCACGTGGAATAATGACCACATTGACATACAAACTGAGATAGCGAGCTGGTTTCGAACCCGAAACAGAAGGCATCAGAACCATACACGCGAGGCCATCTTTGTTTGTTACATGTGTTTTTCATATGGATGCAAACATATACTTACAAATAAAATACGTTACACGACTCTGTAAAATTTTCTATTACAACGAAACAAAATAATATGACCAGTAGGAATGAAATTCAAGGTCAAACTACAGAAACCTAACGTTATTGTGTGAAGGGAAAATTCAATTTCTTCGGCAAGTTCGACAACGATGCACATAGCTGGCAGCATAGACTGACAACATAATATCATTCCGATTCAAGTTCGGCCTTTACTGATACTTATTTTTCCAATTCTGTATTTCATTCCAGGTGAACTGAAATAACATTGAACTATTTCTCGAACTGTTATTTTTTTACTGCGCGATTTCACTCAGTCTGATGAATAAGGTTATAATTAAAGTCCACGAATTGCCCTGAGCTTTCAGAAAGTGTGCGATTTCATTCCCATTTCACTGCAGAGGAAAAATGAAAGAACTGTTTCTCGAACTATATCTCGTACTTCCTTATGTTATTATAGTCTGGCATTTTCGATTCAAGATAGACAATTCCAAGACATGTTCATGCGACTAAAATGAACTAAAATTATGTTCACAGTTGCTTTTCTAGTTCATTGAAGTGTAAATATGAATTAACTGTATCTCGAACTATATATCGTACTTCCTTGTGTCATTCTAGACCTTCATTTATAATTCGAAGTGGAAATTTCCTATCTATGTTCCGGCCTTGAACTAACATAATGTTTCATTTTTCATTTCCAGTTCAGTAAAGAGGAAAGGCTAAGGAATTGCACCTCGACTGTATTTCGTACTTCTTTATTTTATTCAATTCCTATATTTTAAATCTGAGTATCACAGACCAGCTGGTATTCACAGAATCATACAAATACATGATAAGTTCTGGTGCAAGATTCAGGAATTTTGATTGTGGAGTTAATTGACCACGGCTTATGTTCAATCAATTCCTCTATACAACGGCCGCGGGGTCTAAGCGGTTAGAATTCTCGCCTCACACCTAGGTGAACTAGGTTCAATCCCCGACTGTGTAACTTGATTTTCGCATGTGCAAATTGTGTCGGTTGGTTTTCCCCGTGTCCCCCGCCCTTGCGTTCCAACGCTGCTCTATTCTCGATGTTAAGAGCTGCCCAGATCTCTCAACTCAACTACAACGGCCATTTTTAATATTCATAACCTTGAAAGGTAGTCACGATTATTTCCATAAGCTTGCGACCATATGTGTTTTATAGGCGCAAGGTTTACCAGCCAATTTAATGTTCTTATTTATTCGACAGCGTACTTACATGTACAACATACATGATGCAGACGTGCTATATATGTTTATTGATTATATATAATAGATTTATCATTGCAAGTATTTAGTATCGATGTATTTAATTTGTTTTCATTTATAAGTGTGCAAACGTGTAAAACAAATGCGATGAGAACATTATGCTAACAATGCCTATTGAATTAAAATTAAAATTAATTTGGTTTTGTTTTGAATACAGAAACAATGGATAGACTCACTGATATATTCTGCCGCAATCAGGCCGCGAATATGCAAGAACAGTATGGAAAACAAGTATCACAAAGAACAATAAAACTGTTAACGAATAGCACTGAGAAACTAGGTTTAGGAACCTAGTAGTATAGGCGAATATCGAACGTTTTGCTTATGACGGTTATGTATTTACATTTTTGTATGATATACTACATTTATATCTGTGAAGTGCAATTATTATTGTTTGTTCCTAGATTATATGAAATATTCCCCCACACAAATTTGCCTTACAGTGGCATAAAACTGAAACTGAAATTGAATAGGAAGATGTCGCCTTGATTATACCTTTTTGTCAAGTCTTCACTTTGAGCCAAGTGCTATACTCTAAATTCGGATCAGTGGTAAACCATTGATTCTCAGTGAAGTTCAACTTCTCGAATCAGTGCGAATGGCTTCACTTAATATCAGTGGAAAACCACTGATTGTTTCAGCCAAAAAAAAGTATGTGAAATAAATATACATACTATAGTTTACTATTTATATTGCGCGATTTACGTAATTTAAAGAAGTAAAAACAATATCGGTGGTGGCCGAAATTGAACACATATACCATTTCCATTTCGCTTTTAGGCCGTTACCTTACAATCTGCGTTACCGGGATAAGTTAAAAATTAGATCAAAATATATGTTTTATACTTCTTACAGAAATTGTTAATATTTAAATTGTATTCCCTTAGTTTTCGTATATGGTTTTATTGGTACTGTTAGTATTGTTACAACGAATACTATATATGAATGCACTCTCTTCGCCACATTATATGCAGTTTAAACCTTCAAACAGACCACTGTCGTGATTACATGAAAACGAAATGAAAGAGATTAAAACGTAATGAAAGGCTGAATGTCCATATTACATTGTAAAAAGGTTATTTGAAAGAAGAAACACTTTTAGACAGTGTTTTGTATTGGGTTTATTAGTTTATTCGTTGTTATTTCACAAGATACACATTGTTAAATAGGCATTTTTAAACGTTGTTTCACGCCCATTTCTACACGCTGTTTAACTGATCAATTAGTCAAGAAACAAACCACTAAAAACAGTGAAAAAGTGACTGATGAATCAGTGGAAAAAGGTCACTAAATCAATACGTGAGGTAAATGTGGTAGGTTTTCACTGAATCCTCAGTTTTTTTTACTGAAGCGACTGTTGAATCAGCCAGGTACTGTTGACTGATTGTAACAGTGACATTCTCCCTGATTCAGATGTAGAGTGTATTGCAGCGTTTTGGTGGTATGGGCTATTCACGGCAAAATGAGCACTTCCGAATACTCTACTTAAGATATACTTGTGTGCATTTTGTGTGTTCTTCCACGTTATGTAATATTAACATTGTCATGGGTCTCATCACTATATTCATGCGTCGGTCAAGTGAAACACTGAAATTATTAGAAAAGTAAATATTTTACCAATATGCTCATTTTTACACTCCGATGCATAAAAAAAACAGAACGCTAAAGAAATAATTTAAATGGTCAGAAATCGCTACCTAAAAATTTTTATTCGATGTTAAGATATGGAATTACTTCCCAGAAAATACGGAAAATTCGGGCCAGAATCGGGCCGGTAAAAGTTAGCCGACAAACTCTGGCCAGCCAATACCGGCCCGTTGTCTTATGCCGGAAGCGGCCTGATGGAAATATGGACTGGCGGCTAACTGTTGGCTGACAGTATCGGGCCTGCAAAGGCTGGATGTTGTTACGATGCCGGGCCTGCGACAGCTGGGTTTGTTACGATATCGAGCCTGCGACAGCTGGATGTCGTTACGATGCCTAGTCTGCAATGACTAACTGTCGTTACGATGCCTGGTCTGCGACAGCTGGATGTAGCTACTATGCCTGCGACGGCTGCATGTTTTTACTGTGCTGGGCCTGCAACAGCGGGATGTTGCTACGATGCCGGGCCTGTGACGGTTGGGTGTCGTTACAATGCCTGGCCTCTGACGGCTGGATGTCGTTACGATGCCTGGCCTGCAGCAATATGATGTCCAGAAATAACCAGTATAATAATGAAAAAAACCTTATCCTTCCGATTATAAATTTTAGTATTAGTAATTTCTTCTTTACAATTATTAATTTCATTGATTTGTCACCGCATTATAAGATATGAAAATGTTTCATTTGCCAAGCATAAGACCCTTGAGTTAACAGTCCAGCATGACAACCTATACACGATGGGGTTAGTTGCGGATATACTCCAGTAATTTAAAATATAACATGGCACAAATTATTATAAAGGAGAAAATGCATTTAGTTACAATTTAACAAATGTCATTAACAGCTAGCTAAAATCTTGCCTATTAAAAACACTTTCCAAATGTTTGTCGGCAAAAAGACATCATATTTATATCTTTATTATTATAAAAAGTCTCGCCTCGAAAACATTACCGGGCCAGAATAAATAATATCATGGCCATATTACCGAAAAGACAAGAATTGTGTATGGGACTCGGCCCAGAAACATTTTTAAATGTTTGCAACATGTTTGCTCTGCGATATCATTCAGACATATATTCGCTGATATACATCTTTATCCTAACAAATAGAGTTGGCCATTTTGTTTTCTAATGGAAAACATTCTGTCTCAAAAAGGACATCATGCCTTTTACAGCTAGCTAACATCTTTCCTATTCAAAACACTTTCCAAAAATTTGTCGGCAAAATGACATCATATTTGTATTCTTTATTGTGATAAAGAATATTCTCTCGAAAACGCTACCGGACCGAAATAAATAAGACAATAGCCAGCTTGCCGAAAAAACAAAGATGCTTTATGGGAATCGGCCCCGAGACATTTCTAAGATGTTTGCAACATGTTTGCTTAGCATAAAATATGCCGACATATTTTCGACAATATCCATCTGTTATCCTACAAAATACAGCGGACCATTGTCTTTTTTTCTGACAGCTTGCAATCTGTCTCAAAAAATACATCACGCCGTTGTCAGATGGCTATCTTCTTGCATTGAAACGACAGTTGCCGACAGTACAAGTATCGGGCAGACAATTTGCCGACACTTTGCCGACACTGTGCCGACAGGTTGTGTTTGCTGTGTTTCCATTCATCGTAACCAATTTTATTGGACGCATGTCACTCAGGGTGCTCGTTAAAATATATGCAGGTAGGAGCAGTGACATTTTCTAAGGTTGATTTCAAAAGTTCTCACTTTATCGTGAACAAACTTTAAAATTAATGGAGCCCCAAAGAACATCAGTATGGTTTCAATACCAGTTAAATATGCCCAGGCAGCGCGCCAGTGTAGTGAATCTGTCGCTCGCCCCTGCCGACTGTCTTAGCAGACACGGCTATGAAGTGCTAGTAGTGCAACGTTGTCTCGTTACCAGATGGTCAGACGGGTGAAGAAAAAAATAGGGGCGGGGGGTGGGTAGAACGTTGAACATCGTCCTCTGTTTTTGTTGCGTCTCCTACGAATTTTTCTGCCATAGAATTATTTTCATCTCAAATAGGAGTGCAAGAAAATAGAAATAAGGAATGAGAGAACCTGTAAAAAAATTACGAGTTGCAATAATACAATTAATACCTTTTGCTGTGAGTAATTATGGTCTCCAATTAATTTTGCACTAAAAATTTAAAAACCATAATCACACAGTACCGGAACAACATAAAGTAATCAAATTATAGATACATATAAACATGGTGACTATCTTTTGTGGTGTGAGTAAATTCAGTGTCTTCAAAAACAGTATATTTTAATTTCATGCAAAAGCCAACTTGTAATATATGGCATTGGAACAATAGAAGTATTGGTTAGTGAAACTATGACATAACGAAACTAAACCTTGTTTAGAATCAATCGGATACAATGCACGTTTAACCAGTGAACAACAAGTGAAGCACTTAAAGAAAAACTGATATGGTATTATTATAGAGAATCATATCTACCTGTAAAACTACACCCGCCATCAACAATATCCATCACAGTTCTCGTATGCCAGTATTCGAACCGTGTTCATGTGTGTTCGAGATTCAGATGCAATGCCGTGGGACTGGCTGGTTCACTTACCACTAAACCCCCACATCCCCTTCTTGAACAACCACAGAAAGAGCAGATTTTAATAAAATATATTTCAATCTGGAAAATTGCCTTGTATTAAATTATTTATTTAAATTTCTGTATCTTTATATAGTTGGAAAATATTCTTCATATTTACCACTGAAATTATAATGTAAATTAGTATTGTAAAACCTTTTCGTTCCAGACCAAAAATATTGTAAAATTAAATTTTAATATCTTAAACTTAAAATATCAATGCTTTGCTAGAAAAGAAAATTAATTAGAGAAACTTAATTTTAATTGCAATTGTTACTTTTAACAAACATTTTTCAATAGGCCTACGACAAATTTAAGCGCCAGCAATAAGAACACGTTATATTCTGCAGTTTTTTGTTAATACCAGTAGTCATAAGTAATTATAACTATTATTTTATAGACCATGACATAACACATGCAAAACTGAGGGCTACATGTAACATCTGACAAAAGCGTGATCAGGGTTGTCACAGGTCTGGAAAACCTGGAAAACAGAGAAATGCCAGGGAATTTAAAAAAAATTAGCTAAATATCAGGGAATTGTGGTATGCATGATATATTTGTTAGTTATTTCATCAATCGTGCACCATTTCTTTGTCATATAAAATTATTTTAATGTTTGTGGACTAAATGCTTAGGCACTTTTCTTTGCAGTCTATGAAGTGATTAATTTTGTAAGATCAGAGAAATATTTTCGTCTAAAAGTCCGTTATAAAGCAAAGTAGAGAAACAAAAATGTTAGAAAAAGGCCAAGGAAAAAATATTATTTTTGTCTGTAAATCAGAGAGATGTCCGGAAATTTTCCAATGGAAAAAAGGAGGCAACCCTGGTGATGTAAAACTACACAGTATTTTGTACTGTCAAGAAGTAGCACAAACTGTCACTATAATATATTTGTCACCATTAAAATGCTCAGTATTTTAGATATTGTAAACAAAGTGTTTGGGATAAACGTACATAAAGTAAATGTGCGTATTGTGTAATCGGCAATTATAAATTAAAGCCTGCGACATACCGAGAAACTCTTTCACAAAATTTTCTTACGTATAAACTTCCTAAATAAGCTCTTATATGTATTTCGTTCCAAAGTGATATCTGCTTACCAAATGTAGGTTAAAAGCTAACTATTCACCTATGGCTAAACTTACATATATGTGCAGCTCTACTGATCCTCTATAGTCACAATTTGTCTATACCGTCTGAAAAGAAATTAATTTCTCCAACCGTAATCATGGAGGGATCTCACCATCTACAATTTCCGGCAATATACTGTATATTCGTAGAAAAATTTACGCCTTAGGGGATGTAATATTTAATCCTATAATTTATTATCATGTTCTATACCTCCCACAAATAGGTCTGCATTCAAGAATACGATGAAATCGTAGCATTTCCTGCCTGCAGTTCGAAAGTAACCCTGTATCTGGAAGTCTGCCTAACAGTCTTTTATGTTGCTCAATTTCAGTCTCCGTAGCATAAAGTATAATAACACATAAGTAAGTCAACTTATAAGTGAAAAAATTTCACTGATTGAATACATTAAAACCAACTGCGTGCAGCGAATTAAATATTGTTTATATTGAATTTAAGGACGTCATTAAGAAAAATAAACATATTTCCAATATTCGCTGTTTATATTTTGGAATTTTACGTAATTTCGATACCAAAGTAAAAAACATTTTGTGGTGTCCGGGATTTGAACATAAAGCATCCAGCTTATAGACCACTATCTTACAAAAGGTACTACTAAGTGAACGTTGACGGCAGGAGGGAAAATACACTACGTATTATAATAATCTTTAGAAAATATGTAACACTGAATTGTATACCATTTATTTTCGGTTTAGTATCATTGGTAAAATTAAGGACTGTTAAAGCCCTAATGTATATATACAGTGACGATCACAAATATTCAAACGTCCTGTTCCATTCACGATGTCTGTACAATAGAAAATTATGTTGACACACACGTATTCGTCCAGCTGTATTTTGTATTTCATTTCATCAGATTCAACAAATAAAAAACAATCCTTATAAAAACAGAGCAATATATTACACAAATGTAAATAAATGCACGTTTTCCGGATTAGAAATGTAGATACACCTTCGTACGAAGAACAAATGTTTTCGTACACCAACATAAACAAAATATATTTTCCATTTAATATTTATCATGCCCTCGCCTTTGCTTCAGAACGCTTCTCAAACGCGCTGGCATTGACTTTACTACCGTTTGTATGACACTGGGAGGGATATAGTTCCACTCATGAAGGTTTTTCTCCTTCAAGTCCCGCCGCGTGCTTGAAATATGATGTTTTCGTAGCTTTATGATTAAATATGCCCAAATATGTTCTATTGAATTTAAGTTTGAGGGTTGGGGTGCAGTTTATATTACACGAGGACAATTATGCAGCAGCCATATTCGTGTTTGCACAGGATTTACGCTTAGTACCATTATCCTGGTAAAATTTGCATTACTACATCAAGTTGTATGGCATGATGTCGCAAATTATTTTTAAACAGGTCAATATATTTTTATTGATCCAATCATCAATCTATAAACGTCAGTTCACCTATGCCACAAGCACTCATGCACCCTCACACCATAACTGAACCAACACCATGCTTGATAGGACGAGAATGTTGGGGATTTTCTCCACACTTTTGGCGGACTGTCATGACCGAAAACCTTGAATTTATTCTCATCTGGAAATATTACATCAGTCCAGTAATCGTTCTGTAAATATACCTTCATGAAGTTAAGTCTCTTCTTATAATTATAATTGCTTGCATACGATTACTTCTGTTATGTTCTTGCATTAAGCACTATTAAGTGACTATTGCTGAGCACTCTTCTCATTGTCATTGGCGACAGTGACTTTGAAAGTATTTCGTAGGTCTCTTGTAGTAGCGCATGAACTGGTAAAAGATCTCTGACGAATTTCTTTCACAATATAGCTTTCTTCTCTACACGAAAGTAGGTTTGGCCATCCACTCCTCGGTTTGTCTCAGCATGTTTGTACTTTTATACCATTTACGATACATTGTTAGTCACCTAGGTGGGTAGTACTACGGGAGTCATTAGAGCATATGAAATTATTTGTTACTTGTAACAGTTTGTATGATTTCTGTGGGGTTTAATAATGTTTGTTTTTGTAAGACATTATTTTATGTTTTTGTATGTATGGACTCTACGTGTTTCTCTAACCTACAATTAACTTTACCAATACACTTTGTTTTATTCGCTTTGATTTTTGTTTGTAAACCTTTCCTGCAAATGTCTGAAGTATGTATACAGAATAGCGTGGTTTTTGTAATCATTGATCGGCACTGTAGGTCTTTTCTACCGCCCACTTCACACGTACAGGGATAGAATGTTTAAATAGTTTAACTGCAAAAACCCCCTTGCTAAGAGTTTTTATTTTGTATGTTAGAGTGTTTCTGTCTACGCCATGGTTGCCTGCATTTTATAGGCCATTCACGGTATATTGAGCATTTTTGAAAACCCTTTTATCTGGAATAATAGTCAATAAATATATATAACTTTATCCTTAGATTTTAACTTCATAGTGCGGTAGAATATAGACAATGTGTTTATTACGAACATGGCCATATTTATTTTGAAAAAAAAGGTGGTTATAGGTTAAAAATGGCTGAAAGAAAAAGTAACTAATGCCTCAAAAGTACTCACTTTAGAGTGAACAGACTTTAGCAGACATGTACGTAAGTCAGCATACATGCCAGAAATAAACAATACATGAACTAATTTCCCGCATTCTTTACGACGGAAAACCGAGCCACTTCTCTTTCAATGTTTTTCGCCGTGGTTTTGACAGATTTTTGCTTGATATCTTGTCCGCGCGGTGAGGGGCAATTAAAACGCCTTTCCACTATCCACGCACCTCATAGCGTGAAGTAATGGGTTGTCGTAAGTTCCAGACATTAACTCAAACATATCTGTAAACCTGGCAACCCTGCGAGTTTCTCGCTTGCTGTACACTATTCCCTCTCTATCTTCGTGAACGCTAACCACGTTTATAGCGTCAGTTCAGCGGCAGTGATATTCAGAGTTTACAATGTTTAGTATTTAGAGCATCCTTTTAAATATATGCTCTCACCAACTGTGTTAATCTGCATTTTTGTAGTATATTGCTATAAAATTGTCCCGTTGAATTAATAGTCTGTTTTTTTGTCTCTAGGATAACTGAAATTTAAAAAATAAAATTTTATTTGTTAGATTTAAAAAATAAAATATCTAATTCATCACCATTATATTTTGCTTTGCAAATCTTGCCAGAGTTGTTGGATTCAAATTGTTATTTCAAACAAATATCAAAATAACAGGGATCACTATTTCCTTATGTTAAAGCTAAAAGGACAAACATAAGAAGAAACTTGTGTATAGTCAAAGAGTATATGCTGTTCATGAACGCCTTGGCGCAATGGACTGCATTCAACCATTTTTAACACTGTGTCTAATTTGTACTTCATTTCTACCCCCGATAAACTTAAGCAAACCATTATATTGTTATAAAGTTAATGTTCCTCTACTCTCGTAGTATCGTCTTCTATGGCGATTGCCAAATATTTGTCGATTAACTCCCAAAGTATAGAATATAGTTTGTGTAAACTGATTTGTGTTGTTTGAGCATTTATATTTGTAATGCTACTGGAATATTTACAAATATGAATAAAAGCTTAGGTTTGTTGGGAAATCAAATATAAAGAAAAACCTCGCCATTGTTATAACATGTTAATTTAGCAGTTCTCAACATGGTTCGCAAGTTTATATTTCTAATAGATCTGTTCCCAAGAAATCAATTAAATATTGGTACTCAAAGATGGTTACTGTGTAGATGGAATTGGTTTCATATCCCAATTCACTCTTCATTGAAAATGACGTGTGAAATTATTAACCGTAGCATAAAGTATAATAACACATTACGTACGCAAATAGATCATAGCGTGATATATTTCACTGACTATTTAATTATTGAACCTGTTTGGATTTAATAAATGTTTGTTGAAAATTCAAGAAACATTTTTTTTTGTCAGTGAGACAGGTTAATTTTTATCCATAATTTTCGTTTCGTAAGTTCACAAAACATCATCGAGAAAACATTTGAACCTTATTCATTTGATTGGGGATTTGAATTTAGACGATTTCTGAAATGGGTTTTAGGTATTTATATAACCAACCGTTTACAGCAAGATCATGGCTATATCTTATAGAGGTATTGAGCCATTGATGAGTTTTCCAAAATACATTTTACTTCTTTTCGTCTCCTAAGGTAACGACTTTCAAAAAATAACCTACAATGAATTTTTAGGCATTTGTATAGGTGGCCTTTTGAAACATACGTAATAACAATAGATCATCGCTTTAATGCGCGATTATGAAGACGTCGATAGCATTTAAAACACCTTTCATCCTCTTAATGGTTAAATTGTAAAATACGTTTATATGTTATAGTTTAAAGTTAAGAGCATAGTGATATCTCATTAGGTTAATATGATATTGAGGGATCCTCGATCATATATTTTACCGCTTTTCACCCTCTCAGTTGTTAGATTTCAAATAATTCTGAAATCAGTTTTGTGGTACATGTATAAGGTAAATTTTGAAGCTAAAAGCACAATCATACCTCGTCGGATTAATCAGCTATTCATAATTACTCAAAAACATGCTTTTCCTCTTTTCACCCTCTTAGGGGTTAAATCTTAAAAAAAAATCAGTTGGTAACTTCATTGTGTACACAGATATTTTAATTCAAGAATTTAAAATAAAATAATTTATTTTTATCGTTTTAGTTAGGTGGTACAGAACATAGTTCCATCCAATGTTCACATTTTGCCAAAACAGAACATCACTTATCCAAATACATTTACATCAACAAAGTGTCAAAATCAGGCAGCAGCCTCAAATCCTGCATGATGATATTGTGAAAAATGGAAGTTTAACCGGCGTATTATAAATACAATAAATAAATTAGTTCGGATAATTTCATGAAGGCCGTGGAAGGAGGGATATCATAAAAATGTATCATGAACAGAAATTTGCTTTTAGCTTCATTTCCGGTCCAAATATAAGTACATGCTGTATATCATCCTAACATGTGCTACCAGTGCGAGTCCTGTCATATTATGTTGTTTTCAGTTACACAACATAGGATAAATATTAAACTTACCCGTTTAATTATATTTGTTTTGACAATTTTAACAGGATTCACGAACGTGGCTCTAAGTTATTAATTGTAGATTACTGACGATCTGTCATTTTGTTTCTGTAGCCGGCATATCTAACGGCTTTTGTGACCTTGGGTTTGTTACATTTTCACCTTGAAAATTCTAAAGGATACACTAAAGAAACAGACAATTCTACATCGAGTTCAAAGCATATCAATAAATATAACGAAAAAAAAACTTTCCCTCGCTGTACAATTACGGTTCAATGGAAATAATTTTGGAATTAGTTGTTTATTGCGCAGTCAACGAATAATTCAACAAATTCGGAACCCTGCATGGCGAAAGCTGAACTGATGACTAGTTATTTGTATATTATATACTTATTCATTAAAATGTGTGTAACTGTGATCTCCAAATATCGTCTTGCAGGACAATGATGATTATACCCTTTGCGCTTGCTGCATGTTAACCTAATTTCAATTTTGCGGAAGTGGTAACTGTGAGTAAAATCGTAGCTCTGAGTAACGTAGTGAACTGTAACATCTATTGTATATACAGAACATATTCGAAACAGCAATATCAACTATTAATCACTGTGTTTGGGTCTGAGAGACGGTAGCGAACAGCGAACGTCACTGTACTCCACGCCATCAAAACGGCAGTGTAACACTTAGATCTGCGAGGGACCCACGTAGACAGGCAGGCTGTTACAACAGCCTGGCCAACTTGGCCTCCGCAATCTAACTACTGTATATGCACTGACACCTGCCCTGAACTCTGCACACGTCGCTGCGTGTACCGCCCGTAATCATGACAGCACATACGTACACATTGTACGTTAGGGAATTGCATTCCTGACTTCGTACACTCCACACAAAACTAAACAGACATAATGTGTGACGTGTGAATTCATCGTGAATATAAGCATAAATAGGATTTGAACATGATTACATAATATATTGTCCCCATGCCAGACATCAGTAAATATTTGTTGCACTGGTTACGAAGCAAAGAAGATTACTTATTACCGCATGTTTTAGAGAAGGCAACAAAAGTAACCCAATATTTTGGAGGGTGATTCCAGTACAGATTTTTGTGTGTGGCGTTACCTAAATTATCTCTCAAGCGGAGGCAAACTTTCTTCCGCCAGACTTATAATTCTCATTGTTTTCTTCGGCGTTAGAGTATGAAGCATGAAGTCAAACTGAACATTTTAGTTTAAACGGTATCTCATTGCATCGTTGAAGCAACAAAATGTTAAGTACATATCACTAAGCTGTATTCTTTAAGAAAAACGAAAATAATGACATCCACAAAGAATTCTGTGAAACCAAGACATGCGAGGAAACATAACAGGGTACGCCCCTAGTTGTACGAAACGCTTTCTGAATCCATTTAAACATTAACAAAAAAATTCTTAATACTCAGCTTATAATATTTAAACCATTTATTTATCTTTCCTACGATAAATTTATTTTTTTGTAATAAACAATATATTTCGAAAATAGTGCGGTGCTGCTGTATTTAACCATTGTTGAATAATTCTAAATACAGGATTTTCCACCATATTTCCTTGATTTACTAGAAATATTCAATTAAATTCAACTTTAAGCTACTTTCCTTGGGAAAATGGGCTTATGTAATCACGCAAATGTCTGTCTGTCTGTGATGTACTGTATGTCGGCTCATAATAACATTTGTACCCGTGAAACATATTTCACCATATTCGGTAGAGATAAAACTTAGCAAGGGCAACCAATTTTGCAATTTCTTCCGAGCCGTTTGCTTATTTTCAAAACTGTTGGTATTTTAATACAATAGGGCACTATTTCATATCTGGGAAATTATTTTACTAGGTAATACCAAATCTTGTATTTTCACAGTTAATCATGTATGTCTTTAATCTAGGAAGGTAGGTTCTCATTGGTTCGCAATTGTGGAAGGTAGCATATCATAAAAACAATACGATTTTACATCATATCTCGGAAATTATACAATAGATTAATGCCACATTTTGAAGGTAACTAGTACCTTTAAGGCCTATAGTAGACCATGGCACCTTATACATTTCAAATGAATGTGGAACTTAATATATTTCCTAACTGTGCGAAATATTTGTTTTTAAATTATATATATATATATGTGTGTGTGTGTGTGTGTGTGATTGTATATCCACACACATACATATAATATAATTATATTAATTTTGATATGAATAACATATCTCCTAAACAGCAAATATGCCAAGAAATAACCATATTCGTTCACCTTTTTGTAATATAGCGCAACACGAAAAAATAAAATCTTTGTATCGTAACTCGTAAAACAATCTACACATTCCTAACAAATTTGACAAACAAGACGTACGCCGATATGAATTAATTGGGCCAGGCATTTATTTTTAAATTGGTGGCAATATAGACATTTTGATAACTATGCTGTGTCTATGAAACGATTTGACCAATTTCAACTCAACTTTGTATACTGCATCTAATACTATGTACGCCATGTTAACATATGCGTTTTAAATGTGTAAGAAACTTGTTTTCGACATGGTGACTATATAAATATATTAGGTTCATTTGGTATACAGTGTACTAAACTGTTTGACTAATTTCAACCAAACTTGTGTATCGAACGTATCACCTACATGTATTAAACATGCTGGTACATTGTCTCTTTTGTCCGCCAAACTGTACGGTAGCGCTACACGTCAGCAGATTGTGTCAAATGTCGGGAAACAATAAACCTATTACTACCTAACTTAGCAAACAAGATTCACCACGGTGATCAAATAAACACATATAACTTTTACGTGGGTCGTCACTTATTTTTAAAATGGCGGCAATACGAACATTTTGATTACTTATCTATAACCACGGAACCGTGTAACCAAAGAACGAAAAAAACAAAGAGTGAGTGAGGGTGGGGGTGTTTTGAAATTTTGAAATATTGCACCTGTACTAGTAAATGCTATCGGAAATTCGGAAATTTTATCGAAATAACACAGCACATTGAAAATAAACATTCGAATGGAATGAAACTTTATCAGTGCTTTAAGCAAAACATGTTATACATTACAAAATATCTGGAAGAATTACTTTATGGGTCCATATTGGTAGGATAAATGTTGATTAACATAAAATCATACAGGATTTAAAAAAAGTTATTCAGATTAACTTAATTTTAATTGTTGATAAAGTATGTACTTATATTCGCAAATATATGTCTCTTAGAGCTTAATTTTGTGCATATTCTCAGCCATTAAAATATCGACACAATGAATCATATGATTTTTTGTAGAACATTTTATTCTCTTAACAATTTTCCATGCAGAAAAATATATTGTAGCTGTTTGTTAAAAACTGGATTAATTTCATTAATCGGCAACCATTCTGCAATGAAAGACATTGTCCAACTAAGATGGCCGAGGGCATCTCGGTTGTTTTCTGACAGCTTTGACACGTTCAAGTGCCAAATTTCAAATCTTTATAAGGTAGTTAACTTAATCGTCCTAAATGGTTATATTTTCTTCGCTTTATACGATAACTTTTACAAAGCACGGCCCTCTAGGAAATTGAATAAAGGGTGTGAAGGAACTGTCTGTGGCCTTCTACGATACTGTAGTGCAAACATAACAATGTGAGTTGCGGCGTTTGTTTCGCTGCAGCATGGATCTCCGACCTGAAACGTCACCTCCTCGCTCGCTTAACACAGCAGTAGAAATCGGTATATTTGATTACCATGGCTTTATTGGGCAGTCTGCATTAAAACATATGACATAAGATAGCATTACAACATTTGACGTGGATGGTAGTAGGGCCTCTAATTCTACATGGCGGTATTCAAGGAAGCAATATTATTTGCCTTTCTTGCTGACTTAACGAAGCACTAAAATACAAGTAAAATTGCATTAATGCGGAGCTTTACGTTTCTCTTGTCGCTTTTATAAAATAAAAGTAAAAGTTATTCCTCTGGGAATACCAGCTTGCCAAGAAAAGCTATGTGGAATTTTAAATATTTTATCGCTTATAGAAGCTGTGATGTAACTGTCATACTAGTCGCCTCGCCCCACGAAAAACGGGGGTCAAATCCGTATTTTCGTGTGTAGGAAACTTGGCGGAAGTTCTGTTGGCCGGTGTGTAGTGTTGGGGTACTCCCGATACTCACTGTTCTGTCGCCGATCCATCTCTACCCCTCTTTAACACCATCAGCGCTGAAGACCTTAGTTTTTAAGCGCCGCTAATGTCTCTCTCGTGTCTGTCACTTAAGACTGTGTTTCACCAACATGCAGTATATCACATCTTCATTGATCGCTGACACTGTTCATCTCCGTTCTCAATTAATGTTAGTTTGGTTTCCATCGAAAATCATATGTTACTTGCAGATGCCACTAGATACGACGTGAAATACGGGTTTTGTACGTGGCATACGAAAGCTTTCCTATTATTCCTACTATGTTTTAACTTGCCTAATGAATTACGATTATGTTCGGAACCATGAGTCTTTGTGGAAGACTTTTTTTTTATGAAACTCGTAAATACTCAGCTTCGGATAATCTTGTGGTCTATAATACACAGTCCTCATTTCCCTTGTTAGTGTTAATACTTTCAGCCCTAAAATTAAATGTTTGGTGAGAAAATTAAAACAAGTAACGAAATTGTAAAAGAGAAGACATATAACATGAAAAATTATACACGAACAATTACAATGCACTTGCAGTGTATTACATTATTTAGTCAAATCATTATTTTCTTAATCTAATGTATACATGTAGCTATGAATCAATACATAATAAAAAACAATCTCAATATGTCTGCACACTAAGTTTGCTTTCCAAAGATATTTTTGCATGAATAAATGATGAAGTCGATTTTATTTCTTAACTGAGAATTTGTTTGAGTAAATAAGCCTAGTAAACGTCTCTTTATATAAGGCATGCTTAGTGCCGAGACAAAACGAACACGCAGTCAGGTGGTTTCCCTACTCAACCGATTCATATTCCGCCTGGCTGTATGAAGTTCCCACTGTTTGCATCTCGCACTACTGTCCGCGCCAGACATTGTGTCCTTGAGTTCCCTCGTCCGTCAGTAATGGGCTGGACACGGACGGACGCTGCAGCGGGCGGGAATTACTTACGGCACGGTTATCTATACTCTTTCTAAAGCATTTTACATGGTGTCCGTTGGATTATTTCACACTAAAGCCTGGTTCAGTTCACATTCTTACCGGTCACGCCAAACGGAGATGTCCAAATGTAAACAAATATTAAACATTGACGTTTTCTTGCATGGGTGAAAGCTCAGTTTAGGAATATAGGATTACGGTGTAAATGCATGACAAGGAACTAGAAGCTAAACATATTTTTACTTTATTGTTTAGTAATCAGAAAATGTATCAAATATTTTATGAAATAGGCCCAATTTTAAAGCTATCTCAGGGATACGTTACTGAAGGAAAGACTGCACACTTTTTCAGTATCTTGCACATAGAGACGATGACGCATGTGATGCGCGTGCCTGGGTCGTCCCCAGCGCTTCGCCCTTCTGGACAAAAACGTACTGGTAGGCGGAACGCTTAATGAGCGAGAGAAGAGATTTGGGCGGCTCTTAACACCGAGGTCTTGAGAGCCCTTTAGGGTAAATCGAGATGAGTATCGAGCTGCGCCGGAATGCAAGGGTGCGGGAAATGGGAGATCAGTGAGAAAACCAGCACACCAGTGGCATCGTCCTGCACGCTTACCACATGCAAAAATCCGGGGGCGATCTGTCCGGAAATCGAACCCGGTTCGCCGTGGTGGGAGGAGAGTATTCTAACCACTAAACCACCGCGGCCCCGCGAATGATTAATGTTCAATATCGGTTTTAAGTTATGTCTTACATACGCAATGACGTCGTTACAGAAAATATGTACTAACACACTGAAACCAAGTGTTTTAAAGTGTATTAATATCAGCGCAACGTTTTAAACGGCTATGTCTGCCTAAACGTGCTCACTTTAAAGAATATTTTACTTACAGGAATAAAAATAATGTAGTTGATGAAACCAGTATGAAAGAATAGCCGACAATATTACTTTGCCATGCCATGAACTGAAGATAATGCAGGTAAATTATCTCTAAACTTTAATCGCTAAAAATATTTTGAATAGTGATGACACTCCAAGCTCAGTTGCAGGGATATTTGTACGAGAATGACTGAAAGCTTTCCAAATTCCCTATCAAATTTTTTGGCCTAGTTACAGAGCAGACATTTATACGCTCGCTCGACCAGGTCCACGTCAGCGTTCAAGAATCAAGCTACTGTCTGCGCCAGCCTTTGTGGCATTTGTATGAACGTGGGTGCTGGGGCTTGTTGGGGAGTTTTGAAACAACTACGTATGCGGCTCTGGGTTTGTAGCATCCGACCTAGAAACATTACTCCACCACACGCAGTTTAACTGATGATTTCGATTTCAATAGATGTCGGTGAATGTTTAGGAATATATAAGAAGACTATTTATAGAATTGAAAGGTAAGTAGTAAAAAGTATCAGTAGGTGTTGTGAACGCGAGACTAAATAGGTATAAGTGTTAAGGCATGCCGATCAACAAAGCAGCTGATAAGGTTGCCAACTATTCTGGCACGAGTAACAGGTGTATCCAAAGGGGTAATGAAGGTTTGTTGTATAGTAGTCCATATATATCACCTTGTTTGATATCACGAGTGCTACATATGAATATGGCATATATAGGTTCACCATATTGAAAATTGTAGGCAACTGTGTCTACCAGAAGACATAAAGTATAATGGCCAAATCACCGTGTTCGAGGACACAAGTTGCACCTAAGTCATAAATTTGGCAGCTATAACTTCAGTGGATTGAAAACGGTATACAACTATTAATACAAGAATTGAAAGCATCTTGGACCATATTGCCTTGATAGAGGTCAAAAGTAGTACATATTGTAATTATATATTAAGTAGTCATAAGATCAACTAATCCAAAATGGCAGCCGAAAATGCTTACAATCCTTATCAGAGAGCTTAGGATATAATGCGCATTTTCTTCTTGAACAGGCTTTTTTACCTACATCTGCGAAATTATAAATGGCGTTGAACATGTTAGAATAATTAAATATGATGGTAGTAGTCTGTAATGCAATATACTTACTGACTTTTATGTACTTTTTCTCTAATTTTTGTTTTCACAGTCATTCAAAGTCACGGGGTCACGATTCAGGTCACCTGCGTCTAATATGGTGGTAGTAGTTAGTAATGTAATATTCATGTTGACTTTAGGGTATTTTTTCTCGAGTTTTTGTTTTGAAGGTTATTTAAGGGCATGGGGTCCTGGTTAACGTTACCTGCATTTTATATGGTACCTGTAGTTAGAAATGTAAAAAGCTTGTTGACTTTTGTGTATTTATTCTCGATACTTTGTTTTCAAGGTCATTCAAGGTCATGGGGTGAAGGACAAGAGTACCTTTATCTAGTATGGTGGTAGTTGTGTGTAATGTATTATGCTTGCTGACTTTTATTTTTTTATTTTTTTGGGTTTTTGTTCTTAAGGTCATTCAACATCATCTGGTCAAGGTCAAGGTAGTCTTCATCCAATATGGCGGTGGTAGACAGTTATATATTTTGCCTTGTGACTTTTATGTTTTGTTTATTGAGAATGTATTTCCAAGGTCATTCAAGATCATGGCGTCAAAGTTAAATGTCGTCTGTTTCTAATATTGTGGAACTAGTTAGTAACATATTATGCTTGCTGATGTTTACGTATTTTTTCTAGAGTTTCAGTTTTCAAAGTTATTCAAGGTCGTGGGGTTGAGGTCACTATTACCTGCATCCAATATGACGTACAGGTGATGTCGACAAAGATGGCAGTCACCTACCAAGATGGTGGAATGTGTATGGGTGAGGGATGACCTCTTGAAAGTTAATTTTTAAATACATTTTTAAACGATTTTAAAAATATTTATTTAATAATTTTAAATAATAATTTTTACAAATATTTTGTACGATTTTTAAATAAATTAGAATCAATAATTTTCTAATTAGTTTTTAACTGTTTTTAATAATTTATAATACATTTTAATTAAATTTTTTTTAACGATGTATGATAATTTTATATGAACTTAAAAATAATATTTTAATACTTTTACTAACATGATTTTTAGAATTTTTCTTAATTTTTTAAATTGTTTTAATTTTGTCAATTGTTTTTTACATTTTTGGATTTTTTGGGTCAACCCCTGTGTCGATGATCCCTTACCCTGGGTCGCTGATCCAGCTATCTGATCTTACCCATGGTCACTGATCCGCCTAAGAAATCAAGAATTTTTTTTAGGGGAAAAAATATACATTTTTAAAGGAAAATGAAAAAATGTAGGGTACATTCAGTTGATTACTAGCGAAGAAAGGGATACTTTGAGGGCAAAATGGACAAAAGGGAAATTCCAAGAAGGCGGCGGGCGGTTACTCCGCTCCTATCACCCCTCCCTTTGAGGCAAAGTCTTTTTATATACTACTCACAACATTACAAATTAAATTGTTATTGTGAATTTATTCCTTTTCTGGCTTGCACAACTAAGCATAATAAACGGAGATTAAAGGGTTATAAAGTAGCACAAATTGTCGATTAATCAATATATAATGCTAAACAATCACTGAGAAGTGACGCTTGAGTGGATCAGAATGTGCATGCCTGTATGATAGTTTGGAACTCCGGCTCAGTATCATTTCATTTGACTGCATGTCCTATTAATAATCTTTAACACTTACCTCCACTCCCTCAACCCTTTACATCAGTATAACATCTACGGTTTTGGAAGTCAGATTATGGTAGATGTGTTATAAAGAAAATTCAATTCTCTATCTCTATTTGTGTATTTCTTACAGATACTGAATACAGGCTTCTGGCGGTTAAACTTTCGTTTTTTGGTCAACCAATTAGGACTCAAACTTAAAAAATGCTATTCTTTATCCCGCAAGTAAGTTAATTCTTAGACTAAGCAATTATTTAGTAAATGTTTATGTGCGAATGTTTGGTGTGTAAGACAGTCTAAGATAAAGCAAGTATCAAATTGGGATATATTTTCCTTATTTTGTAGTTATGGGATTGACAACGATTTATAACAAAATACATATAGAATGTTGGCCAATCATGTTTGTAATTACAATATTACGTGTTATTAAACAAATGGTAGTTGTGTACGCCACAGTGGGTAGTATTCGCATAACACGGTGTCAAACATTGAGAAACCAATTGCTAGAAAGCACACTTGCACATGTATTCACAAATCAGTAAGGGGGACTAGTCAATGTGGTTTCTTCCATCCACCAATGTTTCAAATTGGGTTACTTAACATTACTAACACGAATCGCCAATGGAGGCAGTTGGGTGAGAAAGTAAATCATGACACAATACGTCGAGTTGAACTGTCCAGCTTAGATGTAATGGTACTACAGGCTGTGAGCTCTTTACACATTTATTTAACTTCAGTTCGTGCATAATTGAAAATGAAAAATAAGTTACGACTTAATAAGTAATCTTTATTGACATTTGGGTTGCTACAGATATATATTAAATGCAAGAGGCATCAAGAAGTGCTCACTTTAATGCAAAACATTTCTTTAATGCGAATATTTTTCCCCGAAATATATCTAGTTGCTCGCTGGATGTGTTCTATTTATGTTATTACTTTTTTAAAGTGAAAATTTTGAATATTTTTAAATTACTGTAGATCTTTCAAGAGACTCTAATCACTCCCGCAGATAATATTGTAGTAATTTCGTCCTATAATCAATAACTATTTCCTGTATTCCAAATTTATTTAAGACATGTCGGATAATCATCACGGTGCATGTAATAGGCGTTTACTTTATAAACGGATCAAAATTGTTTTAATTTTCCGTATTATCATCACATGGAACAGGAAAACTGCGCGGATTATATTCAGGACAAACTAAACTTTAACACATTTAGACATCATCTCCCTTTGCATTGGATTATAGTTAACAAGGCTCAGTCAGGAATGTGTGAGGCAAATATGTAACTTGCAATAAAAAACTTTTGAGATAACGTGCTGTGTGTTTTGGAGTAATATTGGCCACTTACTGGAGAAGCACGCAGTGAATATACAGTAGTTCATTGAGTATTCATTGGACATTCTAGACTTCAGACTTTTGATTCCGACACATCTTATGGTCTCTAATTACCTTACATATGAAAACATTATTTTACGTAATGTATAATTTAATATTATTAGTGATTATCACTTTATGTTTTCAAAGACCTCGTGTTTGTTGGCCAGGGGAATTATAACGTAACACCTCCTTTCATATTTACAATTATGCATTATTTGGAAGTAATTATTTCCACTGGTCCAGTGTGGTCTGTTCAAATTTGTAATGTACTATTTGTCTCTCAGATCTGATACAAGCTAGTTCATAATTCCGAATATTTCACCACTAATTGACCAAAACTGCATTACATATAATGTGTTGGAATATATTCAGAGAAAACTGAGCTCACAGGATTATTATTCGCGTTTTGTATCCTTTTTCCTCCAAAGTCATGTTTCCTGCAGCAGTTAGCCACGCCCACTCCGAGGAACGTACCTGTGACTTGGGAGGGGGTAGCCTGCCGAACATACCAGAAATGGGACTTAGAAATATCTTCAGCTACACGAGATCGCTCATTTTTGTAACGAGAAATGTACAATTCCCTTCAGAATAAATGAGCGATGGAAAAAGTTAAAGTCCCCTTCGGCAATCTTCGGCTTTAGACAATGTGTGTCGTCTTGGCTCTTAGGCAACCAGCTTCACAGAACCATCTGGCCAATCGTTCAGCGTTTTAACTGCGCCAGGAAATTCTTTACCTTCTATTGGAGCATAATTCTGACATCAGCTTCTCCAAGTGAATATAACGCATTTAATTGGATGAAGCAACTCGTCCAGCGATTTATGAAGTTAATGCAAAAACGTTATATCTCACATAAACTCCACACTGGGAGTCCGTGTCTCACGCGAAAACAGGTAACACTTAGTGGAATAAACAATCAATTATAAAGGTGAGCTGAGCGACAGTGTTGTGCAAAATGGC
The DNA here is from genome assembly GCA_029891345.1 of Dryococelus australis. NCBI lineage: Eukaryota > Metazoa > Arthropoda > Insecta > Phasmatodea > Phasmatidae > Dryococelus > Dryococelus australis. The sequence continues at coordinate 177,645,172 of CM056995.1, forward strand.
TTGTCCTGAAATATTTTAGCGGAATAAGCTCATATAAACTCCACACTAAACATTCGCAAGTCGTGTAAGCAGGTAACACTTAGCAGAAAGAAAACCAACCATAAAGGCGAGCTGAGCTACAGTATTGTGTTTAATTTAACTTGTCTCGAGTTTTGTACGTGACATTAGATGCTTCAAACAATGAAACAGCAAACTGTTGTGAAATGTCTATAATTACAGACAACTGTAAAAGAGAATTGCACAACTCCTGTGTTAATAATTAAAATAAACCCTATTCCATGTGAGACATTAAGCAGTTATAATATTTGTCTTTTATTATCGATACACAGAAATGAATTCCCTGCTGTCATACGCATTTGCGAAAACAGAATATTACACTTTAGCGGAATATACGCCTATATTGATAAGTAAATAAAGTCACTGAACATTAATGAAACAATCGGAGCATATTGCAGATGTAAATATTGTATGCACACATCAAGAATGTTTCTCTTCCAACTAGATGCTGCCTGCATGAGAATAAACATCCTGTTGAAACGGACTACTATCTACGCTGCCAAATAAAATCCTTACGTAGGTTTCGTATTAACTACTGTAACCGGCAGACGTCTGTTCACGTCTGAGCGTGCGGAGCATGTTAGGCCGAGCAAGGGGGGAAGAGATGCGCACGCAGGTCTGGCCGTACTATCGGCTATACCCGAACATCAGTTACGGCGCGCTCAGGCAATGGTGGACGAAGGATGTTCGAAGAGGACCAGAAAAATTATCCTCCGTGTTACAAAATTGTACTTGACCACGATATTTATATAAACCACATATCATTAAAAAAATTTACAACTGGAATACTACTTAGTTTTTAACACTTGGTGCAATTTCGTGTGAATAATTTATATGTTTAAATTTATCAAAGTATAACAAAACAGTAATTTCAGGCCTGTGCTTTTCTTTTGAAAATATAGAAAAGGTTTTATATCTTGATTTACACAAAGTCGCTAAAATGAGTGTTTTTAAACAAAGTGGCTAAAATGAGTGTTTTTAAACATAGTAGGCTGTCCCGCACTATAAATAAAGCGTAGCCTACACACAAGGTTTATAAAACAAGAAATAAAATTATAAAATTATAATCTATAGCATAATGTTCATTTACTTCACAATTCCACCCAATTAATCCGCGTGTAATCATTATTGCTATGCTAAACGGTAGTTAGTATGCAATTGTGGTCTACATACGCCTGTGTGTTCAAATTTAAAGGCTCACGGAAATCACAGTAAACATTTAGAGTTTATATAAAAAGGTGTTCATTATCTTGTTGGATTATGTATTGTTTCTAAAATTCCGTCTAATGTTCAAAATTAATGCCATTTGTACAGATTTTTTTTCAAATAATGCTGGCTTCAGCAGACGGTGTATCCAATATAGAAATATTGCTGTAGCATTTATGATACAGTTCATTGTACTAACTTAACAGACTGTGATAAACGTTTGTTTATAATGCATGTCAGTAAATGCTATTCCAAATCCAATGTTCATTAAGAGAAAATATTTTCCTGATTATGAAACAAAGAATGTGGAAATGTGTAATCCTATTTGAATGGCATTAAAAACTAAAACATTAGCAGTTTAAAATGATATGCCAGTCAAATTATTAGACAAACAGATTACAGAAACATTAGTTTCTAATTCTATCGTTATAGTAATAAGTAAATCAGTAACGTTTGTTGAAGTTTAGGCCACATGTATTTACTCAAGCAGTTGTAGGTTCAATTTATAATTGTAACGTATTTATTTAAATATAATATAATATATAATATTAGTATTATATTTGTGGTATAAATAAATTTATGTTTGAAAGTATGTTATATATTTATTTAGATTCTCAATTTACAAATGTGACTGAAATACAATTTTGATTGTAAAGTTAAATATCTATATATTGGAAGCCCTCTTAGTAGGATAATATATTCATTACAAGAAAAGGCATGTATTTGTTTAGTTACTAGTTTTCAAGGTTTTAGTTGTAAAAGTACCGTAAAATGCACACACATTTCCAGATTTACAGCACTAATGTTTTTATTCCGTGACAACTTTTTTCTCGTAGTTCTTCTATTTGAAGTGATATTTCCCAAGAAAGGTTTACTTCTAGGACAAGCACCTTTCTCTACCCGGGATTCAAATCCGGAACCACTCACGCTCAACACTTAACCGACTGCGCCACAGAGGGCAGTTAATAGTTTCAACCAGAACACTGTCAGCGGTTATAAGAACTTATTGTAAGTGAACAAAAAGCAGCTTATTTCATTCGAGATAATTTATGTTACATTTTAAGTAATATATTAATTAATTATTCCACATTGAACCTATAATTCACTGCCACATTGGTTGGGATTCGCTTGCCTATATTTGCGCTAAGTTAAATGCAGAAATTGTGGGCAAATTTTTAAACATTGTTTTATCATTTAATATAGCATTATTATACTTTAAAATGTTTTCAATTTACTATTCATTATAAGAATAAATTTATTCGTGGCCCCGCATTGTGATTGATGAATTCGACAAGAGAGACAATTCAAGAATTCTATGTCATCAAAAATATCTTGCCAACAACTATATGAATATGTTACGAAATTACATTCGGCATTGGCTAGATAGATGACAGCTCTGTACAATTTTGTGTGTTATTATTTGCCTGATTTTTGGATTTTTTGGAAGTAAAACTGCTATGCTGTAAAATGTGCTCAAGTTGGCTTAGCATTCTGCTGTCTCAAGACCCTCAATGTTCGCAAATTTCGTAAAAAAAATATCTTGAGTAATGCATTCCCATTGAGATATTTCTTACACCACACCGTAAACCTTCAGATCAGATATTTATATCCTCCACTCACCCCCATTTTAATGGTGAAAGATATTATGAAAATATGGAAAAGGAACAAGTAACCTGTTGATATATCCAACCACAGAAAGCATTCCACATCCATCGTTGCTACTTTTATCTAACGTGATTTTAATTTGATGCTATTTAATATTTGAACATAAAAATTGCACTGAATAATAGAAAAGCAATTGAACTCTATCAAACAATACATGCAGAATGTAAAGAAATTCTCCAGCACACACTGTCACAAGAGAACTGCTACCTGTTGTCTCCAGTAGAAAATCTCTTTGGCTTGGAGCTGTGGACAAGGGAACTAAGCAAGCGCCATCTTTGATGACGTCTTGCACGAAAAATTTCCCGTTTATCCCGTTTTCCCCCCAAACAAATCTCATTATCCTTCACACCCAGTGTGATCATCATGCACATCCTGCTCTGTCAATCCGATGACAGGGTGTTGGGATCCTTTCACCTAGTGTCTTAGCAAGTGCCGAGTCTCAAGCTCTCACTTTTTTGGGATTTGTCCAACTAGCTCTGTAATATGGTACCGAATACCAGCATCGGCTTACGCACTCGCAAGAACTAAGAGCACATATATGCATAGTTGAATGTAATTTCCGCACCACAGAAGATATAAATGTCAAATTCATAACACAGGCTACACACCCGACGATGAGACAGGTCGCAGGGCCAAGTATACCCTGTATCTACTTATAAGCATAGTTGGCTGTAATTTCCGAACTGTGTAAGATATAGTAGTCAAATTCAACACAGGCATCACCCCGATGATGAGAGGGGTTGCAGGGTCAAGTATACCCTACATCTACTTATAAGCATATATAGCTGTAATTTCCAAACTGTGTAAGATATAGTTGTTAAATTCATAACACAGGCATCACCCCCGAAGATGAGAAGGGTCGCTGGGCCAAGTATGCCGTATGTCTATTTATAAATTAGGTTGACTGTAATTTCCGAAGAAGGGTATGATATGGTTGTCAAATTCATAAAATAGACATTACCCAAAACGACCAGAAGGGTCGCAGGGTCAAGTATACCCTACATCTACTTAAAAGAAAATATACTGTATTATCCTAACTTTGCAAGATAAGTTGTCAAATTCATAACACATGCATTACCCAAAACAACTAGAAAGGTCGCAGTGTCAAGTATACTCTACATTTACTTATAAGCATATATGGCTGTAATTTCCGAAATGTGTAAGTTATAGTTGCCAAATTCATAGCAGAGACACCATCCCTGGCTATGTGAAGGGTTGCAGAACCAAGTATGCCTTATGTCCACTTGTAAGTATAGTTCACCATAATTTACGAAGCATGTAAGATATAGTTGTGAAATTCATAACACAGGCCTCACCTCCGACAATGAAAAGGGTCATGGTGCCAAGTACGTCTTACGTATACTTATAAGTATAGTTGATTGTTTTTCCTAATAGTGTATTAATATTTGCCAAATGCATAAAATAGGCATTACCCAAGATTACAAAAATGGTTGCAGGGTCAAGTATAGACTACATCTACTTATAACGAATTATGGCTGTAATGTCCAAACAGTGTTAGATATAGTTACCAAATTCATAAAACAGACACCATCCCTGATGATGAGAAGAGTCGCAGGGCCAAGTATGCCCTATGTCTACTTATAAGTAGAGTAGGCTGTAATTTCCAAAGTGTGTATTATATTGTTGCCACATTCATAACATACACATTACCCAAGATGACAAGAAGTGTTGCAGGATCATGTATACCCAACATCTACTTATTAGCATATATGGCTGTAATTTCCGAACTACATAAGATATAGTTGTCAAATTCGTAAAATAGGTATTACCCCTGACGATGAGAAGGGTTACAATGTCAAGTATACCTTATGCCTACTTATAAGTAAAGTTAACTTAATTTCTGAATTGGGTATGACATAGTTGCCAAACTCATAACATAGGCATTACCTAAGACGATGAGAAGTACAGTAGCATCATGTATACATTATGTCTACATATAATCATATATTGCTGTAATTTCAGAACTTTTAAGATAGGGTTGTCAAATTCATCACACAGGCATCACCCCCGACGACGAGAAGGGTCACATAGCCAAGTATGCCCTATGTCTATTTATAAGTATAGTTGACTGCAATTTTCGAAGTGTGTATGATAGTTACCAAATTCATAACATACCCATTAACCAAGAGGACGAGAAGTATAGTAGCATCATGTATACCCTATGTCTTTATATAATAATATATATGGCTGTAATTTAAGAGCTTTGTAAGATATAGTTGTCAAACACATAACACAGGCACAACCCCTGATGACAAGAAGTGTCACAAGGCCAAGTATGCCTTATGTCTACTTATAAATTGTTGGCTGTAATTTCCAAAGCATGTATGAATCATTTGCCAAATATATAACATAGGCATTACCCAAGACGACGAGAAGTTTAGCAGGGCCATGTATAACCTACATCAACTTATAAGCTTATATGGCTATAATGTCCGAAATATGTAAGTAATAGTTATCAAATTCGTAACACAGATACCACCCCCAACAATGAGAATTGTCGCAGGGCCAAATATGCCTTATGCATAGTTATAAGTATAGTTTGCTGTAATTTCTGAAGCATGTATTATATTGTTGGCACTTTCATAACATAGACATTACCCAAGATGACAAGAAGTGTCGCAGGTTCAAGTATACCCTACATTTACTTATTAGCAAATATAACTGTAATTTCTGAACTTTGTTTGATATAGTTTTCAAATTCATAGCATAGGTTTTACCCCCGATGGTGAGAAGGGTCGAAGAATCAAGTATGCCATATGACTACTTATAAGTATAGTTCACTGTAATTTCCGAAGTGTGTAATATATATATGCCAATTTCATCAAATAGGCATTACCCAAAACAAAGAGATGGGCCGCATGGTTAAATATAACCTACATCTACTTATAAGATTATATGGCTGTAATTTCCGAACTGTGTAAGATATATTTGTCAAATTATTAACACAGAAACGAACCCTGATGATGAGAAGGGTTACAGCGCCAAGTATGCCTTACAATTACTTATAAGTATAGTTGGCTGTAATTTCCAACATGTGTATGATATAGCTGCCATATTCATAGCATAGGCTTACCCAAGACGACGAGAATTATAACAGCAATACGTGTACCCTATGTGTTATTATATACATTATGGCTATAATTTCCAAATTTTTGTAGGATGTAGTTGTCAAATTCATAACACAGACATAACCCCCGACAATGAGAAGGGTTGCAGGGCCAAGTATGCATTATGTCCATTTATAATTTTGATTGGCTGTAATTTCCGAAGTGTGTATTATATTGTTGCCAAATTCATAAAATAGTCATTACCCAAGACGACAAGAAGAGATGCAGGGTCAAATTTACCTTCCATCTACTTATAAGCATCTATGGCTATAATTTCCGAACTGTGTAAGATATATTATTGTCAATTTCTTAACACAGACACCACCCCCGATGATGAGAATGTTCGCAGGGCTAAGTATACCATATGTCTACTTATAAGCATTGTTTGCTACAATTTCCGAACCACATAAGATTTAGTCCTTAAATTCATAACATTGCCATCATCCATGAAGAAGAGAATGTTCATAGGGTCAAGTATACCCTATGTCCACTTATGAGCATTGTTGGCTGTAATTTTCCAAACATGTAAGTTATAGTTTCCAAATTCTTAACACAAGCATCACTCCCGATGCTGAGATTTATTCGAACGGCCAAGTATACACTATGTCTACTTGTAAGCATAGCTGGCTTTAATTTCCACTGAATGTAAGATAGAGTTTCCAAATACTTAAAATAGGCAATCTCTCGACGACAAGAAGTGTGGTATGGTCAAGTATACAATTTGTTTATTAATGAGCATGGTTGTAGTTTCCAAACTGCTTAAGCTATAGTTTTTAAATTTATAACATAGACATCAACCATGACAACGAAAATTATTGCATGGGAAAGTATAACCTATGTCTGTTAAAAAGCAGACTTGGCTGTAATTTTCAAACCTTGTAAGATTTAATTGTGTAATTCAAAACACAGGTATCACCTCCAATAATGATAAGGGTCGCACTACCATGTGTATCCTACATCTACTTATAAGCACATTTGGGTGTAATTTCTGAACTTTATAAGATATGTTTGCTAAATTCATAACATATCATCACTTACAACTACGAGAAGGGTTGCAGTGTCAAGCATACCCTACATCTACTTATAAGAATAGATGGAAGTATTTTCCGAACTGCGTAAGATAATGTTTTTGAAATTCATAACACAGGCATTATCCAAGGTGACGAGATTGGTCGCAAGGCCAAGTATATAATCAATGTATACTTATGATCATAGTTGGCTGTAATTTCCGAAACATGTTATATATAGGTATCAAATTCATAACACAGGCATCACCCCCGAAGTTAAGATGGGTCGAATGTATACAATATGTCTACTTATAAGCATAGTTGGCTGTAATTTCTAAACCATGTAACAAATAGTTGTCAAATTCATAACATAGGCATCACTCACGACGAAGAGAAGCATCGTAGGGCCAAGTATATCCTATGTCAACTTATAAGCACAATTGTCTGTAATTTGCGAACCTCATAGGATATAGTTGCTAAATTCATAACATAGACATCATTTACGACGAAGAGAATTGTCGCATGGCCAATTAAACCATATGACTTATTTTAAGCAAAGTTGGATGTAATTTGCAAACCACATAATATATAGTTGCTAAATTCATTACCGAGACTTCATCCGCGATGACAAGAATAGTCGCTGAGTCAAGTTACCCTATGTCTTCTTATAAGCATAGTTGGCTATAATTTCTGACCCATGTTAGATATAAGTGCCAAATTCATAACATATGCATCACCCATGCTGACAAGAAGTGTCGCTGTGTCAAGTATATATTATGTCTACTTATAGTTTGCTCTTATTCCCAAACTGTTCAAGATATATAGATGCCAAACTCATAACACAGACATCGCACTCCCCCGACAAAACAAAAAAGATCAAGGGTTCAAGTATGGATTAAGTGTACTAATAAGCATAATTGTTTGTATTTTCATAACCATTTAAGATACAACTAACTATTTTGTAACAGCGCCATCGCTCCATGTGACGAAAAGTATCGAGGTGAAATTATAAACATAGTTGGCTGCTATTTCCTAACTATTATATATATAGTTACCAATTCAATAATTTAGACATCACCCCAGATGGCGAAAAGAAACGTGGCATCTGGCAAGGTTTGGGGTGCCCTGGTGGGATTGGAGCATCTTGGTGGGGGAATAAGTCTCATGCACTCCATGTGTGCTATATGGAGCGAAGCAAGCCGAAGCACACAAGGCTAGAGTCACTCTGTACATGTGTCAAGTATGTCATATAAATACTTATGAACATAGTTTGCTGTAATTTCCGAACTGGTCTACCATCAGTGCAGGCACCTTGCAGGTCTGGGCAAGTAGAATGGATTCCGCAGAACACTAGTCGAGAAAGATAGAGAGAAGAGTGAAATGTCAGTGGAGAGAGGGGCTCCGTGGGTTGTAGACCAGCCAAGTCAAACACTTTCTTTTCTATTATGAGAAGAATTCAAATACTGGCTAATGGCTAACCAATGCAATCACACAAGCATTGGGTGCTGAATGCTGTGTGTGTTAAACAATGGTAGATATGACCAGACCGTCCTGATCAGTTCAACAGAACACCCTCCTTATGAACCAACTGAAACCAGACCACCACCAAGAGAGACAACACTGCTATGTGCCGAGACAAACAAATATAAAAAACATTTACCAATAAATATGTGTTGCACGAGTATCAAGCGCTGTACGTTTTGCTAGACAAAAAAAAGTTCCATTGTAAGGTGTGGGAACGACAAGGACAACACAGCTACTGTGCACTTATGCAAACAGATATAAAAACACGATGTAAAGGAAAATATCTATAAGTACTTACCAACCAGCATGATCATGTTGTATACAAGTATCGGCCTGCTGTACGATGTGTGTGTGGGTTAAACGATGCTAGACAATACCAGGCCATCATGATAAGTATAACAGAACAGTAAACGACTACCTTACGAACCACGACCATGCTGTTGTGTTGGCTTAGTCACCCATCGCCAGCAATGGCGTGCTATCATTGGGGAGCATAGTTACAGTTAGTAGTTCATGTTAGTTGTTTGGGAACTAAAATAATGCAGGAGGGATGCAGGATCATTCCGGGTACCTTGGGTTACCATTCAAAAGCCGTAATCACACGACCTAGTGTTAGGAGATGAAATATCATATAAACACACAGCAGATTACACACACGACAGAGATTGTGCGAGTAGGCGAAGAAATAAATAAATACTCACATAAGCCTATACACTCACCAGACAATAAACATATCAACACGAACCGGTGAGGTTTGCTGTACTCCTGCCGGACATGCCTAAGCTAAGGACACACTCTACAGACAGTGCGCAGTAGGGAGAAAAAATACTCGCATATGCCTACACATCACCAGACAATAAACTTGTGGCGAGGTTTTCTCATACGCATTCTGGACCCCATCTAAGCCAGTGACACGTTCGACAGACAAAGTTAAGGAACGATACGGCAACACTGCTACATGCTGATGTAAATAGGTATAAAAAAATGTAAAGATAAATAGTTATAAGTACGTACCAACCAGCACAATCACACACGTGCTGGGTTCTGTACACTGTGTGTGTTAAACGATGGCACACAAGACCAGAGTGCTCTCGCCAGTACAACAGAAAGACCTCCCGAACCAACTGAAACGAAGCCATCACATTCAGAGTGCAGCCATCACTAGCAGCAGAACACATCCGACCCGACCATCTCGTTGCGCGATCAACTAACATTGTGAGAAACTGTAAGGCAGCCCAGGCGGTCGACCAGTAGCACAGGCAAATCGAAGGGATGGCACAGAACACTAGCCGAGAGAGGGAGAGAGATGTATCATGGTTACAGGTTGGTAGACCAGCCGAGGCCATATTCAGCAGCCGAGGTCTTATAATTTTTTCTTTTAAGCTGTAAAATTGTCTAAAAAGATTGCAATTATTTCTGCAGTCTTTACAGAAATTTCTGAAAAAATTTCGATTCGTTTTGGTTTTAAGCAGTAAATTTTGTTCGATATGGTGGTCAAAAGTCAAGGTCAAGGTCAAAGTCATATGACGGTGTTCATATCCTCGTATGTTCCATTGCTGCACAGCTCCTCCTCGATCATTGGTAGTGGCAGCGGGAGCTGTTGTCGACGTCCTCACATTGTTCTGTTGTTGCACAGTTCCTCCTCTGACATTGTGAGCATGGGAAAATCACGTCGGAAGGGGCATTCAGCAAGTGAGATTCTCTTAGGAACTCACGAATGACAGATACACGTGTACCTGTGGGACAAGAGCAGCTGACGATTTCGTGGCAGATGCCATCGTTCTCGCATGAATTTTGCTGACAGTCATCAATGCTGAGTTCACAGCTCTGTCCCTGGGAGTCCTTGGTGCAGAGGCAGAGGTAGAAACCAATCTGCTCTCGCACTGGTCTGCCTCATCCTGGCGGTCTTACAAAAATATCGGTAGGGTTCACTCTCGCACTTGTTGTTATCGTTCTGGTAATAGGAGTCAGTGTAGCCGTTCTGGCAGTGGCAGCGATGACTGTTTCCGATGTCCTCACATGTTCCGTGGTTGAACAGCTTCTCCTCGCTCATTGTGAGTGGCTATGTTGGACCTACTGGACCTATGTGTTACCCGGATGTTGTTTATTGCGACTTTTAGCCCTCACAGTCGAACCATACCGCGCCAAACCCTCTGCGCTACCGGAACCGTTGAACTGCAGTCCTCATTGACAGTTGGATCGAAACCTCGTGCATCTGGCATTTTTCTTTGAGCTACTCGCACCGAGTACTGTATGCATGGGCGAGTGTTCTGCATTCTGTACTTCGGAATTCGGTCATGTATGTCGACACGAGTGCCCCTAGCGACCGTCACCGGTAACAAAAATTTGTTTGGCATCCCCCTCTGACAGGGGTAACGAAGATGGTCGAAGACCACCGCGACCTTAGCAAACGATGGTCGTGTACTCTAGCGTCAACTGGACAAACGAAGATGGCGAGGGCATCTGTATGTAATGCTCAAACAGCCATCGGTATGAAGTTGAGTTCGAGACCTGACTCTATACAAAAATATTAATTCTATTTCAGACTAAGACAAGTCTGGTATTTTTGTCTAGTGATGCGGGTGGGCCTAATATTAGCGTGGGTTACATTAAATGAATAACATAGAAATAACGTATCCAATTTATTGTTTTACAGATGTGGCTTAAGAATACATGATATGCTGTTCACGATAAAGTGAGCACTTTTTACTTTTTAAGGCCCTCCCAACAGGCATTAACCACTACTAAATATATCTTATTGCAGACTCAGGCATTAAATGTTGGTGTTGGTGAAATGTATACACTGTGTTTATTGTTCACATTGTAATGTTTATATAAAAAGCAGCAGGAAGATGGAAATTGCTTCATTCGAGCAAAAAAATTATGATGACGGTTTTTGCAGAACAATTCCTTCTGTGAGCATTCAAGACACACTTATTCGTATATGCCAACCAACATTTATCACATATATACGTAAGTCTTGTAGACAGGACAGTTACTAGCTTCATGATATTTGGCACTGGTGCGGTTAGCGAATGTCATGCCGCAATACATGCACTCGCTTCCGATGAACGACAAACATTGCGTTTACACTTATTGTTATGTCTATACAGGTTATCACTGCGGGTTAACACAGAATCGCAGTTATCACAGTGGAATGTCTTGTATGCTGGGCTGAACAATGACTACTTTCATGTCGGCATGCATTGCTAATTGTGCTAAAAGTATTATTACTGTAGATAGTAACGTGGACCAGAATACAATGCCTCCTATTGGAAAACATTGAAATTAGTGGCGTGGGGAATCACCGAAATTCAGAATTACATTTAACGTAAGCATGAGTACTATGAATTTGCTCAGCTGCAGTTTCGTAACTGTAGAATGTATTTATTGGTTTATGAGTGTTTGCATCGGGACAACAGTTACGTACTGAAAACTGAAATGTACGACAGAAAATCTAAAAATTGTTTCCTTTGGTAGAAAGTATAATACTGGGAACAAAAGTACCTCAAAGAATGTATATTTATTTGCTGTAAATAAATATAATACTGCCATAAAAAAACGTAGAAAGAAAACATTTAGTAACAGCAAACGTGTGTTTCTGTAACCTTCCCTTTGAATTAAAACTACATTGTGTTGCTGTAAACAAAACAACCTCAAATAAATGGTTCGCTTTGTCAGTCAGAAAACTGCGTATGGAATTTCTTAAAGCCCGAAACTGTTTCCACTGTGATTAACAAATATCTCGTTTCACTGCATTTGGCAAACATATTAGAAATCACTTCAATAATAATACTCAATGATTTAGATCAGTACTTTAATGAGCTTGAAAAGAAAATAATATATCTAGAAATTGCAGTTAAAGCTGTAACCTGCGCATTTAGTTCACTGTCATCACATATATTTAAACGTACATATTTGTACTTATTTCAGGCAATAGCAATACTTCCAGAGCTTTAATGCGCATGTGCATATAACTTCGTCCTATGAAAGACGCCATAAATGTGAAATAAGTATGTGTGCTGTGTGAACCTAGCACTAACAGGCTGGGAACGTGTGTGCGTGTGTGTGTGTGTGTGCGCGCGCGTGCGTGCGTGCGTGCGCGCGCGCGCTTAGTGGGAACAGAGACAGCAATCAGTAGAATGCGCCTCCGTTGAACGACCGGCCGCGAATGCTTTGAGACTCTCTTTACTCAGTCTGTGGAAATGCGCTACGGACTGCACACGTTACTCGCTTGTTCGTTCCAACTTCTCAAGCCAGGTTGACTCGTGCGAATGAGCGAGTTCCGCCCGTTTAGCTTAACAAACGAAAAGAACAATAACACTGGGAACTTGAACTTCAGCTAGTATATTTACATTGCGGTCTATTGGGTCTTAACAACGCTCATTGTTACCAGGAGGAGAAATACGTCGGGACCTGCTGATCATAGTGACCTACGAAACACTTGGTGCTGACTTGATGCACATAAATATTGATTGTGCGGGATGTTGGCCTTGAACCGCGCACAGTGGGCTGGATTCAATAATAATTTTGCAAACAATCTTTCTGCGAATATTTCAAAGCATTGGCCTACAATTTTACGCAGTTATCCTCAGCTATATCCCGTACTTCGTTATGTCGTTCTAGTCAAACATTTATAATTGTAGGTGGAAAATACCAATATATGTTTACCACCTGCCTTTAACTAAAATAGCGTTTAATTTTTCATTTCCCGTTCAGTAAGAGGAAACGCTTAAGAGCTCTAACTCGAACTGTATTTTGTACTTCTTTATTTACTTCCATTCCTAAATTTTTAATCTGAGTATCAAATGCTAGCTATTTTTCACAGAATCTTAAAAATATACAGTTAGTTGTGGTGTACTATTCAGGATTTTGATCGTAGAGCTAATAGACCACGTTTCACGTTCGCTTAATTCCTCTATACAATGGACGTGGGGGCCGCGATAGCTGAGCGGTTAGACTACTCGCCTCTCACCTAGGTGAACCGGATTGAATCCTCGGCCGGGTCACTTCGGATTTTCGCTTGTGGGAATCGTGCCGGTGGGTTTACTTGGGGATCTCCTGTGTCCCCCGCCCTTGCGTTCCGACGCTGCTCCATTCCCACTTAATTTTACCCTCATCAAGACCTCGATGTTAAGGGCCACCGAAATCACTCAACTCAACTACAACGGCGGTTTAAAATATTCTTAATCTTGAAAGGTAGACATGGTCGTGACCCACCAATTATTTTTGCAAGCCGACGACCATATATGTTTTATAGGCACTGAGTTTACAAAATCGAAAAACTATGTTTACCAGGCGATTTAAATGTACCTATTTTTTCGGCAGCGTTCTTACATGTAGAACATACATTTTTATATGTGCTATATGTGCTTATTGATTATATATAATAGAGTTATCATTGTAAGTATTGAGTATGATGGACATATTTTTTTCCTTTAGAAGTGTGCTAACGTGTATATCATATGTGATGTGAACATTATGGTAACAATGCTTATTGAATTATAATTAAAATTATTATTTTTTTTTAATAGATAAAAAATGGATAGGCTAACTCACTGATATATTCTGTCGCCTAAAGCGGCATAATTCACTTCAAACCTGCTGTATGATGTGGTTAGTGACTAGTTGGCAACAGAACAATAAAAGGTCGCAAAGAAAAAGAAACTGCTGAGGAAACGAGACTAACCATAATTTCATTGTGTTGCAAAAACAATAATAACCCAAAATTGCAAACATTGTTGTACAGAGTCGTGTAACCCAGTGATTTAGAGAAACGAAAGCTTTAATAAACCGACCAAGATTAGGCCGCCCATAAAATCTGGCCCACAGGATAACACAGCAAGTGGATTTATTCATTTTGAATTTATTCACTATGTAATTAGAACACTTGTATCTCGCAAACTATTAATCCGATTTCAATGATCGACAACTCGTTGGATTCCCCTTAAAAATTTTCTACGGTATGAGATGCAAATGGATACGATTTAGTGAGCAGTTGTCTAAGCATTTAACTAAAATTCTTAAAAATGTTGTAGAACAAAGTTTATTTCACATACACATTGCATAGACACTGGAAACACATTTAAATCGAAAGAGAACCCCCAAAAACTATAGTAATATGGAATATTAATTGCACCTAATGGCAAAATAGAGACAAGAGAAAACGTAAATGAAATTATGAATATATGGCGGGAAACTTATATGATGATGATCAAGTATGATTAAGGCAGCTGCAAAAGTTAATTCCTCTGTATTATCTGCGAATGTGCAAGAACAGTTTGGAATACAAGTAACACAAAGAACAATAAAACAACTTCTCAAACTTGCAGGGTACAGAGCCATGGTACCAAGAGTGAAGCCCTACACAAGTAAGACGAATCGAAGACGAGGTTAGCATTGGCAAAAGGTTATCTAGAGATGTATAAGAACTTCTGGGACAATTGTTTTGTTCTTGAATAAGAGTAAGTTTAACGTTTTTCACAATGATGGCCGCATTTTAATATAGAGCAAAGGAAACCCAAGACCGAACTTTACATCTGGGATATGCAAACCACTGTTAAACATGGCAGCGGTTGAGTTATAGTCTGCGGTTTTATGGCTGCGTGTGATGTAGAGGAACTACTATTAATAGAGAGAAATATGGACAGATATGATCATATGGGTATACTTAAAAGTAACTTAACGAAGAGCACTGAGAAACTGGGTTTCAAAACCGAGTATTATGGCCGAATTTCGAATGTTATACTTATGATGGTAACTTATCTACATGTTTGTATAATATACTACATTTATATATGAGAAGTGCAATTATAATTGTTTGTTCCTAGAGTATGTAAAATATTCCCCCATGCCCATTTGCCTTGCAGTGGCATAAAATTGAAACTGAAATTGAACAGGATGATGTGGCCTTGATTACATCTTTTTGTCAAGCCTTCATTTCGAGTCCATTCCTAAACTCTAAATTCGGATCAGTGGAAAACCACTGATTCACAGTGAATTTAAACTTATATAATCAGTGGAAATGGCTCCTCTTAGAATCAGTGGAAATCCACTGATTGTTTCAGTGAAAAAATGTCACTTATTGAATTAGTTAAATGAAACAATTCTACTGAATGAATAAGTGACGGTCAACTGCACAAACGAATGAAATATTGTTTTTGTTGCATTTAGTCAAATAATTACGCGAATTAAAGATTCTTGCAGTAGCTTACTATTTTAATTGCACGATTTACTGTAATTTAAAACAGTACAAGAACTACTGGAGGAGGCCGGGATTTAACACACGCCATTTCCATATCACTTTTAGGCCGTCACCTTACCATCTACACTACCAATGTTAAGTTAACAATGAGAGCAATATTTATTTCTTATACTTATTATCAAAATCAACACGATTTGAATTGTATGCACTTACTTTTCGTATGTGTTTTAATTTAATTGGCCCCATTAGGATTGTTAAAACGAATAGTAACCTGTATATGAGTGCACTCTCTACACCCCATTATATACAGTTTAAACCTTCAAACTGTGAGGATTACATGAAAACGATGGGAAAGACGTAATAAGGCTGAACGTCCATATTACCCTGTAAAACGGTGTTTTGAAAGAGGAAATTCATATTTATAATATTTTTTATTGGTTTTATTAGTTCATTCGTTGTTATTTCACTTGATACACATTTTTTAACTGTCATATTTAAACGATGTTTGACGGCCATTTTTACACCATGTTTAACTAATCCATCAGTCAAAAATAAACCACTGAATAAACAGCGAAAAAAATTACTGATGAATCAGTGTAAAATGTCACTGAATCAAGAAGTGAAAGAAATAGGGCATTTCTCACTGATTCACCAGTTAAGTTCTCTGAAGTAACTCTTGAATCAGTTAGATACTGCTGACTGATTGTAACAGTGAAATTCTCCCAGATTTACAGTGTAGTGCAGCATTTTGGTGGTAACATTAATGTAGCCCCAAAGAACAACAGTATGGCTTCAGCATCAGTTAAATACGACCAGGCAGCGCGGGTGTAGTGAATCTGTCGCTCGCCACTGCCGACCGCCGCAGCATACACGGCTGTGAAGTTCTAGTAGTGCGATGTTGCCGAGTTGACTGATGGTCAGGAGGGTGGAGGGGCCTAGAACCTTGAAAATCGTCCTCTGCTCTTGTTGCTCTAGTACTCAAGTCTCTCGTCTCCTAATAATGTCTCCGCCATAGAATTATTTTCATCTCAGTTCGGAGTGCAAAAACAAATTAAGCAATGCGAGGACATGTAAAAGAAATGAACGAAGTTGTATAATAAAATTAAAACCTTTTGCTGCGAGTAATCGTGGTCTCCATTTAACCCTGCGCTTTAAAATTTATCAGCCATAATCACGCATTGCAGTAACAACAGAAACTCATCTAATTATAGATACATATAAACATGGCGACTGTCTTTGGTGGTGTGAGTAAATGCAGTGCCTTCAAAAATAGTATATTTTTATTTCATGCAAAAGCCAATTTGTACAATTTGGAACAATAAAATTAATGGTTAGTGAAATTGTGACACAGCGAAACTAAACTTTGTTTAGAATTAATCGGATAAAATGTAACTTTTATCTGTGAACAAGTGAAGCACTTGAAGAAAAACTGATATGGTATTATTATAGAGAATCATATCTACCTGTAAAACTACACCCGCCATCAACAATATCCATCACAGTTCTCGTATGCCAGTATTCGAATCGTGTTCATGCGTGTTCGAGATTCAGATGCAATGCCGTGGGACTGGCTTGTGCACTAACCACTAACCACCTAATCCCTTCTTGAACGACCACGAAAAGTGCAGTCAATAATAAAATATATTTCAATTTGGAAAATTACCTTGACTAAAGTAATTTATTTAGTTTTCTGAATCCTTGTAAGGTTGGAAGAGATTTTTCATGTGAGCAACTGAAATAACAATGCAGATTAGTGTTGTAAACACTTTTCGTTTCAAACAAAATGATTGTAAAGTGAAACTTTAAAATCTTAGACATAAAAATTTCAATGTGTTTTTTTTTTTTTTTTTTTTTTTTTTGAAAAGGAAATTAATTAGAGCAACTTAATTTCAATTTCAATTTTTACTAAAACTATACATTTTTCAATATACATACGATAAATTTAAGCACCTGCAATAAGCACAAATACTGTTCTGCAGTTTCATATTAACTGCACTAGTACCCAAAAGTAATGAAACTAATATTTTTATAGACAATGACATAATGAATGCAAAATTGAGGGCTACATTTAACATCTGATGACACAATCTGTCATGCAGTACCACGAACTGTCAATATAATTTATTTTTCACTATTAAAATGCTCACTATTTTATGTTTTGTAAACACAAAGTTTTTGGTATGAACGTAAATGAAGTAAACGTGCGTATAGAGTAATCGACAATTACAAATTCATGCCTGTGACATGCCGGAAACACATTCACAAAATTTACTGCGTATAAACTCCCTAAATATGTTTTTCTATGTATTTAGTTTCAAAGTGATAGCTGCTCATCAAATGTAGGTTAAAAGCTAACTATTCACCTAGACCTAAACTTACAGTTATATGCAGCTCTACTTATCCGTTACATTCGTGTCCATACCGTCTGGAATGAAATTATTTTCTGTATCCGTAATAATGGAGAGATCTTACCATCTACAATTTCCGGCAATATACTGTATATTCGTAGTAACATTTACGCATTAGGGGATGTAATATTTCATCCTATAATTCATTGTCATGTTCTATACCTCCCACAAATATGTCTGCATTCAAGAATACGATAAAATCATAGCATATTCCTGCCTACAGTTTGAAGATAAGCCTGGGTCTAGAAGTCAGCCTAATAGCCTTTTTTCTTGCTAAATTTCAGTTTCCGTTTTTTGCCACTGCAAGGCAAATGTTATCATCCCATTCACTAGCAACAAATTAGTAAATTTATTCACCGATTCTTTTTAAAACACTTGATTGCCCTAAGTCTGTCGTCTCCTACCCTTTCAAAAGAACTTCCTGCTGCTAAATTTGTTTGTCTTACATAGTTTGCATCTCATTGTTGTATATATATATATATATATATATGTCGTCTTTTAGTTGAAAATATATAATTTCGATTAATAAGTCGTATCACTGAATCAATCAGCTGAAATGTATGAGAATCATGAGTTTCATTACAAGCCTTTACATAATGCCAAATCGCAACGCAGATTTCAGTACAGAAGAAGAATTAAAATAATATAAAGAAAGTTTTGTTTATGTATTTGAAGAAACTGAAAAAACAATCTAAATTGGTGTTCGTTGTAGTAGGATTTATTTTACTCCAAATTAACCTACTCTGATTTTAAATCAATACTGCGTTTCTTTTCCGTATGCAGGCAGTGCACTTACGCATTGTTATAGAAATATGTAAACATGTTATTTAGATGAAACCTTTTTAACCAAATAATCCTTTTAAAACATTGAGACTAAAGGCGATACTATCTAGAAAAAAATCAAAACTAAATCAAAAGTAACATTAGAATGCCATAAAAATGTTTATCTTCATTTACCCTTGTCATGCTTAAAATTCAAGAAGTAGTACTATGTGAATACCCTTATGAAGCTTGCGTCTCTTATAAAAGAAATACACGGATTTATATACATACAATACTGCTTCCTGATGTAAGGAGTTCCCTTACAGTTGTTCCTCACTTATCATCTCACTCATTATTCATTTATCTTACTTGTTTTATCATAAATTAATGTATCCTTAAAATGTCCATCCAGGTATGTTTCCAATTTAAACCATGTTTTTATTAAGGCTATGTCACCAATGGTACTTCGTTGAACGATGTCTATGTGAAACTGCAGAGTTTATCCACACTCCACCATATGTT
Source organism: Dryococelus australis (assembly GCA_029891345.1). Taxonomy (NCBI): domain Eukaryota; kingdom Metazoa; phylum Arthropoda; class Insecta; order Phasmatodea; family Phasmatidae; genus Dryococelus; species Dryococelus australis. Next base: position 177,664,655 of record CM056995.1, read on the forward strand.
TTTAACTAAATGTTTTATTTATTTCCAATGCACATACAAGCTGATGAATTCCTATTAAACTTCTCATACACTACGTGTCGACATGGAGAACAATCTTATGACCATATAAAATGCCGATTTCACGAATGGTTTGCTAAGAGGAGCTTTTGTCTTTGAATTAGTTTGGAACATTTTGAGTATAACATTTTGGTTTGACAAAAAGAAAGTTATGACGTTCTGGAGAGGATGGCTGCACGACTGGACGAGACAGTTTCAACGACGTAGAAGGAGAGCAACAACTGATTGAAAGGATGATGTCTCATAGCCTGGAGTTCTGTTCAGCTGCTAGAGAACGGCTTCTACTTAGATGGCGACGAGATGGACCGGGAAGTCCGCCTGAATCCTATTCAGAACTGCTCTGGATCCCTGCCCTTCGAAGGCATCAAGAACTTCTAGTCTACTAGTCGTAGCAAATTAATTTAAGATTGCAATATCCTATTTTACGTGCTGTATCAGCTTAAAGCCAGGAATGTGTTTCAAAGTACAGTAACAAGCTAATCAAACACCCAGAGGCAAGAGATTTGGGACAAGATATCGTGAATCTAACAATGACTGAGCTATGACTGGTCGGACACTTGCATATTTAATTTATTAACAATTTCCAAGGAACAGTGCAAGATTATTAAAATGATGTTTGCACATGATTTCACATTCGTGTATACCGATTAAATGTTTGGGGAAAATAGTAATTGTTTTTCAAGCCATTAAAACTAAACTCATTTCATTTATTTTACGTAACTGGCAGCAGTTATAATCATCTCCTTGCTCGTTTAATCATTGAATATTTTTTAACGTGAAACCTGTAATTTTTCAATAGAAACAGTTTGTTTCTTTTCATAGAAATAGTTCGTTTTGTTTGGTAGAATATTTGAATTGTCTGATGTTCTTTGTATGTAGAGTGCTTAGTTGAGATGCACTAGTTCTTCGGAATAATACAATTTAATGACCGCTAGTTTTAAATAAGTTGTTTAATATGAGTCCTTATCATTTCTTATTTTTGTTTGAAAACGTTACTTCTCCATCTATTAATCTGTAAAGGCGCTCATAACATATTTAAATTGCTATAATTTAATTTAGTTGTACATTTGCTTTTGTGTTATATTTTGACGCAATCATAATTTACATTAAAAGATTTTTTTTATTTCATCTCCCCTTACTCTCCACTACACTGATGACACTATTCATCTTCTGCTGCTGCCTTCAACTGCAAGATACTTCTCCAAGTTCTGCATAATTTGCCAACATTATGTAAAAGAACTCACCGAAAACACGTTATGCATTGAAATAAAATAATAATGTGTACAATGCATAGAAATCGTCAGAAAAGTAAATATTGTTTCCGAAACTTAAAATGGCAATCTTAACGTACATAATATTTTCAACAAAATGTGATTACAGTAATCAGTATTGTCAGTCGTAGTGGGTGACATTATTTACATATAATAATAATGTTCTTTGAAAGAATTTGAATTTGAAAATTTACCAAATGTTTTTTTTAAATAGAACTTTAAATAATGCTTAGACTACAATGTTTAAAGAATTTGGTAACGTACGTATAGGTACACTCTAAATTTGTATCAGTGATAAACCACTGTTTTGCAGTGGAATTAAACTAGGTACTTGAATCAATGAAAATGTATCTCCTTAGAAACTGTGGAAAATCACGTATTGTTTCAGTGAAACAATTTCACTGATTTAATAAGTTAGAACCAACTGCGTGCAGTGAATTAAATATTGTTTATATTGAATTTAAGGTCATCACTGCGAAAAATAAACCCATTTCCGATATTCAATATTAATATTTTGCAATTTGACATATTTTCAATATCGAAGTAACAAATATTTTGTGGTTTCCGGGATTTGGACATAAAGCACCCAGCTTATAGACCATTTTCTTACCAACAGCACTGCCAAGTGAACGTTGACATCAGAAGGGAAAATATATTATGTATTAAAATTAAGAACGTAGCTTCGAATTGTATGTCATTTATTTTCGTTTTAATTTATTTGGTAACATTAGGATTGTTAAAACAAATAGTACGTATGAATGCACTCACTTCACCATATTTGCTGCAGTTAAGACATTCACTCTGACCGTTATGATGATTACGTGAAAACGAAATGGAAGAAGTAAATATTTTACGAAATACGGAATGTTTTTGTTGCCTCTTAAAATGGTATCATGAAAGATGGAATACATATTTTAAATATTTTGTTTCTGGGTTTCATTAGTTTATGCATTATTTCATTTGAGACACGTTGTTCAACCGATCCATCAGTAAAAAAAAAAAACCAATCGTTGAAAAACAGCGAATGAAATGGTTGATGAATCAGTGGGAATTTCACTGAATCAATGACTGAAAGAAATCCACCAGTTAAATTTATTGAAATGACTGTTGAATAAGTCAAGTGTTTTTCATTGATTTAAATGGTGAATATCTCAGTGATTCATATTTATAGTATAAGTTTCAAGAAATGATGAACTTGTAAATATGTGTTACATTCGTTAAAATTACTGGGAAATACTCGGGTAAAATGCTAATCGACAGGAGCATGTTAATTTGTTTCATACAGCACTCTAAACAGCACATTTGCTAACAAGACAATATGCAATGATGTGCAGAAATCATCGCACAGAATTATTACAATCACGAAATATAAGTTAAAACTTTACCGCACAAACAATTATGGAACAATTCATCGGAAAAACATTTGGATCCTTATACTGTATAACACGGCTTCATGTGACTTGTATCGAAGTTATACGAAGAAATAACATTGAAAAAGTTTGATAGATGTTCTTTGTGATGAGATATAAGTATAAATATATTATACTCTCCGCTTCATATATAAGTTAGTATCTGTTTCAATATTGTAGTTCGCATGCATACAGGTTCATAATGCATGCATTGGTGAGTCAAGGAAAGAGGTGGGCTCGGAAAAAGATACATCATCAGAGATCAGCAATGTCTTCAGACAGTCCAAAGCTAATGGTATCTACAGTAACGCCATTGACTTCTTCGGGAGTGGTACCAGCAGTGCCATCTTCTTCGAGCAGCATTTCTATAGTAGCATCGCCATCAACCTCTTGGGCTAGTCTGCCTACTATTATCTGCTGTGGGCATGGTGCCAATTCAATCATCGACTTCGGGAATGTTTGGCATAGCGCCTGCAGAAAGTGCCAACTGGTCCTTCGGCTGCGACACCTGCAGCATCAACTGGACCGTCGACCTCTGTTCCAACACCGACTGTATGGTCAACCACCTCTGCTGAACCATTTCGTCATTATAAGTGACGCTTTTGCGAAACGACCTTCATCAGCAGCAGCAGTGTTCGTTGATATGGGAAGCATGGTTGTACAAAGAGCCCCAACCAAATAAGGTACTCGTGTTCGAAGTACAGTGTGTCGATTTAATGGATGGGTGGTCTAAGAGTGCATTTGAATATGTGTAAGGTGCTTCCTCCAAGTAACATGGTGGACGAGCCTTCACAGCTGACGTCATATGTTGACCTTCCCGACTTTATCAAACACAAACATGCCGTAATCAATCCCTACAACTATGACACCCAATATTTCAAATGGTAAATGTTGGCTGAATTTGTTATGTCATCGACGCCTCATCGGGTGGAAAAATATTATGTTGAGGTGGAAGGAGTGTTTGATTTTAGCGGACTGGATTTCCCGACTCCTCTACGGCAAACAAGGGTCTTTGAGAACAGCAACCCTAGAGTGTCCATAAATGTGTACTCGCAGAATGACAAGGGAAAAGTGGCACCAATTCACGTGACAAAGAATGAGAAACCCGTACATATTGATCTTCTGATGGTGATGCCGGAAACTAAGCATATTCCCCATTATTGTTACATATGCAACATTTCACGTTTGATTATCTCTCAGATTACTTCTTGTATGTACAAAGTTCATATCTGAAAACAGTGTTTTAAGCATTATAAGGATTATTCTCGAAAATCAGGACTCACTGGGAGACAGTGCCTTGTAATTCACAAAATAAAGTGTAAGGGCCTTTGAGAACAACGACAACAATTCTGTGTTTCCACGGCAGCAATAAAAATACTGTGATGTGTGTTTCGTTAATCATTGCGTATGTGAAATGGCGTGCCTATGTGCAGCGTGCTCGATATGCTGGCCCGTGTGTGCGTGATTTCAAATATTTGATTAGCACAATTTATGCGTTTTAAATGTGAACTGTTTTTATGACGAAGTTAACGATTTACATCCATGTCTGCTTATTTATCACAACGTTGTACCTGTGCTCTAAGGGGTTTGGAACACAGTCGTGTATCGTAATTTGCCACAATCCCAGAAGAAAAATACTTAGCCCAGCCCGATAAATTTCAATAAACCTAATAATCAGTAAGTAGCAATACATAGAAATATGAGAGGAATAAAAGTTATCGTAGGCTTATTTGTGTGCACATTCATCTCTATCTTTTAAAGTTTGTATGACAAAAATGAGAAACACAAGCTGCGTGCTTGCAATCAATGTGCCTTTTTCGTTTGACTGGTTGTTCCTTCGTTTTAATATTTATTCCAACTGAGGCCGTCCTTTTAGAGAAATGGCCCATCACATATCGATAACAAAAGGATAATTACAATTTGTACAACCCTTTACCTCGCAGTAGTAACAGTGTTAAACACAGTCGCGGCAAAATGCTAACGTGCAATACATGTATTGAGCTATGTTGTGGAAAACAAATATGTTAATGTAAAATAACCGTAAGAACTGTGGTCAATTCAGGCATCTTTAAAACGTCATAAAGCTGAAATAAATAATGTTAGAGGCCTAAACTGTAAATATTCGTATGGAATTGTTTTTTGAATATGACAGTATTATTTGAAAAGCTGTAAACAGTAATCAACACATTTGACAGGTTTAAAAGAGAAGTCAGTTTTCAATGTTTATTTTTAGGTGTAGCGAATTTATACTATCATATGTACACACACAATTGCTAGGTTTTGACAGATGCTACATGGCCATCACATGGTAATGTTTGTTTACATTTGGCGGAAGGATACGAAACGGGCCTGCAAGTAGATATGTAGCAGGGCTCCAAGAAAGTTGCTTCCAATGGGGAATGAGTAACATCCATATATAAATGGAACTGAATTTTGTTTATTTAAATATCTATAGTTTTATCTAAACATCTATGTATAAGTACATACCTATTAAAAAGGAAATGAAATTTCTTATTTAAATGTCTATATAGGTATGCATTATGAAAATGGAAATGAAATTTGATTATTTTAATGACTGTATATAGGTATTTCCTGATAAAATGAAAAATAATTGTTTTATGGATACTTATGGGTACATATTTATAAAATGGACATAATGTTTTTATTTAATCATGTATATATAGGTACATACCTATAAAAATGGAAGTAAATTTTTTTATTAAACGTCCATTTTGTGTATGAATCCAAATAAAATGGAAATAATTTTTTTATTTAAATGTTTATATTTTGGTACATTTCTATAAGAATAGAAAAAACAATTATAGGTCTATATATAGGTACACTCCTATAAAAATTAAATTATTTCTTTTTTCTTAAATTTCAATATAGAGGCATATGTTATAAAATTGTATTAAAGATTTTTTTATTTAAAAATCTGTATACTGGTACCTACATACAAAAGTGCAAAATATATTATTTTAATTGAATGTCTATATATGTAGCTATAAAAATGGATATATATATATATATTATATATATAAATAGGCCATGTATGTATAAAAATTAAAATAAATTATTTTTTAATGTCTATATGTAATGGAAATAAATAGTTTTTACATAAAAGTCTGTAAACTTGTACATACCTATAAATATTGAACATTTTTTAAATTTAAACTGCCGTATACTGGTACCTATAAAAATGGAAATTATTATTTTTATTTTTAAACACACACACATATATATTTATTTATTTATATATATGTGTGTGTGCATAGATTATTATAATATTGATTTTAAAAAATTTATTTAAAATATCTATATATTTTAGTACATACATAAAAATATGGAAATTTTGTTTTTATTTAAAGGACTTTTATATGTAACCTACCAAAAATGGAAATAATTTTTTCAATGTATAAATATAGGTTTGTAAATATTTTAATAAAAAATAAAAATCTTTAGCAATTATATGTAGGTATGTAAATATAAACGTGGAAATAAATTTATTTTATCTTATAGTATATATACCTATAAAATATAAATAAATTTTTTATTTAAATATATACATACAGTTTTCTATAAAAACAAAAACAAATTTATTAAATAAACATCTCAATGTAATTAGGTATCTATTAACATAGGAATATTTTATTTAATGAAATGTATCTTTATATATAAAATTGTGAAAAAAACAATAAAACATTGATATTAAGTTACATTCTATAAAAATGGAAGTATTTTTTTTATTTAACTTTCTACATAAAGGAATGTACATAAAAATGAGAATAAAATTTAATCTAAACATCAACCCCATACTTCTGTACCTATAATACTGTAATTAGAATTTTATTATTGAAACAACTATATATAGGTACATACATATACAAATTGAAGTTAAGTTTTTTATTTAAATGTTTAAAAAGGTGTGTATTTATAAAAATGGAAATGAACTTTTATTATTTTAAAGACTGTATATAGGTATGAACGATAAAAAAGGAAATGAAATGTTTTCCATGCCTATATATAGGTATATATTTATAAAATAAAAATAAATTATTTTTATTTAAACATAAACCTATGTGCACACCTATAAAATAGAAAAACGTATAATTTTTTATTTAAATACCCATTATATATACAGAACCCATAAAAGGGAATTAATTTTTCTTTATTTAAATATTAATTATATAATTTTTATGTTATTTAAATATAATTTAAATAAAAAATAAAAATAAAAATCAATTAAATAAATGGAATTATATAGGTTATTTATTTATTTAATTTTTTACATAAAGGTATGTACATAAAAATGAGAACAAAAATTAATTTAAAGTTCAACCCCATACTTCTGTACCTATAATACTGTAATTATAATTACCTATTGTACCTATAAATATGAAAAAATTATTTAAATATGTTTATCTAGGTACTTATGTATAAAAATGCAAATAATATTATTTATTTATAAACATCTATTTATAGGTATGTTGTTCATATCAATACAAATGGAAAACATTTTTTTAATTTAAATTTCTCTATAATATATACATCTATAAAAATTGCAATTAATATTTATATTTCTAAACATCAATACATAGGTATGTAACTATAAAAATTAAATTCCATTTTTTTCATTTAATCATCTAAATTTATGTGCATACCTATAGAAATAATATTTATATTTATGTTTATATATGTAGAAACATAGCCAAAAATGAAAATAGATTTTTTTACTCAAATGTCTATATATAGGTACAAACCTATAAAAACCAAAATAAATTAGTTTTATAAAATATCTATAATGTGTTTGTTCCTATAAAATTGGTACAAATTTTTTTTATTTAAGTATTTATATATTGGTACGTACCTATAAAATGGAAATATTTTTTATATTTAAATGCCTAATATAGATATGTAGATGTAACTATAAAATTGAAAATAATTTTTTAAATATATATAGGTACATTCATAAATTTTTCTTAAAAAAAATTATTTAAACGACTATATATACGTAAATAACTATAAAAATTAAAAAATTTAATATCTATATATGTATGGTAATACATAAATTAAAATAATTTTTTATTTAAACATATACATAGGTTCCTATAAAAATGTAATAATTTTTATATCGAACCACAATTCACAGATACATATCTGTAAAAATGGAGATAATTTTTTTTATGTCGATGTACTGGTATGAACCGATAAAATAACCTTTATTGAAATGTATAAATTATTTAAATGTCTATACACAGGTACACACCTATGAAAATGAAAATAATTTTTTAAATAAAACATCTGCATACAGGAACCTATAATAATGGGACTTTTTTTAACGTTGGTATATAGGTATGTTACTATAAAAATGAAAAATAAATTATTTAAACGCCTGTATAGAGGTACATTCCTATAAAAATGGAAATAATGTTTATAATTACAATGTTTATACACCTGTACATAACTGTAAAATGGAAAATTTTTATTTATTTAAGAGTATATATATACACACATACATACCTACAAAATTGGAAATTATTTTTTTAATTTAGAGATCTATATTTAGGTACGTACTTATAAAAATTGAAATCATTATTTTTATTTGTTATGCCTCTTTAGGCCGTAGAAAGGCACAAGGAAGGCAAGGAGAAGCATGCACACCATTATAAAAAATCAGAAAGCATGGACACAATAATATCAAAATCAATACAAATATATTGAAGCCCATGTATACATATCACCAACAACAATTGTTTTGCAACTTGATTTGAAACATAACAGTTGCCTTTGTAAGTTTTTGTTGTTTGATACCAATCTGTGAACTAGGTGAAGGAGAGAACACACATGCACTGAAACCAACAGAAAAAAAAACAATATAAATATATCCCGATAAATAAACCAAAAAACGTTTACAACTTTAAAAGTAAAGTACGCCAAATGATTTACTGAAGAGTAGTACATGAAATATGAATTTCAAGAATACCACTAGGAAGGAGCAAAAACCCTCAATACACTTAACCATGAGCATAAAGGCACACCATAAAATATCCACTAAACTCCATGGCATTAAAATTCTTTTAGCAAATCGTAGTCCAGCAGACCATTCCAACAGCACGACAAAAAAAAAAAAAGGTTCCACCTCTCACAAATATTCCAATAAAATATCATACTGAAAATTCACACAACACGTCTAGCATGGTCAAGCTCCGAAGTACATAGTGGTGAAGACGTTATCAAACGCCGGCCAGCCCGCACAATTCGATGAGGAACACTGGACACTTGCTCGGGTTGGTGACGACCATTTATACGCGAAAACGCCGCTCGGGAATGTTAAGGAGGTGGCGGGAATAGCGGAGAGGCGTATGGAAGTGCCGGAGTGTGCGAGGCTGAACTCGTTGCCAGTAGTAGCAACCAGACAGTACTTGGCCGCGCCAGGAGCGCCGCGCGCCTCCCTTCAGTATAGCTCAGTGCTTGGAAGCCGTCGGACGTGCAGATTTCCCTTGGTCGTGTGGAGGGGGTGGGAGGTGGATACGAAATAAATAAAGTACCTTTTCCTGTAGCAAAAAATTTGCTTATTCAACCCCTCTTCAAACAAAATAACGGTTAACACTATGAGCTACCTAAAACAGACGTGGCAAATAACCGAGCAGACTTGCTAACCAAGTTCATTGACGCCATGTAGTTAGGTAAACACGCCAACCCTATAACAGCAGCATTTAATCGCTCCAGAAAAATTGAAGCCATCTCACATTTCACCAGATGGCGCGTCTAAACAAATAAATTGTTCAGGCAGGACAGTTTTTGTCAGGACAGGAGTACTCACAAAATTACTTGAGTTTGCTAATTGACACACATGTCAGACTTACAAAGGGTATCAATTTAAATGTATATACATTTCAATTGGAAATAATTTTAACATCAATATGTAGGCACATATCTATAAAAAAAGTTATTTAAAAATCAACAGTTATGCATGTAACTATAAAATAGCTATATTTTGTTTTTATTTTAAAATCTATATATAGGTAATTACCTACAAAGGGAAAATATTTTTTTTATTTTGTCGTTTATATAAATTTACATACCAAGAAAATGAAAATAATAAAATTTTATTTAAACATTTGTATACACGTATGTGCCTATAATATTGAAAAAAAAAATATTTTTATTTAACCTATTAAAATATATTTCTACATATGGTACTTACATAAAAATATCATAAATGTAATTTTTATTTATAATGTCTATATATAGTTATGTATGTGTAAAAAAAGAATATTAAATTTTATGTTTAAATGTCTATCTAAGTCCAAGCCAATAAAAATGGAAATAAATTTATTTCCTTGATATATATTAAAGAGGTACATGCCTTTAAAAATGTAAATGAAATGTTGAACATATATATATATATATATATATATATATATATATATATATATTATATATATATATATATATATATATATATACCTGTAATATACCTGTAAATTGGAAATAATTTCTTTTATTTAAACTTCTATATATAAGTACATACCTATAAAGAAGGGAATACAATATTTTCAATTTAATATCTCTATATAGTTAGTTGCCAATAAAGATAAACTAATATTTTTATATAAATGTATATGTATGCATACATATATACCTATAAAATTGTAAATTATTTTTTACTTAAACACACACAAACACACACATTTATATATAAATATAAATATATTTATATATATTATTATATACAATATATATTATATATATAAAATGAAACAAAATTATTTTAACATCCATATACAGGTTTGTACCTATCAAAAAGGAAAATTAATTTATTAATATACATTTATATAAGTGTTTACCTATCAAAAACAGAAATTAAATGTTTTTAATTAACCATCAATATACATCAATATATTTTTTAAATTGAAATATATATAGGTACAGTACACACCTTTAAAATGAAAAAAAATTATTTAAACATCCATATTTAGGTACATACATATAAAGATGGAAATATTTTTTTGTCTTTTTTATGTGCATACCTATAAAATTATAAATAAAATATTTTTTTTTAACTTCTATGTAGAAGTGAAAATGTTATTAAATTTGTTTATTAAACATCTATATACCTATGAATATATATATACAAGTATAAAAACTTAAAACTATTTATTTAAACATATATATGTATGTCTATACATGAAAAGAACTTGTTTTTTTGTTTTAGCATATCTATATCTAGGTTCCTATAGTAATGAAAAATAATTTCATACTAAACGACAATATACAGGTACATAAATATGAAAATGGACTTCAACTTTTTTATTTAAACATCCATATACTGGTAAGTATTTACAAAAGTAGAAATTATTTTAACATCTATATATAGGTATGCACCTATAAAATGGAAATATTTCTTTTAATTTAAATGTATACATTCGGCAAATTATAAATATTAATGAAAATGTATTTAAATTAAATGTCTATATATAAGTAGGTACATATAAACATATGAAGAAATTTAATTTAACGAATGGTCTATATACATACAAACATGTAAATAAACTTATTTATTAAAACATTTATATACAGGTACATACATTACAAAATTGAAAAAGAATTTTTTTATTTAAATGTCTACATATAGGTACCTACAAAAGTGTTAATAATTTTGTTATTTACAATTATAAATAGGCGTACATAGCTAAATAAATTAAAATAAATTATTTTTAATAATTATATATAAAATGGAAATAAATATTTGTCATTTAAACATCTATATACAGTTACATACCTACAAAAATGGAAAGAGATTCTTTTATATTTAAACGTGTTTATACAGTTACATACATAAAAAATTGAAATATATTATTTTATTAGAAGTCTACATATAGTTATGTATACATAAAAATGGAACAAATACTTTCTATTTTAATGTCTATATATAGATACACACCTATAAAATTGGAAATAAATTTATTTAATTTAAATGTATAAATCGAGGCATGTACCTATAATATGGAAATAAATTATTTAAATATGTATATGCAGATACCTACCTATAAAATATAAATAATTTTCTTTAATTAAATGCCTATATACAGGTACCTATAAAAACAGAAATAATAATTTATTTAAACCTATGGAAATTGAAATATATTTTTTTATTTAAATGAAAAATGGGGGTACCTACATAGACAAATTTAATGATATTATTTTTAATGTGTATATATACATAAAATTATATATACACACAGGTATGTACCTATAAAAATGGAAAAAACTTATTTTATTCAAACATGTATATTCATGTACATACATAAAAAATGGAAATGTAATATTCAAATATAAATATCTATAAATAGTTATGTATTTCTAAAAATTGAAATAATTTTCTTATCTAACGTCCTGATATAGGTACATGCCAATATAAATACCGAAATATATATTTTTATTAAAACATATAAAGAGTCATGTACCTTAAAAAATTGAAAAAAAATTATTTTAACATCCGTATACAGGTTTGTACCTATCAAAAAGGAAAATGAATTTATTAATATACATTTATTTGTTTACCTATCAAAAACAGAAATTAAATGTTTTTAATTAATCATCAATATACAGGTACTTTAAAAAAATATATTTATTAAATTTAAATATATATAGGTACATACCTTTAAAATGAAAAAAAAAATTTACATCCATATTTAGGTACACACATATAAAGATGGGAGAAATTTTTTGTCTGTTTTTTATGTGCATACCTATAAAATTATAAATAAAAATATTTTTTAAACTTCTATGTAGAAGTATGTAAATGTGAAAATGTTATTAAATTTGTTTATTAAACATCTATATACAGCTACATACCTATGAAAATCGAAATATATCTTTTTATTTTAATGTGTAATATATATGAACATTTTTTAAGCATCTATATACAAGAAAATACCTATAAAATGGAAATAAACTTTTATAATCTAAATGCCTGCATACAGGAACATACCTATTAAACGAAATGAACTTTTTTTTTATTTAAACATCTATATACTGGTATGTACCTATAAAAATGGAAATTAATTTTTTAAATTAATCGTCTATAAAGGTAGGTACGTATGAATAAATTCATTTTAATTAAAAGTCTATACACCTATAAAAATATAAATAAACTTTTTTATTACAATGTCTTTAAACAGGTACATAACCAAAACCAAAGAAAATAGAAAATATTAATTTAAATGTTTACATATGAAAATGTAAAATTATTAATTTTATTAATTATATTTATATGGGTGCGTACCTATAAAATTGAAATAAATTATAACTAAACCTCTATATACAGGTGCGTATATAGGATACATACCTACAAAAAAGGAAATATTTTTTTAAATCAAAGGTGCATTTACAGTTGTGTACATATAAAAATTGAAACAAATATTTATATTTAACCATATATATAGAGGTACATGCGTTTAAAACAGAAATCTAATATTTTTATTTAAATGCATATATATAATTTGTGTTTCTATTTAAAAAATTGAAACAATTTTTTTAATTTATATATCTGTTTATAGGAACACATATAACAATGGAAATAAATTTATTTTATTTAATTTGTAAATAGAGGCATTCAATTATATGAATGGAAATAAATGTCTATATTAAACATCTATATATACCTATACACACCTATAACAAATTGAAATACTTTTTTTATTTAATCATCTATGTACAAGAATATACTTATAAATTTGGAAATAAATATTTCTATTTATTTATAGCCTATATACAGATACATATGTATAAACATGTAAATATGTTTTAAACATCTTTATATGCATACATACCAAAATAAAGGAAATAACTTTCTTAAATTTTAATGTGTATATATATATATACCTATAAAAATAAAAATAAACTATTTGTTTAAAGGTGTATATAGCAATATTTACCTAAAAATTGGAATTCTAATATTTTTTTTTATTTAAATGCCTATATAACTTATGTATCTATACAAATGGAAATTAATTTCTTTGATTAAAAAACAAGAAAATATAGGCATGTGCCTATAAGAATGAAAATAAATTCTTTAAATGTGTATATAGAGGTATTTACATACAAAAATGGAAATTATTTTTTTGATTTAACACCTCTGTCGAGGTTACAATAAAAATTAAAATAATGTTTTTAAATTAGACATCTATATATAGATATATACGTATCAAATATAAATTAAATTGTTTTATTTATACCACTACAAATAATTACGTATCCTAAAAATTAAAATATTATTTATTTAGATGTATATATGTAGGTACATACTAATAAAAATGGAGATAAGTTAATTTTATTTAAACATATAAAAACAGTGAAAAATATAAAAAAATTGAACTAATTTTTAAATATCTATACATTGGTATTACCCATAACAATAGGAAAAATATTTTATTTAAAAGTCTATACACCTATAAAGATTAAATATTTTTATAATGATATATATACAGGTACATACAAAAAGTAAATTTTTAAATTAAACGTCTTTATGTAGGTACCTATAAACGTGGAATTTTTTTTAAAATTACATGTCTATATATATGAAAATTGAAAAAAAACTTTTTTATATAAAATATATATATACGTACATACCTATACAATGTAAGTAATTTTTACTAAAACACCTATATTTAGGAACATACCTAATACAATAAAATAATTTTTAAATTTAAACCTTAATCTATAATTATGTACCATTAAAACTGTAATTTAATAGAAATAAATAATTTAAACATTTATTTATTTTGTATATCTATGTAGGTATTAACATATAAAAATGGAAATATAATTTTTTATTTAAATATATATATATATATATATGTACATATAGTGAAAAATGGAAATAAATTAATTTTTTTAAAGGTTTAGATAGAGACAATTACCTATAAATTGGAAATTTATGTGTTTATTTGACGTCTATATAGAGGTACATTACTTTCTTTTATCTAAATGTATAAGAAGAGATATGTAATTATAAAAATGTAGATAAACATTTTAAATAAAATGTCTATATACAGGTACCCATAGAAATGGAAACAAATTGTTTTTTCTAACATAATGTATAAGTATGTAACTATCAATTTTTAAAATTTTATTTCATGTCTATATTATTTAAACATCAATATTTATGTATGAACCTATAAGAACTAAAACATTTTTTTTATTGAGACCACTACATATAGATTCCTGTAAAAATGAAAAAAAAAATATCAATACATCGGTATGTACCAAGGAAAAGCGGAATTAACTTTTTTTTTTGGAAGTCTATATGTCAGTACATATATATATATGTATATGCATGCCTGTAAAATTGGAAATAAATTACTTTTATTAAAAAATCTATATTTAGATACATATCTATAAAAATGAAAAATATTTATTTTCTATTTAAATGTCTACTTATAAGTACTTACCAATAAAGATTGAAATATATTTTTTATTTACACCTTAATTTATTGATATGTAGCCATAAAACTTTAATTAATTTTTTAACATCTATATATAGGTATACCTATATTAATGCAAATTATTTTTTAAAATTTTAATGTCTATATAGGTATGCACATATAAATATGGAAATGAAATTGTGTTGATATATATACATACACATAAAAATAAAAATGGAATTTTTTAATGCTATATTGTGTATATATTAAAATAATTGAAATAATTTTTTTATTTTAATTTTTTAATGTAGTTACATCGTATAAAAATGAAAATAATTTTTTTATCTATACATATAATATATTTTCATACCCAAAACATATTAAAATATTGGCTTATTGTCTATATATAGGTATATTAAAATGAAAAAAAATAACACCTATATAATTGTACTTTCCTATAAAAATGGATTTTTTTTTTTAAATTTAAATATCTATATAAAGGTATGCACCTATTAATATGGAAATAAACTTTTTTTATTTAATTTTATATAAAGGTACATACATATAAATGTGAAAATAATTTATACAATTTAAATGCCTATATACAGGTATGTGGCTATAAAATGGTAATAAACTGATTTTTATTTAAATATCTAGAAATTGGTACATACATATAAAAATGAAAATAATTTTTATGTTACTATATAGAATACTAATTGGTAATATTTTTTATATAAACATCTATATATATATATGTATCTACAAAATTGGAAATACAATTTTTTGGTATCAACGTCTATATATACATACATGTAAAAAATAAACGCCCACATAGAGGTACGTAACTATAAAAAAAAAAAATTAAACGATTATGTATCTATAAAAAATAAAAATGAATGGCTAAAATTAAATTTAAGCAAGAATATGCGTGTCGAGTTGCAAAATGATCGATCTGGAGAAATATTTTCAAAACAACTCATTGACATAGGTAATGGCAAATTCCCTTCAGACGTTTTGACTGGCTGCATTACCTTTCCTGACAATTTTTGTCATTTTACTGAATCAAAAACCGAACTCATTCAAAAGGTGTTTCCAAACTTTGCTCAAAATTACAGAGATCATATTTGGTTGAGCGAACGAGCTATATTGGCTGCCAAAAACATGGATGTAAATGAAATAAATTTGGAAGAACCAAACTCTACCACCTCCTGAAGAACATGGGCTTCGAGTGGACGACTGTGAACGGGCGACGGGCCATGCTAAGGCGAATGGTGCAAATTTCATATTCATTAATGAAACGTGGATTTTTGCAAAAGGTTTGCTTTGATTTACATATTTAAAATATCATAATGTTGTGTGTATACCAACAACAATAAATCACAGCTTCGTTATATTTAGGAACTGTTAAGAAGAACTGGCAGTACGAAACAGTCCAAACAGTTAAAAGACGCTGTGTGTACCAAGGTAAGTCGTTCATTGTTGTTCATGCTGGAGGGCGTAATGGCTTCGTGTCGGAAGCCGGGTTGCTGTTTGTTTCACGGCAGAAGAAGGGTGACTACCACGGCGAAATAAATAGGGAAAGTTTCCAGAAGTGGATGAAGAAGCTCTTGGAGAGTCTGCCGGAGCCTAGCATTATCGTCATGGACAACATATCGTATCACAGCACCCAGGTATGTGGTTCGGCACAAATGTACGATTCTTTTTACCATTGTTGCATTTAAACAAGGCAAACTACTTGTTCAGTTAGTGACATACTCAACAAAAGTAGTGCAATTTGAATTATTTTCTGAATTGTGTATTTTATATACTTTCAGTTTGAAAAATTTCCCAACAGAATATGGAGGAAAGACGACATCGCCGCGTGGTTGAAGCAGCACAACATTCCGTTTGTTGCACATGCAGTGTAAGGCGAATTGCTGGGTGTCACAAAAGCGAATTTGCTTCCAGTGCGGTATGTTTTTCTTCACGGCCATACATTACATTATGTATAGTAAAGCTTCCACTCGGTTGCTTCTTAACATTATAACATTCATTAATAGAGCTTTTATGACATTGTATCACGTGTAAAAAATATTTCAGGTATGTGATTGATGACATGACTCATCAGCGCTGGCATGAGGTACTGCAGCTTCCTCCATATCATTGCCATTACAATGCAATTGAACTTGTCTGGGTCCACTGCAAGCAGCACTACAATAGTCACATAGCCCGGGACAGAAAGTAAGATGATGTAGCTGTTATGGCAATGTGGAGTGAAGCTCTCCAATTAGTGACCCCAGAGAGGTATACCTGTCAGTCATGTGAGTTCAGTGTCATCCTCTACTGTGCCTGTAGGTTCTGTGTAGTGGTCCTTACCATGTGATTTCCTTATGTCCCTGAAATAGTTAGAAATATCCAATGTTTTTATGTGTCGTAGCTGTACTTCAAGGTGTTGGTATATAATGGCTAGTTAACGGTGAAAATTGTGTGTCCTTATGTGTGTTCTTTTATTTATATTTATTGTGTATTATATTACATTTCTCTATGTGTTAATTGCTTCAGTATACTTACGTGTTAAGAAGTGGTTTGCAATTTTTGCATATCAGACATTCTTCAAGCTGTGGTCTGACTTTGTATGATAGATATGTGTTTTTTCTCATGTTTCTTCTCTTTACTTATCACTATTTTTCCATTATTTATGTTTTTATTCCATATTAATTCTTCTAATATATATATATATGTAACAATTCGCTCTTAGACTTACTTGGGTGTCTATAACTACAATGCCACAAATTCTGAGAAACTTCAATGCCTCTTAGTTTATATGCATGGTCCGGTTGTTTATTTTTAATGATTTGCATTATTACTGAGAGTTTTTTTAAGCCTGAAACTATGATTATTTCTGGTGCCACAGGGTGTCGACCACGTGGAGAAGCTGATAGCAGAGGACTGGGTGAAGGAAATGCACGAAGCCACTGACATACCTCAATTCATCATCTATTTGGATCCGGATTTGGACACCACTGTCGAAGATGATCCTGGCAGCTTGCAATGAAGTGTTGGCAGTCCCACTGACATAGATACCAAGCTGTTCTACTGCACAGTAGGTGCTGGATGCTGTAAGGTTTGTATGACCAGGTAAAGGTATTTGCATTTTGCAGCTGCTTTTTTGTAGTATACACATATTTGTTATGGGTGGTACTATTTGTTATTGGAGTCCACATGTGTTTATGTATTTGTCATGTTGTTTTTTAAGATATGTTATTTGGTTTTTAGTGTCTATTATAAAGTAAATTTTAGTGATAATATTTTACATTATATATATACAGTTTTTGCAAAATTTGTTCTAAATGTTTAAATGCCTGTTGCATGGTACGATAAGGTTATGTATATTGAGTTACTTGCTAACGTAAATGTCATTGTGACATGTTAACATGTTCGAATATAAGTGCCATGGTAGTTTCACATCTTAGAAATTAAGTTGTATATTAATATGTAATTTTGTTATGTGTGTTGGTCGTACACTAGATAAAAGTAACTCGTCTGTAAGTATTACTTTTATAATGTGTCATTTATATAATCATTTTGCTGTCATTTGTGAATATGTATTGGTTTTTTTTATTATTAATAATGTCATTTCTTTCAGCTTTGTGTGTGCACGCAATAACCATTTTTCGTAAGCATTGTAATTTTCTTTAGATACTTTCTTATTTAAGTTTTCAGTTTTGCTGTATTCATAGCAATGAAGGAACCACAACAATGATGAGAGTCCATGCACTTTCCCTGTATAATTTGTTTTTTGATGTCTGTGTGGGTTTGTCAAAAAGGTAATGTCTCATCCATTTGAGCCACAAGAGACACCGTAAATGTGGGCATCACCGGATCTGCATTTCACATAGCTATAAATGATATACATATTTTTAGAATTATTTTGTACAAATTAAGGTGGTGCCAGTTACAAGCCTGGTACACCCTTCTGTTACCACTTCAATTCACAGTATAAATGTTTAGTTCTTTTATGGAAGGTCTCAGATTGATATGAACACAGAGTAACGATGTCAAAAAAATATGTGCATATACACAATTGCATTTATCGCTATGTTTATATTTGAAGTGTAAATTATTTAAATTTTACATATACGTAATAGACCTATGTTGAAATATATTTATCTCACTTTATGAAGGTGCATATTAAACTATCCTTAAAAACTACATATACATGCTCATATTTTATATTTTTTCATATTTTCATATTACAAATTTTTATATACAGCCATATTAGCGCCATCACGCTAAGTTTATTAGCACTATCTACTTCTGTGCAGTGGTGTACTCATTGCTCGTCTCAGATCCCCACGTCTTTCCTTGCTGTTCTACCTTCTCGCCTTCATCCTTTCCCCTTCATGCGCCGTAATTTCTTTATTTGTCGTTTCTTATTTAAGGCCTTGCACGGCCTCGCTATGTCTACTGTATGTACTTCAGACGTCTCCTACGTTATGCCACTATCTTATGCCTGCAGGATGTATGTTTTTTTCTGGTGGCTTAGTTGCACTTAACTTCGGTCAGCTGAAGCCAAACACTGCTACAATATTTTCGAGCTTATGTTTTACTAGTCATGCTAAAGAGCAATGGGGCACTTAGAAAACTGCGAGTCGTGGGAAACGTAAATTTTGCGGTACTGTTTTGAAAGGTTTTGTAATTTGTGTGACAAGTGGTGTTGTATCTTGGGTGTGCAGTAGTGCTAGATTATTTCAAAATCTGGATATGGCTGCCCTTCCAAATTATTTTTCAGCTTAACTTATGTGTGTCCTTCTTTAACTTGCAGTGTTTGTCCTTGTTCACCACCCAAGTTTAATGTTCTTTTTTTAATGGTTTCCTTGACTTGATCGCTAAGGCGTTCATTTTTCAATTGTTTGTTGTGTAAAGATTTTGTTTATCGGAGCTTTGCCATGACCCAAACAATTATATATGTTACATATTTTATATATTGCATATTTTACATTATATATGTATATGCATATATATACATGCATACATATATATACACATATATATGCACATATATATAAATATAAATATTAATGCAAATATATATTTTGTATATATGTGTGTGCATACATATATATGCATATATATATTATATATAATGTATTATATACATCATTTGTGTTACATGTTTTATATATAATATACGTTACATTTAGCAGTCCTGAAATATAAACATAGAGTTTATTAACATGTAGCAATCACATAGCAATGTTTGTTTACATGTGGTGGAAGGATACATAATGGACAAGAAAAAAGAACTTTAGCAGGGCTTTCAAAAGTGATTACTTTATCATGAATGGCCTATACCTATAAAAATGTAAAAAAATAATTTAAAAATCTATATAGATGTACCAACCTATAAAAAAGGAAACAATCGTTTTTAATTTAAAGTTCATTTACAGGACATATAAAAATGGAAATAAATTGTTTTTATTTAAATGTCTATAATATGGAAATAATTTTTTTATTTAAACATGTAGATACAGGCACACACACAAAAAATGGAAGTGTTATATTTTTATTTAATTGTATATCTAAAAAGTTATGTTTCTATAAAAAAGAAAATAAAATTTAATATTTAAACCTCTATATATAAATACATAACAATAAAATTTAAGTAAATTTATTGTTATTAAAATGGATAAATAGAGGCATGTACATTTAAAAATGGAAATAAATTTTTTACATCTATATCCAGGTATGTACATATAAAAATGTAAATTTCTTATATTTATACACGTTTAAACAGATACTTATCTATAAAACCATAAATTATTTTATATTTAAAAGTATGTATAGAGGTGCATACCTAAAAAATGGAACGGAACTTTTTTTATTCAATCGTCTATATACTGGTATGTAAACATAAAAATGAAAATAATTTTTTTATTTAAACATCTATATATGCATTATAAAATATAAAATAGAACTAAATGTTTTTTATTTAAATGAATATATATAAGTATGTACCCATAAAAATGAAATGAAAAGATTTTAAATTAATATCTATATATAGGTACTTACCTATAAAAATTAAATCATTTTTTCTATTTAAATGCATATATAAAAGTATATACCTATATAATTGACAGTACTTTTTTTATTTAAACATACATAGATAAACATTAAAAACTTTAAAAATATTTATTTAAACATCTATATATACGAACGTAACAATAAAATTGAAAAAAAAAAACATTTAAACATATATATTTAAACATAAAATAAATGTATTTAAACATAATACCAAAACTGAAATATTTTTTTATTTAAACATACATATAGGTTCCTATAAAAATGCAATAATTTTCTTTAATAAAACGACAATATACAGGTACATAAATATCAAAATGGAAATTAACCTTTTTTATTTAAACATCTATATAATGTTATGAACCTATAAAATGTATATAATCTTTTTTTTATTAAAACTTCTATATACAGGTACCTACCAACAAAAATGTAAAAAAAAGTACTTAAACATCTACATACATGTACCTATAAAAATGGAAAAAACTATTTAAACGTCTGTGTGGAGGTACCCACCACCAAAAATGGAAATAAATAGTTTTTATTTTAAACTATAAAAATGAAAATGTTTTTGTTATTTGAACATGTTTATACAGGTATTTAAAGGTATATAACAATAAAAATTTAATAACATTATTTCTATGGGAATGGATAAATAGAGGCACATATCTCTATAAATGGATGTGAATTACGGAAATGTCTATATACAGGTTCGTAAATATAAATGGAAGTAATTTTTTAAATTTAAACCTCTATATAAGTATGTTCCAATAAAAAGGAAATGAATACATTTTATTTCATATCTATATCTATATTTATATTTTGGTACTTACATATAAAAACTAAATAATACTATTGATATAAATGTACATATATGTACCTGAACCTCTATATAATGTACCTCTAAAATTGATTATAATTTCGTTTGTTTAAACATATGTATACATGTAGGTACATATAATATTTTTGAAAATTTATTTAATCATAATTATATAGGTACATAACTATAAAAATCAAATTTTAATGCCTATATTTATGAATGGTAATAAAATTATGAAAATAATTTTGCATATTTAAACATATATTGATTCCTATGAAAATGCAATAATTTTCTTTTATCTTACGATAATATACAGGTTCATAACTATCAAAACAGAAATAAACTTTCTTGTTGAAACGTCTATATACTGGTATGAAACTGTAAAATGTATATAATCTTTTTATTAAGACGTCTATATACAGGTACAGAACCCACAAAAATAAAAATAATATATTGTTTTTCAACATTCACATACTGGTACCTATAAAAATGGAAAAAATTATTTAAACATCTATATGGAGGTATCTAACTATAAAAAGGAAATAATATTTTTAATTAAACATCTATAAACAGGAATTATAAAATTTAAATCAATATTTTTTTTATGTAAATGTCTATTAAAATGGAAATGTTTTTTATTTAAATTTTTGAACCGGGGAACATACCTGGAAAAATTGAAATAAATTATATTAAAACATCTAATTACCTGTAAACATGGAAACAATTTTTTAAAAATTAATAATCCTTTAAAAGGATATATTTTATTAGATTTAAAATACTATATACAGGCACGTACATATAATAATGTAAATGTAATATTTTTATATAAATGTCTATACATAAATATGTGTCTATAATAATGGAAATTTTTAAATTTAAACATATATATTTATAAGTATATATAAAAAACATACCTTTAAGAATGGAAATAATTTTATTTTATTGAAACATATATATAAATGGCAATGTTTTTTTAATTAAGCATATATATAAGTACCTATCAAATATAATTTTTTTTTTAAATTTAAATTTATATATATGAAAAAAAATTTGGTCATCAGAATACCAGTACGAATCTATAAACAGGTAAATATCTTTTTAAAATTTAAACATCTATATTCAGGGTAAATATATAAAACCTATAAACATAAAAAAATGGAAACAAACTTTATTATTTAATTATCATTATAGTAGTATATGCATATAAAAATGAACAACAAAAATTTTATATACATCTAAATATTATCTATGAAAATTGGGGGAAAAAAATATTTCAACACACACACATATATATATATATACTATACATATATATACATACTATACATACTATATACATATATATAGTATTTATATATACTATATATATATATAGTATTTATATATACTATATATATATAGTATTTATATATATACTATATATATATAGTAATATAAAAATACACTAAAATTTACTATAAATATATATTTAAATAACAAATAACTATATATGTGTGTCTCTTTATAATTAAAAATTAATTTTTTCTACATCTATTCAGAGGTATGATCCTACAAAAATTTAATTAGTTATTTTTTATTTAAACATCTATTTATAGTTCTATACCAATAAAAATGAAAATAAATGTTTTAATTTAATCATCTATATACAGTTACATAACTATAAAAAAGAAATAAACTTTTTTTAAAATATCTATATACATGTATGTACCGATAAAAATGGAATGAAGTTTTATATTTTCATGACTTTATATAAGTACGTACCACTAAGAATGGAAATGAGAATTTTCATGGCTATATATAGGTAAAGTCTTATAATATTGGGATTTTATAAATTAAAGTTCTATATAAAGAATCATACCTATTAAAAATTATGGAATAAAAGTTATTTAAATGTCAATTATATGTACAAAACCCAAAAAAACTGAACTAATAATTTCATTTAGTTAAATAAATATGTAGATATATACACACACACACACACACACAATATATATATATATATATATATATATATATATATATATATATATATATATATATATATATATATATAACATAAATGTACACACACTCCAATGCAATAAAATTGAAATAAATTATTTTAATAAAACATATATATATATAGGTAGGTACTTGTAAACATGGGAATAAATTTTTTTAATTTAAAAATTCTATACACCTATAAATTGTAAATAAACTTTTTTATTTAGATGTCTATTTAGATTTTTAATAGAGACCTTTAAATATGGAAATAGTTTTTTTTTAATTTAAATGTGTTTATACATTTATAAACCTAAGAAATTAAAAAATCTAATTTTATTATTTAAATTACTATACATAGATAAGTATGTACAAAATTAGAAACAAAATTTTAAATTTAAAGTCATATATATGCACATACCTATACAAATGGAAATACATTCATTTTATTGAAATGTTTAAATAGAGGCACATAATTATATATATGGAAATCATTTTTGTATTTATCTATAAGAGTTACCTAATTATAAAAATTTAAATAATTTTTTCATTTAAACGTGTTTATAGAGGTATATGCCCATAAAATTGTAATTTTTTTTAAATGTATTTATAGAGGTACATAACTTACAAATGGTAGTTTAAAATCTTTATTTATAGGTATATATATTTAATGAATCTATTAAAATTGGAATTTTCTATGTCTATTTATGTTTACATTTTTTATTTAAGGACTAAATGGAAGCATATACCTATAAGAATGGAAAACAATTATATATATATACAGGACCTATAAAAAAGAAATAGTTTTTTCAATTAAATATTTATGTACTTAGAAAAATTGAAATTAATTATTTTTAAAAGTCTGTAAAAATTGATTTTTTTATTTGAACATTTATATACAAGTCGGTACATAAATTAATGGCCATGAAATATTTTTATTTAAATGTCTACATATAGTTGAGTTATCTATATAAAAGGAAATCATATTTTATATTTAAACAACTATATATATGGAATTAAAATTAATTTTAATGAAACATATAAACAAAAACATGTGCCTTTACAAATGAAAAGGGATTTTTACACATCTATATGCCGGTACATACCTATCAAATTTAATTAAACTGTTTTATTCAAATGTCTATATGCTGGTATGTATAGGGATGAAACCATAAAAGTGCAAATAAATGTTTTTCTTTAAAATCACTATGGTTAGTTATGTATACTTAAAAATTAAATAACAAAATTTTTAACATTTAAATACCTATAAAATTGGAAATTATTATTATTTTTAATGTATACATATGAGTATGTATCTGGAAAAATTTAAATAATTTATTTTTAAATGTCCATATACAGGCACATACCTAAAAAAATGAATTGATTGTTTTTATTTAATTGTTACGTATCTATAAAAATAGAAAAGAAAATTTTATATCTAAAAATCCATATTTAGATAAATAACTATAAAAATGGAAATCAATTTATTTCATATAAACACACAAAGTGGAAATAATTTTTTTTAAACGTGTGTATATAAGTATTTACCAATATAAATAATTTTTTAATTTTTTTTCTATAAATAGGTACTAACCTATAACAATGAAATAATTGTATATATACAAGTTAATTAGATTATTTATTGTTATTGCAGGTACAGTTGGTTAATACGAACAATTCATGCAAATGGTGCATCAATATTTTTTGTGTGTATTTACCTACATGAGGGATTAGGCCAGGTCAAATCTCATATTTAATCACTCAATATATATATATATATATATATATATATATATATATATATAAATAAATATATTATAATATTATATATATATATAGCTTGCACTAAATTGTAAAAATTAGTTATTAAATGTCTATGTATATGTTCCTGAAAACAAGTTATTTATTTATTTTTAATTTAAATGTCTGTATATATGTACGCACATATAAAAAATGAAACAAATTGTATTTATTTAAAGGTAAAATAGAAGCAAATAATTTTTTTATGTCCATATATATATGTTTACCTATAAAATTGGGAATAAACATATTATTTAAACATATATATAAGTACATACATTAAAATTTAAAAAAATTATATAAACCTCTATGTACAGGTACATAACTACAAAAATTAAGAAATTTTATTTAAACATCTATATATGTATGTTATTACAGAAATGGAAATATTTTTTTTTATTTTTAACATGTACGTACCTATAAAATGGAAATAATTTTTTTATTTAAGTGAATATTTACAGGAATTTATGAAAATGGAAATAAGTTTTTTTAAATTAAACATTTATGGGTAGGTAAATATAAAAAAGGGAATAAATTAATTTTAATAAATGTCGATATACATATAAAAAGGTTTATTACCTTTTTTATTAAAATGGCTATATACAGGTCTGCACCTACAAAAAAGGAAAAAAAAATTTCTTCAACATCTACATACAGGTACCTATAAAAGGATAAACATTTTTTATTTAAGTATATAAATAGGTGTACGTAACTAGATAAATTGAAATAATTTATTTCTAAACATCTGTATACGTCTATATACATATAAAAATCGAAAGAAATTGTTTTTATTTAAACATCTATATACATGCTACATACCTATAAAAAATATAAATTGTTTTTTTTTACTCAAACGTGTATATACAGTTACATGCCTAAAACATTGGAAATCTAATATTTATATTTATATGTCTATATAGTTTTGTGTAAATATTTTAATGGAAAAAAATTAATGTTTATATATATGTACATACCTAAAAAATTGAGATAAATTAATTTTATTTAAATGAATAAATAATCATGTAATTATAACAATGAAAATAAGTTACTAAATATCCATACACAGGACCTACCTATTAAAATGGAAATAATTTTCTTTAATTTAATGTCCATATTCAGTTACCAATAAAATTAGAAATACATTTTTTATTAAATGGCTTTAAATATGTAGGTGCTTATAAGCTTGGGAATTAATTATTTGTAATTAAATAGCTTCCTACCAATATAAATGAAAAAGATAATACATTTTTATTTCAGTATCCATATTTAGGGATTAACATATAAAATTGAAACTAATTTTTTAATTTGAATGATTATATATAGGTACATACCTATAAAACATCTTTATACAGGTATCTTCCTTTAAAAATGGAAATAATTTTTTTTATTGGCTGTGTATTTACAGATATATATATATATATATATATATATATATATATATATATATATATAGAGAGAGAGAGAGAGAGAGAGAGAGAGAGGTACATACCTTAAATATGGAAAGCTAATATTTTTAATTAAAAATCTATATAATTTTGGATTCTAAAAAATCGAAATAAAATTATTTATTTAAACATCTATTCATAGGTAAACACATAATAAAATGGAAATAAATAAATTTATTTTATGTGAAGGTATGAATACAGGCATGCACCTATAAAAATTGAAATAAATTTTTTAAATGTCTATATATGTGTACCTATAAAACTGAAAATAAAATCTTTGTTATTAAAACATCTGTATGTATTTACCTACAAAAATTGATAGACATTTTTTTATTTAAACCTTTATATATAGTTATGTATCATTAAAAAAAAGAAATACTTTTTTTTTTACATATATTCAAAAAAAATAGAAATAAATCTTTTTTGTTTAAATGTATAAATAGGGTTAAGTACATAGAAAAATTGAAATAGAGTATTTTTTACATCTATATTCAGTTACATACCTATAAAATTGAACTAAATAGTATTTTTTTAAACTTCTATAAAAACTGGAATTTTTTTTTTTTGTTATTTAAACGTGCATAAAATAATGAAAATTAAATAGTTTATTTAAATGTCTATATAGATATACATCTGTAAAATGGAATTTTTTTTTGTTTAAATATGTATATGCAGCTAAATAGCTGAAAAAATGGAAATCTGATCACTTTTTATGTCTATATATAGTTATGTGTACATAAATATGGAAATAATAAAATTTTTATTTAAACATCTGTATAAATATTAATACAGTTAAAATAGAAATACATTTATTTTATACTAAGGTATAAATAGAGGCATGTACCTATAAAAATGGAAATATTGTTTTTTTTTTTTCATTTAAACACCAATGTATAGGGATGAACTAAATTTATTTTATTCAGATGTATAAATAGAATCACTAACCTAGAAAAATGGAAAGGAATTTTTTGTATTTAAACATGTAAAGAGTGTCACAAACATACAAAAATGAAAATAATTTTTATATAAAGAGGTACCTACAAAATGGAAATAAATGTCTTAATTAATCGTCTTTATATAGCTATGTATCTATAAAAAGGGAAAAAATTTAAACTTATATATTATAAATTAATTATGTTATAATTATATATATATTATAATTAATATTTATTTGATTTTTTATATTTAAATGTCTATATATTTATTTAACTTCTGTATTTATGTGTGTGTATTTATAACTGAAATTATATTAAATTAATTTAATCTCTATATATTGCAATGAATCCTTAAAAACCGAAATAAATTTTTTATTTCAACATCTTTCAACATCTGTACATACATACAAATATGTAAGTAAATATTTTACGTAAAGATCTACATACAGGTATCTATAAAAGTGTGCTTTTTTTAAAATTTAATTGTATAAATAGGGGTACAGAACTAGATAAATTCAAATAAATTATTTTCATAATTCTTTACATAAGTACATACCTATAAAATTGAATTAAATAGTTTTTATTAAACATCTATAAAAATTGAAATATTTTTTTTAAATTTAAACATGTGTATACAGGTACGTATATAAATAAATGGCAATGCAATATTTTTATTTAAATGTCTATATATAGTTAATTTATCTATAAAAAGGAATAAATATTTTATATTTTAACTTTTCTATATAGGCACATACCTATAGAAATGGAAATGAATTTGTTGGGCTTTCAGCTACGCAGGCCAATCATTCTAAACTCAACTGTTATGTCACCAGCAAAAGTTCTCAATTTCGGAATCAGCATATTGTGTCCGACAACTGGACACCAAAGGCCAGGGTTCAGCAGATACATCAACAACACGATCCATCAACCCTAACCCAACTGAGTTGTGGCACCGGTAAACACTCTCAGTCTCAGTCTCAACCTGTTGTCAGGCATTTTGACATAGAAGTCCAGGTTCCCCATCATTCCCAGCTGAACAGTGTTATGGCAATGGCAAACACTCTCAATTTCGGTCTCAGCATTTTGTCTCTGGGAACTGGACACAGAACACTAGGTTTCTGCAGGGCCGTCAGCCACACTACCCATAGTTTCCAAACTGAACTGAGTTATGGCACCGGCAAAAACACTCAGTTTCAGGTTAAGACTGATTAGTCAGGCAACTGGACACACAAGGCCAGGATTTTATAAGGCCAGCAGACACACGACCAATCATTACCGTTTAAACTGAGTTATGGATCCGGCAAACTCTCTCAGTTTCAGCCTCAGCCCGTTGTGTTAGGCAACTGGACACTCAAAGCCATGTTTCCGCAGGGGCGTTAGCCACACGATCCGTCATCGCTTACACTACAGAGTTGTGGAACTGGAAAACACTCTCAGTTTAAGCCTCAGCCTTTTTTCTCAGGCAACTTGAAATAGAAGTCCAGCATTCTGCAGGGCCGTCAGCCACATGACTCATAATAACCAACTCACCTGACTTATGGCACTGGCAAACACACACACTTTCAGGCTAATACTGATGTGTCAGGCAACTGGACACACAAGGCCTGGGTTTCATAAGGCCGGCTGACACACGACCCATCATTACCGTTTCAACTGAGTAATGGATCCGGCAAATACTCTCAGTTTCAGCCTCAGCCTGTTGTGTTAGGCAACTGGACACTCAAAGTCATGTTTCCGCAGGGGCGTCAGCCACACGATCCGTCATCGCTTACGCAAAAGAGTTGTAGCACTGGCAAACACTCTCAGTATAAGACTCAGACTTTTGTGTCAGGCAACTGGCTGCAGAATGCCAGGTTTCTTCAGTTCCATTAGCCACACCACACATCATTACAGACAGAAATGAATTATGGCAATTGCAAACACTCTCCATTTCACCCTCAGCCTGTTGCATAAGGGCAACTGGACATAGACGACCAGTTTTCCACAGGGCCGTTAGCCACACGATCCATCATCGCCAACTCAACTGAGTTAAGGCACTAACAGACACTCTCAGTTTCAGCCTCAGGATTTTTTGTCAAGCAACTGGATACAGAAGGGCAGGGTCCGGCAGGGCAGTCAGCCATAAAACCCATCATTCCGAACTCAGTTGACTTATGGCAAGTGCAACAACTCTAATTAATAGCCTCAGCCTGTTGTATTAGCCAACTGCATGCAGAAGGCCAGAGTCGGCAGTGCTGTTAGCCCCAAAACCAATCATTCCAATCTCAATTGAGATTTGGCAACAGTAAACACTCAGTTTCAGCCTCAGCATGTTGTATTGGGTAACTGGATGCTAAAGGCCAGGGTCCTGCAAGGCCGTTCGCCATAAAACCCATCATCTCAAACTAAAATGGGATATAACACCAGCAATCACTGTCATTGTTAGCCTGAGCCTGTGGTGTCAGGCATCTGGAAGCAGAAGGCCATAGTTATGCAGAGCCGTGACCTATAAAACCCCTCATCCCCAAATCAATTGAGTTATGTTACAGGGAAACATTCAAAGTTTCAGACTCAGCCCTTTGTATCAAGCATCTGGACGGTGAAGGCCAGGGCCCTGTTGGACCATTAGCCACAAAACCCATCTTCCACAATTCAATTGAGTTATGGCACTAGCAAACACTCTCAGTTTCAGGCTCAGCTTGTTGAATCAGTCAACTGGATGCAGAAGGCCAAAGCCCTGCAGGGCCATCAGCCCTAAAACCGATCATCCCCAACTGAACTGAGTTAAGGGCGACAGTAAATACCCTCAATTTCAGCTATAGCCTCTTAAATCAGGCAACTGGATGTAGAAAGTAAGGGTCCTGTAGAGCGCTCAGCCATTCGACTCATCATTCGCTACTCAACTGAGTTACCCCACCGAATTCACTCTCAGTTTCAGCCTCAGACTATTGCATCAGGTTACAGGATGCAAAAGGCCAGGGACCTTTAGGGCCATCAGCCATAAAACTCATCATTCCAAACTCAATTGAGTTATAGCACCTACAAATACTCTCAGTTTCTGTGTCAAACTCATGTTTAAGGCAACTGGATGAAGAATGCCAGGGTCCTGCAGGGCCTTCAACCACACAAGCCATCATCCCCAATTCAACTGAGTACTGGCACTGCAAAACAAACTCCATTTCAGACTCAGCATGTTGTATCGGGTAACTGGATGCAGAAGGACAGGGTCCTGCAGGGCTTTCAGCCCCATTACCCATCATTCCTAACACAACTGTGTTATGGCACCATCAGATACTCTCAGTTTCAACCTCAACCTGTTGTGTCAGGCAACTGGATGTGGAAGGTCCAGCAGGGCCTTCAGCCACATAGAACATAATCCCCCATGCAACTTAGTTATGACACCGGAAAACACTCTCTGTTTCTGTACATAGAAGGCCAAGATACCACAGATCCGTCAGGCACACGACCAAACATCGCCAACTCAACTGACTTATAGCACTGGCAAACACTCTCAGTTTCATACTCAACCTGTTGTGGCAGGCAACTGGACACAGAAGGCCTAGTTTAAGTAGGGTCGTCTGCCATACAACCCATCAATGCCAACTCTAGTGTGAAATTGCAGCTGCAATCACTATCAGTTTTAGCATCAGCCTGTTTTGTGAAGCAACTAGAAATAGAAGGTCAGGTTTCTGCAGGGCTGTCAGCACCACTACCCATTATAACCATTCCAACATTTTTATGACAATAGCAAACACTCTCAATTTCACTCTTTGCCTTTTATGTAAGGCAATTGGACACAGAAGGCCAAGTTTTCCCATACCTATCAGACAAACGACCCATAATCCCCATCTCAATTGAGTTTTGGTACCGGCAATCACTCTCAGTTTCGACCTCATCAATATGTATCAGGCCACTGGATGCAGGAGGCCAAGGTCCTGCAGGGCCATTAGCCATAAAACCCATCATGCCCAATACAAATGACATATAACACCAGCAATCACTCTCATTATTAGCATCAGACTGTTGTGTCAGGCTTCTGGATGCAGAAGGCCAGGGTCCTGCAGGGCCTTAAGCCAGAAAACATATCATCCCCAACTCAATTTGGATATAACACTAGCAATTCCTCACATTATCAACTTCAGACTGTTGTGTCAAGCATCTGGATGAGGAAAGCCAAATTCCTACAGGGCTGTTAGCCACAAATCTCATCATCCCCATCTCAATTGGGTTATGGCACAGGCAAACACAATCAGTTTAAGCCTCAGCATGTTGTATCAGGCAACTGGATGCAGAAGGCCAGATCCAGCAGGGCCATTAGCCACAAAACCCACCATCCCTAACTTAATTAAGTTTTAGCACCAGCAATTACAGTTTCAGCCTCAGAATGTTGTATCAGGCAACTGGATGGAGAAGGCCAATGTCTTGCCGAGCCGTGACCTAGAAAACCCATCATCCCCAACGCAACTGAGATATAACATCAGCAATCACTCTCATAATCAGCTTCAGAATGTTGTGTCAGGCGACTGGATTCAGAAGTAAGTGTCCTGCAAGGTCATTAGCCACAAAACCCACCATCCCCACTTTAATTAAGTTATAGCACCGCAAACAATCTCAGATTCATCCTCAGCCTGTTTTATCAAGCAATTGAATGCAGATGGCGAAGGTCCTGTAGGCCATCAGCCACATAACCCATTATCCCCAAATAAATTGACTTATGGCACCAGCAAACACTCTCAGTTTTAGCCTCAGCGTCTTGAATCAGACAATTGGATGCTGAATGTCAGGTTGCCGTAGGGCCGCTAGCCATAAAACCCATTATCCCCAACTCATATGTGTTAAGGGAAAAAGTAAACACCTTCGGTTTAAGCACCATCCTGATTTATCAGGCAAATGGATACAGAAGTACTGGATCCTGCAGGGCCTACTGCCACACAACGAATCATCCCCAAAAGCAACTGAGTTAAGTGCAACAGGAAATACTCTATCTTCATCCTCAGCCTCTTGTATCAGGTAACTGGATGCAGAAGTTTACAGTCCTGCATGGCCTTCAGCCACACGACCCATTATTTCCAACTCAACTGAAATATGACACCGGCAAACACTCTCCCTTACAGACGCTTACCTGTTGTGTCAGGTAACTGGACACAGAAGCCCAGAGTATCGCAAGGCCCTTCAGCCACAATATCCATCATTCACAATCAGCCACACAACTCATCATTCCCAACTCAACTGAGATAAGGGTAACTTTAAACACTCTCAGTTTCAGCATCATCCTGTTTTATCAGGCAAATGGATACAGAATGGACCAACAGCCACACTACTCATCATCCTCAACTCAACTGTGTTAAAGCGACAAAAATACCCTCAGTTTCAGCTTCAGTCTGTTGTATCAGGCAACTGGATGTAGAAAGCAGGGACCTGCAGGACATTCAGCCACAAAACCCATAATTTCCAACTCAGCTGGGTTATGGCACCAACAAATACTCTTAGTTTCTTCCTCAATCTTTTGAATCAGGCAACTGGAAGTAGATGGTCAGGGTCCTTAAGGGCTTTCAGACACATGATTCATTATTCCCAACACAACTGTGTTATAAATCTGGAAAACACTCTCAGTTTCAGACTGAGACTGTTGTATCAGACAACAGGATGCAGAAGCCACAGACCTGCAGGACCGTCAGACACATAACATTCATACCCAACTCAATTGAGTTAAAACACAAGACAACACTCTAAGTTCTTGCCTCAGATAGTTGTTACTGGCACCTGGATGCAGATCGCCACGGTCCTGCAGGACCATCAGCCATAAAAACTATTGTCCCCAAATCAACTGATTTATAGCACTTACAAATACTCCCAGTTTCAGTGTCAAACTCTTGTGTCAGGAAACTGGATGCAGAATGCCATGGCCCTGCAATGCCTTTAACCACACGACCCATCATTCCCAACACAACTGAGTTAAAGATACAGAGAACACTTTCAGTTTGAGGCTCACACTGTTGTATCTGAAAACTGGATGCAGATGACAGGGGTTCTGTAGGACCATCAGCCAAAAACCCATCATCCCCAACTCAACTGAAATATGGCACCTACACCCAGTTGCCTTTCAGTTTCAGTCTAAGCCTTTTAAGTCATGCAACTAGACTCAGAAGGCCAGGCTTTGGTTGGTCTATCAGCAACATGTCACATCATTGCCAACTAAATTGAATTATAGCAATGGCGAACATGCTCAATTTCAGCCTCAGCCGGTTCTGTCAGGCAACTGGACATAGAAGGCCAGGTTTATGCAGAGCCATCAGACAAACGACCCTTCATTAACAACTCAACTGAGTTATGGCACCGGAAAAAAACTCTCAGTTTCAGCCTTAGCTTGTTGTGTCAAACAACTGGACTCGGAAGAATAAGTTTCTGCAGGGCCATCAGCCACACGATTCATAATCGCCAACTCTACTGAGTTATGGCACTGGAAATCACTCTCAGTTTCAGCCTCAGATTGTTGTGTCAGGCAACTTGATACAGAAGGCCAGGGTCCTGCAGGGCCGTCAGCAACACAATCATACATCCCCAACTCAACTGTGTTATGGCACTGGCAAACACTCTCAGTTTCAGACTCAGCCTCTTGTATCAATCAACAGGATTCGGAAGGCCAGGGTCCTACAGGGCCTTAACCCACACAACCCATTATCAGAATTTTAACAGAGTTATGGCACTGGCAAACAGTCTAATTTTGAGCCTCAGCCTGTTATGTCAGGCAAATGGATGCAAAGGCCAAGGTCTTGAAGGGTCATCAGCCACACGTCCTATCATCACCACTGCAACTAAGTTAGGGCAACAGCAAACACTATCAGTTTCAGCCTCAGCCTGTTTGTCAGGTAACTGGATGCAGAAGGCCAAGGTCCTGCATGGCCTTCAGCTACATGACATCATTTCGCACTCAACTGAGTTATTGCACCGGCAAATACTCTCAGTTTCAGCATCAGACTTTTGTATCAGGCAACAGGTTGCAGAAGGCCAGGGCCCCGCATGGTTTTCAGCCACAAAATCCATCATCGACAACTCAATTGAGTTATGGGAACAGCGAGCGCTCTATGTTTCAGCCTCAGCCTCTTGAATCAGACAACTGGATGCAGAAGTCCGGGTTCCTGCAGAGGCGTCAGTCATAAAACTCATCATCGCCAACCTAATTCACTTATTGCACTGGCAAACACTCCGATTTTCAGCCTCAGCCGGATGAATCAGGCAGTTGGTAGCAGAAGGATAGGTGTCCTGCAGGGACATCAGTCATAATATCAATTATCCCAAACTCAAAAGAATTATGGCACCTTCAAATACTCTCATTTTCAGCATCGAACTCTTGCAGCAAGGAACTGGATGCAGAAAGCATGGGTCCTTCATGGCCGTAAGCCACAAAGCCCATCATCGTCATCTCAATTTAGTTTCGGCACCAGCAAACACTCTCAGTTTCAGCCTCAGCCTGTTGTATCATGCAACTGGATGGAGAAGGCCAGTGTCCTGCGGGGCCATGAGCCACAAAACCCACAATACCCAACTCCAATTGTGTTATAGAAATGCTAAGAGTCACAGTTTTATTCTCAGCCTGTTGTATCAGACAACTGGATACAGAAGGCCAAAGCCCTGCAGGGCCGTCAGGCATAAAACCGATCATCACCAACTTAATTTCGTTACGGTGCATGCAGTCACTCACATTATAAGCCTCAGTCTGTTGCATAAGGAATTTGGATGCAAAAGGCCTGAGTCTTGCAGGGCCTTCAGATACTTGATACCATCATTTCCAACTCAACTGAGTTATGCCTCCAGAAAACACTCTCAGTTCCAGCCTCAGCCTAGTGTATAAGGCAACTGGTTGAAGAAGGTGTAAGTCCTGCAGGATCATTAGCCACACGACTCTTCAACCCCAACTTAACTGAGTTAAGGTCATCTGTATACACCCTCAGTTTCAGCATCAGCCTGTTTCAACAGGCAAATGGAAACAGAAGGTCAGGGTCCTGCAGGGCCTACAGCCGCATGATTTATCATCTCCAACTGAACTGAGTAAAGAGCGACAGTAAATAAGCTCAGTTTTAGCACCAGTCTATTCTATCAAGCAACTTAATATAGAATGTCAGGGCTCTGCAGAGCTTATAGCCACACGACCCATCATTCCCAACTCAAGTGAGTAATTGCACAGGAAATATTTTATGTTTCACCTTAGACTGTAGTGTAAGGCAACTTGATGCAGAATTTCAGTTCTACAGGGCCTACTGCCAGACGACCCATCATCCCCAAATCAACTTAGTTAAGGCAACAAGCAACCCTCCTATTTTATCATCATCCGTGTATCAGCCAACTGGATGCAGAAGTTCAGGGTCCTGCATGCCTCAGCAACTCGTCCCATTATTCCAACTCAATTTAGTTATGGCAACACAAATACTCTCATTTTCAACATCAGACTTTGTATCAGCAACTGGTTGCAGAAGACAGGTCCTGCAGGGCCTTCAGCACACTCCCGTAATTTCAAATCAACTTAGTTATGGCACCATGGCAAATACTCGCAGTTTCAGCCTAAGCCTTTGTATCAGTCAACTGGATGCAGAAGACAATGTTCCTGCAGGGCTTTCAGCTCTATGACCATCGTTCCAAACACAAATTAGTTATGGCACCGAAAAGCACTCTCAATTTCAGCCTCATACTTTTGTATCAGGCAACTGGATGCTGATAGCAGTGGTCCTGCAGGGACGTCAGCCACAAAACTCATCATCCCTAACTCAAATCACTTATAGCATCGACAAATACTCTCAGACTCAGCCTTAGCCTGTTGTGTCAGGCTACTGGATGCTGAAGGACTGGGTCCTGCAGGGCAATTAGCCACACAACACACCATCCCCTACACAACTTAGTTATGTCACCGGGAAACACTCAGTTTCAGCCTCAGCCTGTTGTGTCAGGCAACTTGAACACACAAGCACAGGTTCCCGCACGGCCGTCAGACACACTGCCCATCAATATCAAACTAAACTGTGTTTGGACGCTGCAGTCTCTATTAGTTTCAGCCACAGCATTTTGTGCCAGGCAACTGGACACAGAAGGCCATGCTACACCGTATATATCAGCCACACAACCTATCATTACCAGCAGAACTGAGTTATGGCAATGGCAAACGCTATCAATTTCAGTCTCAGCATTTTGTGTCAGGCAACTGGACAGAGAAGGCCTGGATTCCGCTGGGTCATCAGACACACGACAGAGCGTTACCAACTAAGCTGAGTTATCGCAAGGACAAACACTCTCAGTTTCAGACTCAGCTTGTTTTGTCAGGCAACTTGTAATAGAAGGACGGGTTTTGTCAGGACCATCCGCTAAACACCCCATAATAACCAACTCAACTGAGTTATGGCAATGGCAAACACTCTTAGTTACTCTCTAAGCCTTTTATGTAAGGTAACTGGACACAGAAGGCCAGGTTTCGGCAAGGCCATCAGCTGAACGACAAATCATTACCAACTGTACTGAGTTATACCAATGGAAAACACTCTCAGTTTCAGCCTCAGGCTATTGTGTCCAACAACTAGACACCGACCAGATACATAAGCGACACGACCCATCTACCCTATCCCAACTGAGTTATGGCACTATTAAGCATGCTCAGTTTCAGCCTCAGCCTGTTGTGTCAGGCATCTGGACACAGAAGTCCAGGTTGCCCCATTGCCATCAGCCACACTACCCATCATTCCCAGCTGAACTGTGTTATTGCAATGGGAAACACTCTCAATTTCAGTCTGAGCATTTTGTGTCAGGCAACTGAACACAGAAGACCAGGATTCCACAGGGTCATCAGCCCCACTTCCCATAATTTCCATCTCAACTGAGTTATGGCACCGGCAATTACACTCTCAGTTTCAGCCTTAGCCGCTTGCGTCAGACAACTGTCACAGAAGGCTAGGTGTTTGCAGTGCCATCAGACACACGACCCTTCATTACAAACACAACTGAGATATGGCACCGGCAAACACGCTTAGTTTCAGTCTAAGCCTGTTGTGTCAGTAAACTGTACACACAAGCCAGGTTTCCGCAGGGCCATCAGCCACACGATTCATCATCGCCTACTCAACTGAGATATAGCAATGGGAAACACACTCAATTTCAGCCTCAGCATGTTGTCTCATTAAACTGGACATAGAAGGCCAGGTTTCCACAGGGCCATCAGCCTCACCACCCATAATTTCCCACTCGACTGAG
Organism: Dryococelus australis; assembly: GCA_029891345.1. Classification (NCBI taxonomy): domain Eukaryota; kingdom Metazoa; phylum Arthropoda; class Insecta; order Phasmatodea; family Phasmatidae; genus Dryococelus; species Dryococelus australis. The sequence continues at coordinate 177,703,072 of CM056995.1, forward strand.
TTATGGCACTGACTATTACTCTCAGTTTCATCCTCAGCACGTTTTTCACAGGCAACTGGATGCAGAAAGCCAGGGTCCTGCAGGGTTGTAAGCCACACGATCTATCTGCCCAACTCAACTGAATTATAGCACTAGAAAACACTCTCAGTTTCAGCCACAGTAAGTTGTAGCAGGCAACTGGATGAAGACGGCCAGAGTTGTTAAGGGACATCAGCCACTCGACGCATCATTACCAACGCAACTAAGTAAAAACTCCCGATAATACTCAAATTCCCAGCATCTGCCTCTTGTTTCAGACTACTGGATGCAGAAGGCCATGGTCCTGCAGGGCCGTTAGCCAGAAAACCCATCATCCCCATCTGAATTGAGTTATTGCACCACTAATCACTCTCATTTTCAGCCTTAGCCAGTTGTATCAGGCAACTAGCTGCAGAAGGCCAGATTCCAGCAGGATATCAGACATAAAACCCATCAACCCCAACTCAATTGATATATGGCACCCACAATCATTCTCATTATCAGTTTCATAATATTGTGTCAGGGAACTGGATGCAGAAGGCCAGGGTCCTGCAGGGCCATTAGCCGCAAAACCTGTCATCCCCACTCAACTGAGGTTTCGCACCGGAAAACACTTTCTCTTTTAGCCTAATACTTCACTGGATGCAGCAGGCGAAGGATATTGCAGGGCTGTCAGCCACAAAAGTTATGATCCCCAACTCAAATGAGATATGGCACCAGCAAACAATCTCAGTTTCAGACTCAGGGTGTGGTAACAGTCAACAGGATTCAGAAAGCAAGGGTCCCCAAGGCCATCAGCCACCAAACTGATCATACCAAATTCAATTGTCTTATAGCACCAGCAAACATTCTCAGATTCAGCCTGAGCCTGTGTTGTCAGACAATTGAATGCAAAAGCCCAGGGTATGCAGGGCCTCCAGCCATACAACCCATCGTCCCCCATGCAACTTAGCTATGGCACTGGCAAACACTCTCAGTTTCAGCCTCAGCCTGTTGTGTCAGGCAACTAGACACAGAATGACAAGGTACTGCAGATCCGTCAGACACGCGCGACCAATCATCAACTTAACTGACTTATAGCACCGTCCAACCCCATCAGTTTCATTCTCAGCCTGTTGTGGCAGGCATCTGGACACTGAAGGCCAGGTTTCAGCAGGACCGTCAGCCATACGACCCATCATTACCAACTCTACTGTGTTATGGCATCTGCAATCACTATCAGTTTCAGCCACAGCCTTTTGTGTCAGGCAACTGGTCACAGAAGGCCATATCTATCAGCTACACGACCCATCCACGCCAACTCAATTGAGTTATGGCACCGGAAAACACTCTCAATTTTGGCCTCAGCCTGCTGTGCCCAACAATTGGACACCAAAGGCCAGGGTACTGCAGATGCATCAGCGGCACGACCCATCATCCCTAACTCAACTGAGTTATGGCACCAGTAACACTCTCAGTTTCAGCCCTAGCCTCTTGTGTCAGGCAACTGGACACAGAAGGCCGGGGTTGTGTAGATCTGTCAGACTCATGACCCATCAACCCTAACCCAACTAATTTATGGCACCGGCAAACACTCTCGGTTTCAGCCTTAGCCTGTTGTGTCAGGCATCTTAACACAGAAGTCCAGGTTCCTACATTGCCATCAGCCACACGACCCGTCATTACCAGCTGAACTGTGTTATTGCAATGGAAAACACTCTCAATTTCAGTTTTTAGCATTTTGTGTCAAGTAACTGGACACAGTAGACCTGGATTCCGCAGGCCATCAGCCACACGATCCATTATCGCAAAACTCAATTGAGTTATGGCACCGGCAATCACTCTCAGTTTCTACCTCAGCCTGGGTGAGAGCCAAGCTTATCAGCCCTGGTTTTGCACCAGTCACACTTCTCTGTAAATTTTTATAATGACATATCTGAACTTACTTTTTGTGAAACAGATGACATAGTTTCTTTTGCTAACTTCACAGACTTTTCTGTATAGGGTTATTAATATATTATTGTATATTTTTTATTTATATGTCTGGAAATGCATAGGCTCAAGTATTTTCTTAAAAACTTGAATTCTATGTTTTATTTTTCTACGTTCACTGAAGTGATTATCAGCGAATTATGTAATATGTACGCTATATTACATCTATGTAGGTTTTTTCTGTAAGAATAACATCATATACATATTTTTGCAAAAAAGTTTCATTTTTATCCGAGGTGATACGAATTTATAATATCATTATGTTTTGATTGCATCACCTACAACCAATTATCACTTATCTGAAAAGTGTATCTAATGAAATTTTAAAACATGCCCACGTATAAGACAATCTATGCCTGTCGCATGTCGAGATTCTCCGAGAAGTTTTGGTTTTACAGTGTTAATACCATGTATTACTTACAGAATGTGCGAAATCATTATACAAAAATTATATTTCTAATTTAAACAGTCCCGTGTTAATGTTAGAGATTGGCATCATCTAATATTACAAGTATTTGAAGTACTTATTGTTGATACTATTGTATTTTGCATTTTGTATGGAACATAGGGCTACATTTTCTGCTAAGTATAGTATATTTGTATTAAAATGCATTATTAAAGTGTTTCGTATTGTACAAAATACTTTTTTACTTTCAAAATACATTTCTAGGATGCACGAATATTGAAAACCTATTTTGTTAAAGCCACTTGCGGCACTTGTTTAATGTAGTCAATATGTTATTAACATTTGCTTGCATTCTTAGGTGTTAAAAGTTCTCCAGAAAGCAAAGGCATAAATTATCTTTGCAAGACTTTTTTATACATGCAAATATGGGTTTTTAATAACAAATATTGATTATATTTACTGCACTAGCGATGGAGTCCATCTACACCATAGAAAATTAAAACAGCCGAACCCTCCACAGTATATATATATAATGTGTGTGTGTCTACGAAGTGTTCGTTCGATGGTTACGATGTTCTAAGGTCAGTCGTTGTTTGTTGACAGGTATTTTGAATGTCTTGAGTGTAGGCCTAGTGTAGATTGTTATTAACTAGATTAAATAAGAGGAAATGGCCACGGCAATTACCAATAGTAAAAGTTTTGGTCCCACAAGGTGTGCTACTTTAGATAGTAAATGATTCACCGTCGTTTTATAAACTGAGGGTAATGTCAAACCTTGGTGTGAGATGTGCCAACTAGGCAAATATGCCATTATCAGTCGTTTGTATGCGACTACAGTCAAGTTCAAAACCTACTTATAGGTAAGTACAGACAGGTTTGCATGTATGCTTAACTGTTGCCCAATATACATTGTACTTTTCCATACATATATTACACTTATGCTATTACATAATAAAGTTATAGTAAGATAATATAATAATATGTATTGACTTTATAGTAGTGTTCAATGAGAACGCTGCGCTACCACACACATAGCCATTACATGCCACTCTGACGTCAGGAGGTGGGACCTGTAATCTTTAATTGGAGGAGGGGAGCCAACTCATAAGTCCATTAAATGGTCAATGAAAAGTTGGGGTGAAGGAGAGCCAAGGAATAATTGGCGATGGTGTCGAACGACAGCAGTGGCGAAAAGGGTGTTGGTGTGAGCCATTAAATTAGGGTGGAGGATGGCCAATAAATATTGGTGAATTGAACGAACTTTGGGGGTAGAGATGGATAAGGGTGTAGGGAAGCCTATAATATATTGTGGTGGTAGATTTTGAGTGAAGACGAATAATATTGGAAGGGGCAGAAGGAAACAGAATAAACAGCCAATAAAAACTGGCGAGTATTGTGGTGGGGGTTGGTCTTCTGTTGATCACCACACACGAATGATTTTACTGTGCTATTTTCTTTGACATCAAACCTTAGACCTTCTAGACGAAAGTATTTGATTTTTTTTAATATTATAAATTTATAAAACTGTATATATGTTTATAACGATTTGCATTTTTAAAGTTTTTTAAAAATGTTTTCAGAAAATGTTCCGTTATTTCAGCCTCAAGGTTATCCTAAAATAATATCATATTAATGTAACAGTTACCACCAGGTCAAGTTCAAGGTCACCAACATCCTACTTGCTGACAAAAGAAGGCCGCCGCACACTCTTGACATCACTGTCCGCAATTCACCTCCATGTCTCATGTCCTTATCATATATTTTAGTCTGCTCCCTGATGTTACTAGATACATTATGGTACTGACATAATGTTATATGATGCTGCTGAACAAAAACTCAATAATCTGCTCTGTTTCAGAATTTTGCACTTAAGCAGTAATCAGAATTTGTCTGTCCAATATTTATAGAAGGCTGTTGAAAAAAAATGAGTGTTTGTTGGTTTATGCATGTAGTACTAACCAAAGAGTTTCTAAAATGCTTCTTTTATAAAGAAACATCATAGGAAGTAAAATAATGGTGATTAATGAAGCGATGTGCATTAATTCGATTTCATCACAGTACCATACAGTTACACACCTCAAAATATGTCCACGGTCAACAACAGAAGCTGATGACCGCTATGTGCGAATCCTGCCTCTCAGTAATCGAGAAGACACCGCAGTCAAACTGCGTAATTCCCTTCTTCAGGCAACTGGGAGGGCTCTCTCTACTTAGACAATCTGGAATCGTTTTCATAGGGACAACCTACACACAAGAGTTCCTTGACGAGCACATACATGTACGCCCCAACACCTTGGCACCAGGTGCAGATGGGCAAGGGGGCACTTGGACTGGACACCGGCAGAATGGAGTGAGGTCCTCTTCACTGATGAGTTCCGAATGTGACTGATACATGATAAACGTTGGAGGGAAGTTTGAGAGGAGGGATATAACACCATACGAGTCGTGTACACCATCCCACAGGTCCAGCAGGGAGGTGGATCGATCATGTATTGGGATACATAATGCCATGTATGGACGTCGGACACCACTCATCGTCGTCGAGTGCAATATGAAAGGTGTACAATACCGGGATAGAATCCTCGTGCTCATTGTTCAGCCATACCGTCAACATTTCGGAATTAGGTTTGTTCTTCAAGATGACAAAGCATGCGCGCATCGCGCACAGCTTCTTAACAACTTCCTCAAGGAGGCCCAAATCAATCGGATGGAATCTCCTGCGGTATTTGCAGACATTAATCCTATTGAAAATACCTGGGAACAGTTGAAACACGCAATGCGACGATGCAGGAATCCACCTCTCACCCTGGCCGACCTCTGAAGGGCTGTTGTCGAAGAGTGGGACAGGATAGACCAGGACAGCCTCAACTACCTTGTGGACAGCATGCCAGGAAGGATCAGATCATACTTCACCACATGGGGTGGCGAAAAACCACACTGAAAAGAAGAGTCTGAGTTTCATATTTTATCGGCGGATGCACATTGACATAGAATACTGTTTGTTTTCATTACTCATTTGTATTTTCTTCGAATCAATCGTGTTATTCTTTAACGAGAGTGTGTATTTGCTCCCGTTACCATCCCTTGGGTCATGCAACCTAGTACCTCAGCACTCCAGGTGGTGCAAATTTTTATTAGAGGTGTGTACATGGTTATTATAATTCAAAGAAATTACGCCAATATTTTTGCAGTTTATTAAAACTTACTTTAGTGTACACACATATAGATATATATACATATAATTATATTTTATAATAAAGTATTTGGCAGAAACATTAATAAGTGTAAGTGAAAGTGAAAGTGAATAATGTCTTGAATCCAGAGATGGCTGTGTTGGGGAAAATTGAATGCCTGAAGAAAACAACATCGGTGGACAAGCTGCCTCAAACATATATAATTTAGAAAAAGTTTTCATTTCAAAGTGGTGAATTTAGGTTTACAGGACGGCTGAAAGATTACTTGAACAAAGCACAATATTTTAAAAAGAGAATCAAGTCCCAGCACTGCTGGTTTTATTATCATGAGAGAGGTAAGAATGGAAAATTTTAAATATTCGGTTATTGAATTTGATGGGAGGACCTTCTATCTTTATACACAAGGGTAGGCATTCCTTAAGGCACAATAATCTTTTAGGGTTCTCTAGTACTGTCATCATTTGCGCAAGGTGCAAAACGATCATGTAGGGCACCATCGCTTATCATGCAATATTATCGACTAAGCAAATTATGAAGAAATCAAAACTACATATTTTATGTTAAATAGAATGAATTTTGGCTGTAAGTTACCAAACCTTGAAACAAAACATGACATTAATATAAATCTCTTCTGATTTGTGTGCACTAAATAATTATAACATAACTGTTCTTCCGAGAATAAAATTAACATGGCCTGGCAAAATTGTTACAGTGCTGGAATCTGCTATAATGTTGTCTGAAAATTGATCATGTCTATTAATAAATGTGTTATTAAAGATTGTATATTAAAATCGATACAATTTAGTTCAGCTATCCTTTATTTTAAAAAAATATTAATGGAAATATTAAAACCTAAAATGTTCAAGTTCCATTCCTAAAAATTATCTCAATTTTATAGATTTCCGGATATCTTAGCAGTTCATCTATGGTTATATACTCATTATTCGCATCCAGTAATATGCAGTTCTAGAATGTAGGTTCAGGCAGTACACCAGGTGTGTAATCGCCTGCTGATACAGATCAGAGCTGCACTGTTGTGGAGCCAGGAGCTAGAGTGTGGAACCGGGAGATAGGGAGAGGAAGACCGGCAGCTAGGACTAGGAAGGCCGGGAGCTAGGGCGAGGAAGGCCAGGATCTAGGGCGACGAAGGCCGGGTGGACAGCAATGGTTGTGATAGCAGCGCTCAGTGGAACTGGTCCGTATGGTTGTGCAGAAAGTCGAGCACGTTGTTGTATACGATGGAGCTGACATTGATAGCATAGAGGAAGTCCATATGGTTGAAGCTGTCCAGTAGTAGCAGCTGCTTGTCACTCACATCACTCAGCTCGCTGAAGGTCTGCTCAACATCCTGGCACACACACATCCTCACACATGCACCCAAGTAGCAAACAAGCAGATTACAGTTGGCCGACTGTTGGCATAGGTGATACATATTACCCACATGACTGTAAGTGTATTGTTATGCGATACACAATAAGACCGCTTGAACAATAGTGACTGTATTTGCTTGGGGAAGTATTTTTGATATGGGCCATTAAACACAAAAGATAGACAGAATTTAATGTATGGCCCACAAGCAAATATCAGTGAATCACCCACTGCTATCTTAGATCACATGGTAAACATGTGGCTGATGTATGCGAAAGAGTATGAAAATAAGATAATTTTTACATATAAAACCCTCATGTAGTAGACAGGTTTAATTCTGATAATAGGGCATCATCATGTGTCTAATTACGGGCACTTATCACAAAATGACTGACAGAATTTCATATGTTGCCCACAAGCAAACATCATTGAAACACACATAGGCATCTAAGAGTATGTAAATAACGTGTGGCTGATGTATGCCAAAGAGTATGATTGTGAGATAATTTTTGCGCATAAAGCCCCCTCATGTGTTTATTTCTGATAGTTGGGCATCACCATATGGGAAATTGTTGTCCATTTAACACAAAATGACTGACTGAATTTTTTATTTGGTAACAAGCAAATGTCTGTAAAACACCCACAGGCATCTTAGAGTGTGTAGAGAATGTGTGGGTGATGCTTGCCAAAGAATACATACCGTCTTTTGTGGTATGCCAACTGTTACTATTACTGAGGAGACATAGTCAACAAGCTTATGTTCCATTTATAGAATACCGACTATATGTTGTTATACAGTAGCAAATAGTGTATGTGTATTCATTTGGTTTTTTTAATTTAATTTATATATGAAGTAATTATATAATGTGACACTGCTAGTAATAGTAAAAATAGTTTTTAAGGCTAAAAACCAGCAAAGCATTACACGCAAAAAAAAATTAATTATTTTGCAATTTATATTCTACCTTAAAGTAGTCCGAAACTAAAATACTAGTATTTTAAACAGAACACATAAATCCCAGTCTTGACTCGTGATACTAACATTTTCTATATAGCAAAGCTAATAATGTATTATGTATGTGAAGTACATATCCACATTTACCTTAAAAGATCGTATATGAATACACAGTAAAGTATTTGATAGCATATATGACTGTAGAATAAAGGTTTGTGAGTTCGATTCCAGGTTTCTCCAAAGAAGTTTACTAGTTGTAAAATATAGCTGATGATAACGCATATGAATCCACATCTACATCAATTTTATTTCGGTTAAGCACAATTATTTTTTTATTTCGAAAATGCATGATGGGACGATTTGAGAAATCGCCACATTTTTAGTATATAATTATTATATTTATTTTTAGGTTGTATTTTTAATATTTATTTTAAGGGTGTATTTTTATTGACGGTTGGTATTACCGCATTGGTAGTTTTTAGTATGTATTGGATTAATTGTTTTATGACCTGTCATATATTTTATCTTACCATGCAATCAGTCATATATATTTAATTCTACCATTTAATCATTTGTTAATTTATACTGTGTAATCATATGATACAACATTTACTCATAAGCACTATTATTCATTATGTGGGATTATAATAGAGTTGTTGCTGGGTATCGCGGTAATAGAGGCTATTAATCGATTATGGTTATTGTAGTTCGTTTAGCCGCAGCTCTAATGTAAAGAGCAGCCACCGGGTATCGCATCCTGGCGCGTGCCGCGGTACGGCGCGGGAGGTGAGAGGGCTTCGTCGTTGGCGCTTGTGTGCTAGACCGAGGAGTTGTCACTGAGTTGCGGGCTGGGAGAGTTGTAAAACCATACGTGGCCGGATTATGTGTGTTCGGCGAGAAACAGTTGTAACCCATACGGGCGCAAAGTATGTTACTTTGGTGAGAAACTGTCGCCAGCAGTGCGTGAGCCGAGTATGAGTTCGGACAGTAGCAAGAGTTGTAACCCGTATGTCGGGGAAGTCTGACTTTGGCAGGCGAATTAGTCAGCTGTGTGCTATTGCTGTGAAATGTTGCAGAACTTAAAAATAATCGCGCGGTCGGATAGTAGGTGTTGGTTGGTGCGGGCGCATTTGCACGGGAGGCCCGAATATGTGGATTATTAGCTAGCTGAGAGTGGACGGTGCGTTCGTTTGACAGACTGCAACAGTATTTTCACGATCGTCGTGTCACGAAAATTTGGAGTGTGCCCGCATTAAATGTATTGTCGGCGAGCGAGGGGCAGCTTGATAAGTAACATTGTGAAATGGGGCACCACTGAACTAGGCAACAGATGGCGCGTAGTTTCGCGTGAGACGCAACTTTCCCAGGGAAATGTGAGCTGAACTGATAAGAAACGTAGATTGTTTGTAACGTGACTTCGAATATTATGTTGACGGTAGTAGGATCACCAAATGCCCATAGTTCAAATTATTCACCACGGAAGTCATTGAAATATTTGCGGGACTTTGGTGTAGAAAACCTCTCGAGGAGAACCCAGACTGTATGTGAACGACGGACGTGGTAGAAGTTATGCCCCGTGCTACTGGACAGGCTTCTTGGTAACATAGTCGGGCTGAATGACGAAAATCATTCTGGCCGGGGATAAAACTGGACTGTTCCGCTAGCCAACACTTTGCGTGCTATACTTCACGTGTGTCCGAGTGTCGCGACAGAGTGGCGTATTTAACATCTAGAGCCGATGGAAATGAAGTTTGCGTCTGTGGGAATAAAACAGCTGGGCTGACTGTCGGGAGCGGAAACATTAAGATGCAACAACAACATCTAATAATTTAGAAGAAAAAATAATAACAATTTAAACCTTAAACAAAGATATTTCAACACATCATCAAACGAGGTAAAAAAGTAATTATAAAGGATTTTATAAATCCAAAAAATAGTAGTAAGCTGAAAAAAGAATTAAAGAATGGTCAAAAAGGATTTTATAAATCCAGAAAATAGTAGTAAGCTGAAAAAAGAATTAAAGAATGGTCAAAAAAGGATTTTATAAATCCAGAAAATAGTAGTAAGCTGAAAAAAGAATTGAAGAATGGTCAAAAAAGGATTTTATAAATCCAGAAAATAGTAGTAAGCTGAAAAAGAATAGAAGAATGGTCAAAAAAGGATTTTATAAATCCAAAAAATAGTAGTAAGCTGAAAAAATAATTAAAGAATGGTCAAAAATTTAATGGAATGCTTGACTAAAAGATTATTTTGATGTAATAAAAAATGTAATAGTATATTACTTCCATTATATTTAATAGAATTAAACTATTACCTAAAGTATCAAAAACTTTTATGCATCATACAACAAAATATAGAAAAATAAGCTAAAATAAGCTAATGGGTTCATACCTCATCAATGAAATATTATCCTTTTTCTAATCATAAATAAATCATCAAATACTATATATATAATAATTATAATTATAAGAGTAACTTTATCAATTTCATCAAATTCATGATTTATAGTTTGAATAGGAATAGAAATTAATATAATATCGTTCTTACCTTTAATTATAGAACAAAAAAATATAAGTTCTAAAGAATCCGCTTTCACTTATTTTTTAGTTCAAACTATTGCCTCAATATTACTTCTAATATCAATTATTATAATTATAATTAATAATCCAAAAATAAATCTTTACAACGAAAGAATAAGATAAATATTATTAATAAGATCTTTAGTAATAAAAAGAGGAATTTCGCCGTTTCATTTTTGAATACCAAAATTAATAGAGGGGTTAAATTGAAATAAATGTCTTATCTTAATAACATGACAAAAAATCACACCATTAATAATAATATCAATAGTAATTAAAATTAATATATTTAATATTACTGCTATAGTATTATCCATTATTATTGGAGCTGTAGGGGGTTTAAATAAAACATCCCTTCGTAAATAAATAGCTTATTCATCTATTAGAAATAATGGGTGAATATTAGCAGCAATAATAATAAGAGAAAATTTATGATTACTATACTTCATTATGTACACACTAATAACTATAATAATAACACTTTCAATAAATGCACATAAAATCTTTCATATAAACCAACTAATATCAATAAATGAATCTATATATATAAAATTTATTCTATTAATTAATATATTATCTATTAGAGGGCTTCCACCTATATTAGGGTTTTTACCCAAATGAATAGTAATACAATCATCTATAAATATAAATGAATTAATAATTATAAGTATAATAGTTATATTAACCTTAATCACAATTTATTATTACTTACGTATAATATATACAGCACTTATATTAACAAATTCAGAACCAAAATGAAATAAAATAATTTTAATTAAAAATTATAAACTAATAATGCCTATTACAATTATAACAATAATAGGATTAATTACTATCACTATGGTAATAAGAATCTATTAAGGATTTAAGTTAAATTAAACTATTAACCTTCAAAGTTAAAAATAAAGTAATATATTTAAGCCTTAGTATAAAATACACCTTTAAATTTGCAATTTAAAATCATTAAATGAATATAAAACCAATAGTAAAGAGGTTTAACCGGTAAATAAATTTACAATTTATTGCCTATAAAATCTCAGCCACCTTACTAATGAAACGATGATTCTTTTCAACTAACCATAAAGATATTGGCACCTTATACTTCATTTTAGGAATTTGATCAGGAATAATTGGATTATCAATAAGAATATTAATTCGAATAGAATTAGGAAGAACAGGATCTATTATTGGTAATGATCAAATTTATAATACTATTGTAACAGCTCACGCTTTCGTAATAATTTTTTTTATAGTTATTCCCATTATAATTGGAGGTTTTGGTAATTGATTATTACCAATTATAATTGGAGCTCCTGATATAGCATTTCCAAGTATAAACAACATAAGATTCTGATTATTACCCCAATCATTAACATTACTAATCATAAGAAGAATAGTTGATACAGGAACAGGTACAGGATGAACACTATATCCACCATTAGCAGGATTAACAGGTCACAGAAGAATATCAGTAGATTTAACTATTTTTTCACTACATATAGCAGGAATTTCATCAATCTTAGGCGCTGTAAATTTCATTTCAACAACAATTAATATAAAATCACCAGGAATAACTTTAGAGCAAATACCCCTGTTTGTTTGATCAGTTGTAATCACAGCAATTTTACTACTTCTTTCATTACCTATGCTAGCAGGTGCAATTACAATATTATTAACCGATCGTAAAATCCTTTTTTGACCATTCTTCAATTCTTTTTCAGCTTACTACTATTTTCTGGATTTATAAAATCCTTTTTTGACCATTCTTCAATTCTTTTTCAGCTTACTACTATTTTCTGGATTTATAAAATCCTTTTTTGACCATTCTTTAATTCTTTTTTCAGCTTACTACTATTTTCTGGATTTATAAAATCCTTTTTTGACCATTCTTTAATTCTTTTTTTAGCTTACTACTATTTTTTGGATTTATAAAATCCTTTTTTGACCATTCTTTAATTCTTTTTTCAGCTTACTACTATTTTCTGGATTTATAAAATCCTTTATAATTACTTTTTTACCTCGTTTGATGATGTGTTGAAATATCTTTGTTTAAGGTTTAAATTGTTATTATTTTTTCTTCTAAATTATTAGATGTTGTTGTTGCATCTTAATGTTTACTAAATGAGGTATTGGCACCGGAACAAAATTATATTTATCTTGAAGTATAAAATTGTGGTATTTTGAGGTAATAATGTTTTTTTTTTCAATTAATTATTTAATATATAATAAGATCTTATAATTATATATACCTTAATTTAATATAATAACTTATAATTAAAGAAATAATTAAAGTAAAATAAGAATTTAATATATATGTACACTATTTATTTTATATATTTTAATTAATTAATAATTTATAAAATAATAAGTTAAATATTATAATATAAATGATTTACTATAATATAAATATAAATAAATAAAGATATAATAAATTATTTATATTATAATATCTAAATATTTTATAATACTAACTTAATATAAGGTAAGTAATATTGTGTATAAATTCTTATATACTCTTAATCCCTTACTTTTTTTCTTTTAAATGACAAAAAAATGAAAAAAGTAAGGGAATACTTACATTAATTACTTCTAATTTGAATATTTAATTTAATAATTAAATATTTTGATATTAATTACCTATATTTCATTAAAATTTTATTATATGTTATCCAATATTCATCTATTTATCAATTAAATTATTATTATGTGTACTGTGGCCTAAACTTTAATGTAAAGATGTTGTTGAGCAAGTTAGTTTAGTTTAATTTGTTGTTGTTGTTGCCGTCTAATTATAGTGTTTTAATTATAATTAGTTTTCTTAATGTACTAGGTAGGAACCACTAAAATCTATTCACAATAGGGAATATAACTTAGCCTCAATTAGATTTTTTATTTTTATGAATTCTAATTGGGGCTAGGCATTAATACTTATTAGTTCTAATATTTAATTCTTTATTTTAAGATGTTAGTTTGATTCTGACTATTATATTAATTTTAAGTAATATATACATGTAAGTTTTTGCTATTATTTATTTGATATTTATATTTTGCAGTATTTAATATTAATTATTAAGGTTATTTAGATTTGGGTATTCTTTATATTATTGTAAATGTTTGTGCCAGCATACGCTTTTATACAATAAATATTAATTAATATTATTGGTTATTAAAGTTTATTTTTTATTTGAGTTTAATTTATTATATTTTTAGGTAAAATTTAAATTTTTATTAATCTTGTTAATAGACTCTTTGAAATTTAGAATTTAAACTAGGATTAGATACCCTATTATTCTATATGTTAAATTTGAACCAGGGTAGTATTAGTTATGTTCTTTAAACCTAAAGAATTTGGTGGTGTTTTAGTCTTTTCAGGGGAACCTGCCCCGTAATCGATAATCCCCGATTTAATCTTTCTTAAATTTGCTTTCAGTATGTATACTGCCATTATAAGTTTATTTTATTAGATTTAATTTACTTTTATTTTTATTAGGATTTATTTCAGTTCAAGGTGCAGCTTATGTTATGTGGAGGTGGGTTACAATATTGTTTGAATATATGGATTTGATTTTGAAATTTTTAATGAAGGTGGATTTGTTAGTAATATTATAAATAAATATTTTTTGATTTTGGCTCTAAAATAAGCACATATCGCCCGTCACTCTCAATATATTTGAGATAAGTCGTAACAAAGTAGACGTACTGGAAAGTGTGTCTTGAATGTACAGGACTTAGTTTATAGAAAATAATTCATTTACATTGAGTAGATTTGAATTGCGAAATTTAAGTTTTGATTATTTAATTATTAGTTTACTTTTTATATTATTTTTATAAATTTTAATTAAGATTTTGTTATTTTTTTATGTTTTAGTATTATATTTTGAAAGAATTTTATTTGTTATAGTTTACTTGTACCGTGAGGGTTTCATTTTGTTTTCTTTTAAAGTAAATTTTTTGTTGTACCTTTTGTATCAGGGTAGATTAAATTTTTATTATTTATATATTAATCTCGAATTGATTTGATCTATATTATTATGTTATTTACAAAGGCATATTTATTAATTATAGTAATATAGGTGTGAAATGTTAACCCCAAATCAATATATCTAGTTTTTTAATAATTGAATTTAATTCAGCTATTATTAATTAATAATATTTTTTATTGTTTTATTATTTATTAATAGTAATATTATGGGAGAAAAGCTCTTTAATTTTTTTATAATTTTTATTTTTAAATGTTATGTAGGTTTTATAATATCCATTATTTGTTAGTATTTTATAATTTATTATTTTACATCTTTGATTTATTTTTATTTAATTATTTATTAAAATTATTTAATTAATTTTTTATTATATATAAAAATGATTTAAGTAGTATATTTTCATTTATAGTGTTTATATTTTTGTAAATTTTTATTAAGGAATTAGGCAAAATTATTTATTCGCCTGTTTATCAAAAACATCTTTTCTTGAGTTTTTATATGAGATTTGACCTGCCCAATGAATTTTTTAATGGCCACGGTATTTTCACCGTGCAAAGGTAGCATAATCAAAAGTCTATTAATTGTGGACGTGTATGAATGGTTGGACGAAATATTAACTGTCTCATTATGATATAAGTTGAATTTAAATTTTAAGTTAAAATGCTTAAATTTTTTTAGAGGACGAGAAGATCCTATAGATCTTTATTTATTTTATTTTTAAAGTTTTGATTATATTTTTTTTAGATAAAATTTTATTTTTTGTTGGGGTGACATGGAGAATATTATTAACTCTTTATTTTTTTGTACATTTATTTATGTTTAGTTGACCTTATTTTAATGTTATAAGATATAGATACCTTAGGGATAACAGCGTAATTCTTATTAAGTGTTCAAATCGACATAGGAGATTGCGACCTCGATGTTGGATTAAGATTATAGTTAGGTGTAGATGTTTAACTATTAGGTCTGTTCGACCTTTAAATTCTTACATGATCTCAGTTCAAACTGGTGTGACCCATGTTGGTTTCTATCCTTAAAATGAAATTTTATATTAGTACGAAAAGACCATATCAATCAAAAATTTTGTTATTTTGATTAATATTACTAATTTGGCAGATTTAAGTGCATTAAATTTAGAATTTATTTATATTATTGTTATAATAATTAGTATTGATATTTGTTGATGTTTTTATTTCTATTTTTCTTTTTTTCTTTTGGTTATTTTAGTTTTAGTTGGTGTAGCTTTTTTACTTTATTAGAGCGTAGGATTTTAGGTTATATTCAAATTCGTAAGGGTCCTAATAAGGTTAGATTTTTAGGTATTTTACAACGTTTTTCTGATGCAATTAAATTATTTTCTAAGGAGAATGTATTACCTAATTTTTGTAATTTTATTCCTTATTATTTTTCTCCTGTATTTAATTTATTTCTTTCTTTGGTAAATAATAAATATATTACTATTTATATTACTATTATATTATTTGGTATATTATATATTTTTATTAAATATTATATTTGTTGTTGTTTTACTTATTATATCACTGTTTATAATTATGTTACTTTTGTTAAAAAAGATTGATAGTAGTATTATAATAATAATAAAGATTTTTTTTAGTGGTATGGAGAATATTATGTTTGGTATTAGTCTTGTTATATAAATAAATAATACTATTATACCCCCCACATTTATTAAAAATAGGATATATGAAAATCAGAATGATTTATAAATTATTCCTGTTATTATTGAGATTAAAATTGTTTGTATGATAATTGTTATACCTATTGATAAAGGGTGTTTTATTATTAGGAAGGTTATATTTATTATTATATTTATTATTATTATTATTTTAATACAAAGGGTAGTTTAAAGTTAAAATATTAGTTTTGGGAATTATTGATAGAATGTTGTGTCTTCCTTTGAAGTTTTAAGAAAAAATTATTCATTTTTGATTTACAAGACCAATATTTTATTTAAATTATTAAAACTAGTGTTAATTTATTTTATATTGCCTTTAATTATATTTGTTTGTGGTTTATTAGTATTTTCTTTTAATTATGATCATTTTTTAATTACTTTACTTAGTTTAGAATATATTGTTTTATCTTTATTTTGATTTATTTTTTTGTATATACTTATTAGTATATTTGATATATTTTTTATAATATTAATTCTTACTATGTGAGTTTGTGAAGCAGTTTTGGGTTTATCGTTATTAGTTAGTTTGATTCGTGGTTATGGTAATGATTATTTTTTGTCATTTAATTTACTTCAATGTTAAAATTTATTTTATTTACTTTATTTTTAATACCTCTTTCTTATTTTAGTTGCTGGTAATTAGTACATTTTGGTTTATTTATTTTATTTTAGTTTTACTAGATCTTATTATTTTTGTAATATAAGATATTTTATTGTTTGTGATGTTATTTCCTATTTATTGATTTTATTGAGATTTTTTATTTGTGGTTTAATAATTATGGCTAGTGAATCTATTTATCGATATGATTATTATTCTAATTTATTTATTTATTTTTATTATTTTATTGTTTTTAGTTTTATTAATATCTTTTTCTAGAAATAGTTTTTTTTATTTTATTTATTTTTTGAATCTAGCTTAATCCCTACATTATTTTTAATTTTTGGTTGGGGATATCAACCTGAGCGTCTTCAAGCTGGTATATGTTTTTTATTTTATACTTTATTTTCTTCTTTACCTATATTAGTTTGTATTTTGTACTTTTATAATTTATATGGTAGTTTAAATTTTTCTTTAATTTTTAATTTTGATTATTATTATTTTATTTTTTATTTGTGTATAATTTTTTCATTTTTGGTTAAAATACCAATATTTTTTGTTCATGTTTGATTACCAAAAGCTCATGTTGAAGCTCCTGTTTCTGGGTCTATAATTTTAGCTGGTGTTCTTTTAAAATTAGGTGGTTATGGTGTATTTCGTGTATTTTGTATATTAATTTCTTCGGGTATAATATATAATTATGTTTGAGTTGGTATTAGATTATTAGGTGGTTTTATTTATTAGATTTGTTTGTGTATGGCAGAGTGATTTAAAATCATTAATTTGCTTATTCTTCAGTAATTCGTATAGGATTGGTTTTAGGAGGTATTATGACTTTAAATTGTTGGGGTTTATTTGGTGCTCTCGTTATAATGATTGCTCATGGTTTATGTTCTTCTGGTTTATTTTGTTTAGCTAATATTGTTTATGAACGATTGGGGACTCGTAGATTATTTATTATTAAGTGTTTAATTCATTTTATACCTTCAATGAGTTTGTGATGATTTTTATTAAGATCATATAATATAGCTGCTGCTCCTTCTTTAAATTTAATAGGTGAAATTATATTATTAAATAGAGTTGTTTCTTGAAGAAGAATTAATACATTTGTATTTTTGATTATATCTTTTTTTAGAGCTGCTTATACTTTATATATATACTCTTATAGTCAGCACTGTATAATTTATTCGGGTGTAATTTCTTTTGGTGTTGGTTATTTGCGTGAATATTTATTGTTATTTCTTCATTGATTTCCATTAAATTTAATTATTTTTATAAGTGGATTTATATTTATTTAACTTAAATAGTTTAATTAAAATATCAGCTTGTGGGTCTTGTGATGTATTTTTTTACTTTAAGTTATTCTTTGACGTTATTCTTTATGTAATATTTTATTAATTTATTTAATTATTATTAGATTTTGTTTTCTGTTGGTATTTTATTTATATTAATGATTTAGTTTATTTTGTTGAATATGAACTTTTTATATTTAATGTTACTCAATTATTAATAACATTATTATTTGATTGAATATCATTAATTTTATAAGATTTGTTTTATTTATTTCTTATAGAAAGGATTATATAATAGGTGATATTTTTATTGATCGTTTTATTATTTTAGTTTTGATATTTATTGTTTCTATATTGTTTATAATTATTAGTCCTAATTTAATTAGAATTTTATTAGGTTGGGATGGTTTGGGCTTGGTTCCTTATTGTTTAGTTATTTATTATCAGAATGTTAAGTCTTTTAATGCTGGTATAATTACTGCTTTATCTAATCGCGTGGGTGATAGAATATTATTGATATCAATTGCTTGAATATTTAGATATGGTAGATGAAATTATTTTATATCTATTGATTTTTTTTCTTTTGAATTTGATGTTAAGTTAATTAGATTGTTTATTGTTATTGCAGCTATAACCAAGAGTGCTCAGATTCCATTTTCTCCATGATTACCTGCTGCTATAGCAGCACCTACTCCTGTTTCTTCTTTAGTTCATTCTTCTACATTAGTTACTGCAGGTGTTTATTTATTAATTCGTTTTAATCCTTTATATTTTAATAGAACATTATCAACTTTTTTATTATTTATTTCTTTAATTACTATATTTATATCTGGTTTTTGTCTATCTAAGTCTCATTCTACATCTACGATGTCTTCGGGCACTTCTGAGTTAATGGTAGCTATGGCAAAGTTGTCAACTTCTTCCGAAGTGGTACCAACAACTCGATTGCCGGCACTACCTGCATCGTTAGCTCCAGAACCTACATTCGGGCCACGTCGTGATCACTGCATCACGTCGTGGCCCGAATTGTGGAGTTGTTCCCCCAACACATCAACAGGCCCTGGTAGGGCCGCTGCAAGGTACTCTGATTAGATTATGGGTACTTTCCTTCGTGTCAGAGTGCAACACGTAACGCTGTGGTTTGAACTCACCAGCGGACGATCTCAGTAGCTTCTCTATGGTGGCTTGCAATAATAAATTGTTTGAATTTGTGTTAAAATAATTTGGTACGCAATATTACGTAGAGTGAGAAATGAAGTTCTGGAACTTGTGCAAGAGTAATGTTTTCTATGCAGTATTTTAAATATGAGGGTTTTAGATTTTTACACAGCCACACGGATCAATGGATTGTATCTTCATAATTAGTTTGCCACAAAATGTTTGGACTTGGAAAAACATGCTTTCGTAGGCCATTGAAATGAACCTCTACTGCTGTTGGGTGTATTTTACCAGTAATTTATTTATAAGATCAAGACGGGGCATGGCTCGGATGGGTGTTAACATAGAGTAAGTCTAACTGCATCCAAGGATGGGGGTTGGGGATTGTTTTAGTCTGAGTGAGGCACATTTGGTTACACCCTCCCACCCCCACCCCCTTGGGGGTCGGAAGGCGTCTCAAAGACAAATTACGTCTATGTGGGCCACAAGTGGCCAATCGCTGGACCACAAGTGGCTTACCAACAGTTGGCTAATGATATGTGGTTTACTTACGACAGGTCAGAAGCAGAGAGCCGGAAGTGGTCCGCTTTTGGTTAACTTACGGCGAACTCTGGTTTCGCCAGACATCTACTGACAGTTAAATATCCGTATGTGGTTTACGCGTAAACTTATCATACAACAGTAATCATTCATCATGTGTGCCATATGCATCTGCGGGTGCATTCCGCTTCTTGAATGCCTGTGAATGCCGCATATGGGCTACTTGTTTACAATCGGATATGCACATTTGGGCCAACCATATTTTGCTACTTGGGTACTACATTCACTGTAAACACACATGTACATAATACGCGTCAGCCTAGTTATATTACAGTTGCTGTTGACTTGCTGTGTTTAGAAGCGACTTTCCCAGCTTCTGGTTGTCTAGCTCTAGATTTTACCATACAGTAGCTTGCCAAATGGCTTTGGTTAAGTGCCATACGACAGAATTATGAATGTAGAGCCCTCCCAAGACCTTAAGTCTTAGGCCTTGACAAAGACTGTTATCTGAATGTGTTTGGGATTATAAACGTCTGCGTGTTGTAATTTTTCTTTTAAAATGTGTTTATCATGAGATTCGTATTCCTTAAGACCGAAGTTATATCAACGATAGACGTGTAATATCTGTAAAAAAAAAAAAAAAACTGGAAACTACTTAAGTAAAGGTGGTTGAGATTAATCAAACTTTTTCAGTGCACTCATCTGTACAGAAAAAGTAAATAAATTTGCTACATGTTGCTTAGATAGAGCGAATCGTACGCGAAGATGATATATATAATTTGCATTATAATTTTGTAGTCTGTAATTTAATTTATTATCTAAATATGGAATTTCAGACTGTTATGGAGTATTACTCAGTCAACTCCATAACTCCAGCTGATTGAGCCATGAATACTATTGACATTAATGGATGTGATTCCTGATGAGAGATGTTAACTCATGATGGTATAGGACTGTCCGTTAATTGACAAAATACTGTCAGGATAATAACGGGAACTATACTAAAACATATGGCGGGATTTCTGCGGTCGGCACAGCTGGTCTCTGAAAGCGTGCATCTCAGCTGGTGGGCCCCTTTTTCGGTAAATGCGGTCCTTGTTACTGTTTAAATGTGATGGTTGGTTTGGGCGTAGATATCGCTTAAGGTGCGCCCACACTCGTAACCCTGTACACTTGAATATAAAACATTGTTAGGCCACATTAGCATATTTCTGTTTTAAGCATTCAATATTAAATATCGTTTGGGAAGTTCTCTGCCTCAGCATTGTACTGGGTTTTAATGGACCATAGTAGTGTATATATGCGACTCGGAGGGCAACTGCTGCTGGCTGTTGTGCCGTGGTACCATCCACCACGATGTCACAGACCCGACTGGTGGCCTTGTTTATCTCCACCCTTGCCACTCCCAACCTACAACTGGCCAATCCAGTGACCCACGACACTAGAAATTACTATTAATAAAAATAAATTATTAGCAGTAGAGAATTTCTCGTATAGGCTCGTCAGCATCTATCATCGGAGCCAATGCCAGTGGCAGCCATGTTTTGGCGTCGCCCGTTCGCCACTTCCTTTTTTCCTACAAAATAGACTAAATTTACCTAAAAATGTGACTTTTCCCAAAGTTTCAAAAAAAAAAATCCGTCTAGAAATGACCAATTTTTCCCAACATGTGTACGACAGATAAGCAACTCAGGTGATCTTGGGTCAATGCAAGTGGACCGGTCAGGAATTTTGACCTTAACCTTTGACCAAAAAATCTCTAAAAATGCTATGTTATAATTATTTAAAATTTATTACAAAAAAATTATTTTATAATACTCAAATATCTGGAGGTCACCCTCAACGATACTCATTTTGTTATCTTGTTATGCAATCACAATCTTGGTAGGTGACCCTCATCGTGGTAGGCGACCACCATCTTGTTAGATATCAAACATACACAGTTTTGAATTGAGGTGACCTTGACCCTATGACCTTGAATGACATAAAAACCAACAATTAAGAAAAAATGCATAAGTAATCAAGCATATTACATTACAGAGAATTATGACAATCTTGGAAGTCAATTACAATGACCTTGACCACATTACATTGAATGACCTTGAAAACAAACTCGAGAAAAAATACATTAAAGTCAACAAACATACGATGCTACAGGCTACTATCAACATATTAGAATCCAGTAGCCCTGTCCTTAACCCCATGACCTTCAATGGCCTTGAAAACAAAACTCAAGAAAAATACATAAAATTAATCAAGTATACGACATTACAGACTACTACCATATAGAGCAGGTGACATTGACCTTGGCCCATAACATTGAATGACCTTGAAAACAAAAATCTCGAGAAAAATACACCAAGGTCTAAAACATAGTAAATTAGACTACTGCCACTATCTTGGAAAATAGTGACGTGTATTTTGACCCCATGACTTTGATTGACTTTGAAAACTAAAACTCAAAATGAAATACATGAAAGTTAACAAACATATTATATTACTGAATACTACTACCCACATATTGCTTGCAGGTAAATTTGACAATGACCTCATGACCTTTATGACCTTAAAACAAAAACTAGAGAAAAATACATAACATTCAGCAAATACATTTCATTACAGACTAGAACCACCACATTGGATACAGGTAAACACGACCTTGACGACATAAACTTGAATGACCTTTAAAACAAAATCTAGAGGGAAATTCATAAAATTCAGCAAGCATAGTATGTTGCTGACTACCCCTACCAAATTTTATGCAGGTAACATTGACCTCGACCCATGTGTTCAAAATGCATGTCGGCATAAGAGGGTGGTCTGTATGGAGAATACTTTTCTCGCGACGAAGCGTTATGACATTGGTCCCACCCAATTTGTGCAAGGCGAAATATTGAAAGAACTTACCAAGATCTGCATCGAGAAGTATGGTGGGGGCTCGCCGTTTTACTGCATTGTTCAGTTCCAACTCCAAGTTGTGCATCGACAAATGGCAAACATTGGTGAGATCCGGCTGTAGTTCGTGGCACTTTTATTTCAAAGTGCAAATACAGTTTACCCAGGACGCTATTAAATATACCAAAGGACATAAGATATATGTATTTAAAAGTAATATTATTAAATAAATATCTACTTTTTAGCTTTTGGAGGTAGGACTATATAATTTTATTTTAAAATAGGGGAATTTATTTTAACGTGTGATCGACATGCACCACAATCAACACCACAAACACAATCAGCACCACAAACAGTACCACAAACCCAATCACTACAACAATAATCATCAAAATCATCACCAAAAACAGCACCACCACCTCACGTGATTGGTCAACTGCAATCACACAGCAACTCGGTTAATACCTGATCAATGTCTGCTTAATGTATTGATGGTACTGTACGATTTGTTTAAAGTTAATATGACTTCATATTGCTTGCACGCTCATATTATTAGCAGTAGGGATATAAGATGCTTAGTTTGAAAGCATCTGTCATGAAAGGTAGATTGTCTCTGCCAGCTTCTGCCTCTTCGCATCTAAGTCTCATTCTACATCTACGATGTCTTCGGGCACTTCTGAGTTAATGGTAGCTATGGCAAAGTTGTCAACTTCTTCGGAAGTGTACCAACAACTCGATTGCCGGCACTACCTGCATCGTTAGCTCCAGAACCTACATCTCCAACATGCCTGCCCGAGTCTTTGCCTGAAGCACCACATCGCCATCAGAATCAATTTGTGATAAGGCATTTACTTTCAACTATTATGTATGGCAACATAAGTGTTATATTATGCCACTAATCATTGTTTTATGTCATACTTGTGTGACAGGTGAGGTAAGCAGTTGATCTATAGTAAAAGTTTACTTAAGATATGCAAAATGGCGAAGTGCATTTCTCGTTCAGTACCTCGGTGACAGGTTTACAGCAAGAAGGTCTCATGACTTTTTTTCGAGTTTTTGTTTTCAACAACATTCAAGGTCATAGCGTTAAGGTCAAGGTTACCTGCATCCAATAGGATGGTAGTTGTCGGTAACAAAATATGCTTGTCGAATTCTATACACTTTATCTCGAGTTTTTGTTTTCAACTTAATTCTTGGTTATGTGGTCAAGGCAAGGACACTGACTTTCAATATGGCGCTAGCAGTCTCTTATGTAATATGCTTGTTAATTCTTTTGGGTTTTTATAGAGTTATTGTTTTCAAGATAGTGCAAATATGTGGGATTTCAATTAAGATCACTGCCGTTTAATATGTTTGCAAGTAGTCTGGAAAATCACAGGCTTGCTGACTTTTATGTTTTTCTCTCGAGTTTGGGTTTTCAAGGCCATGAAAGGACATGTGATGGTCACATGCATCCAATGTGATAGATGGGTGATGTCTACCAAAAAGGTGGTCTCCTATCTAGGTGGTGGTCTCCTACCAAAGTCGCAGTCGCCTAGCAAGATGGAGATCGCCTTCGAAGTTGGTGGAAACCAGTCAAGGTGATGTATGCCTCTTAAGATGTCTAAATAGGTATGTAAAGGGGTAAACTTCGGAAATCTAAGTGTTCTTAAAATATTTTCGTAACAATTTTAGTAATAAAGTTTAAGTAATTTTTTAATACTGCATATTTAGGATTTTTTGATATTTTTTTTGGTATTTTTTGGTTTTTTGGAGTCAAAGATCGAAGTCAAAGGTCCTGAATGGCCAGCTTACATTGACCCAAGGTCACTTGGGTCGCTAATGCGCAGTAACTGTTTCAGGAAAAAATGGGACATTTCCGTGGGTGGATTTTGCAAATGGGAATAAATGAAAAATTGCAGTAATTTGTAATGGGAAAGAGGTAAATTTGTAGAAAAAAGGCAAAATATTTAGGGAAATTTAGTCTATTTTGAGGGAAAAAAGGCAATTGTTAAGAAAAAAAGGCAACAATTTTATACGGTTGACATCACAACATGGTGCATCCTGACTCCAGCTCCGATGCCAGATGTCGTTGCACCCAAATATGTATTTCCCAAATACAAATAGTTAAAAAAATATATATATATAAATTCAAAAAGTATCGGCATGATACCTAGACTTTTTAATAATTATATATTTTTGGAGTATCGCTGCAGATCACACTCCCATTAATAAAAAAAAAGGTTCATAAAAGTTATTATATTGTGTTATCACTATGGTACCCAGTGCATAGGGGGGAGTATTGATGACGCCTTCTCCCTCAAAATCCCATAAACCAAAAAAATTATTTTGTTTATTAAAATTTATATAGATTAAATAATTTCAGCCCACCACATCGGATATATACTGATTTTTCTAGAAAAAATACCCGTATACAAAGAAAATGCCCCTCGCTTATCACTACGACCACTGCTTGAATGCCGATCGCATGTAGGAATATTTATCCACGAAATAAAACATGTCCTTCTCCTCTCCACACAGCGAGCCCTCGCTAATATTCGAGACAATACTCCCCTTACACAACCACACCCCCACAACCTACTACAATTACCCACTAGCATATCAAATCCCTTACCAACCAAACACCTCAATGCCTCGGCAACAGACCAACCACCACTCAATTCCCCCCCTACCATCCCATGATATAACACTCACCAACATCACCATACAATCCTAAAATCACGCCTTTCATCAACCAAGAAACTTACATATTCACCAACACCCAAACCATACCAACACTCTCCTCCTCATCTACATCCCCTACACCCTAAACTATCACCACACACTTCCTCACCTACATCTCCCACACACTTAAATTATTACCACTCACCTCCTCACCCTCATCTCACATATTCTTACCAAAACACACCTCATTTAAATTCCCTACACCCAAACTTTAACACCACTCACCACCTCACCAACATCTCCCACACCCTAACCTTACAAACACTCACCTCCACAGCTACATTTCCCACACCCAAACTGTACCACCACTCACATCCTCACCTACATCCCCACACCATGACCTTACCACCACGGAACTCCTCACCTACATCTCCCACATCCTAAAATTATCAATGCACACATTCTCACCTTCATCCCCAAACATATTTACTAACACACTCCTCCCAATTTACACCCCCTACACCCGAACCTTAACACCACTCATTTTCACACCTACATATCCATACCTTGACATTACCATCCCTAACCTCCTTACCTACATCTCATACACACTAACATTACCCATCTTCTCATCATATACATACCCCACACCCTAAACTTACCAATATATACCCCCAGCAATTACACCCCCCACAACCTAACCTTAAAACCACTCACCTCCTCACATATCCCACACCCTAACCTTACCAACACTCACCTCCTCAACTACACACCCCACAATAAAAATATTACCATCACACACCTCCTCAATTACATCCCTTACACCTTATCAACTCCACCACTCGCCTACATCCCCACACCCTTACCTTACCACTAATCTCCTCCTTATCTACATCTCACACACCCTACCATTACCGCAACACACCTCCTCACCTACATCCCCACAGCCTAACTTTACCCCCACACTCTTCCTCATTTACATGCCCCACACCCTAAACTTACCACCACTCACATCCTCACCTCCTCCCCTACAACCCCCACACCCTTAACTTACCAACACTCACCTCCTCATCTACATCCCCCACAACCTTATATTAACATATCGTTACCTACAATGCCAAACCCTAACCATACCACCACTCACCTACTCATCTACATCTCCAACACCCTAAACCTAATACCAATCTCATCCTCATCTACATCACCTACAACCTAACCTTAACACCACTCACCTTCTCGCCTGCATCTTCTATACCCTAACCTTACCAAAACTCACCTCCTGACCTACATCCCCTACACTCTTACCTTAGCACTGCAAACTACATCACCTCCATTCCCCACTCTATAAACTTACTACCAATGACCTCCTCAACTACATCTCCCACACCCCAACCTTACAGCACCCCATCTCCACCCACTTCATCCTACACCCTAATCTTACCGCCACCAAACTACTCTTCAACATCCCCACGACCTAAATTTACCACCACACTCCAGCCCCTCTACATTCCGCACACCCTAAAATTACTAACACTCACATCCTCACCTACATCCCCTATACATTAACAAACCTCTCATCCTTACCTTCATTAACCACACATTATTGCAACCGATCTCCTCATCCTCATACCTTAAACCCTAACCTTACTGGCACACACATCCTCACATACAATCCCGACACACTAATCTTAACACCACTCACATCCACAATCACATCCCATAGATTGTAACCTTACCACCACTCGCCTCATCTACATACCCACTCATAATTTACCACCACTCGCATCCTAATCTATATCCCCCACACCCTAAATTATCACCACTGACATCCTCACATACATACTCAAAACCCTAACATTATTACCACTCACCACCTCACCTACATTCCCAAAACATAAACTTACTACATCTCCCCTCTTAATAAACATCCCTCACACTTACCTTACCACGAATCACATCCACACCTACATCCCTAACACCCTAAACATACCACCACTGTCCTCCTCACCTACATCCCCTACACCATTACGTTACCACTCACATCCTCATGTACATCCCCTACAACCTAAGCTTACCACCACTCCCCTCCACACCATCATACACATACACCCTAAACTTACCAAACACTCACCTCCTCACATAATTCCCGAAACACAAATATTACCACCACTCTCCTCCACATCTAAATCACCCACACCCTAAACTTACGACCACTCACCTACTCACCTACATCCCATAAACCCTAACCTTACCAAAACTGACCTTCTTAGATAAATCCAACACACCCTTATATTACAACCACTCAAATCCCCAAACCGTAACCTTGCCACTATATGCCTCCTCACCTACCTCAGCAAACCCTAAATTTACCACCACACTCCTCATCTACTTCCCCCACACAACCAAACTTACTGCCACTCACCTCATATGCATCCCCTTTACCATAACCATATCACAACTCACCTCCACACCTACATCCCACAAGCCTTACATTACAACCAATAACTTCCTCCCCTACATTCACCTAACCTAACCTTAGTACAACTCACCCCCTCAGTAACCATACCACCACTCAACTTCTCACCTACAACCCTTATACCATAAACTTACTACCACAAACTTCAACACCTACATCTACCTAAACTAACCTCACACCCACTCACCTTCTCACCAAAATACTCCTAACCCTAAACTAACAACTCACCTCTTCATTTACATTCACCACACCTTAAAATTAAAACCACTCATTTCCTTATCTATATCCCCCAAAACCTAACCTTACAACCGCTCACCTCGCCACCAACATCCCCCAAAACCCTTACCTTACAACCCCTCACTTCGTCACCTACATCCACCTAACCTAACATTACTACCACTCACCATCTCACCTACTCGCTCCAAACCTTAATTTGCCACCTCTCACCATCTCAAAAACATCCACCACACCCTAAGCTTACCACCACTCACCTCCTAATCTACTTCCCTCATACCCTATAATTACAACCACAAAATCCTCTACTAAATCTAACTTACCCAACCTTACAACAATTCACAACCTCACCTACATCCCCAAAAAAATAAACTTACAAACTCTCACCTCACCTACATCCCTCACAGCCTAAACTTACAACCACTCACCTCCTCATCTACATCCACCACACCTTAAACTTACAACCACTCACGTCTTCACCTACATCCCTCAAAACCTAAACTTACAACCACCTACCTCCACACCTACATCCACCACACCTTGAACTTACCACCAATTACCTTCTCCCCTACATACCCAATGTCATAAGATTACAACCACACACCTCACCTACATCCCCCAAACCTTAACATTACCACCTCTCACCATCTCAAATACATCCACCAAACCCTAAACATACAACATACAACTTCACTTACATCCACTACACCTTCAACTTAAAACCACTCACTTCTTCAATTATATCCCCCAAAACCCTAGCCTTAAAACCTCTCATTCCTCTCCTAAATCCCCCAAATAATAACCATACCTCTACTTAACTCCTCAACCTCTTCACCCAAAACTCTAACCTTACAACCACTCATCTTCTCAACCTCACCCACCAAACCCTAAACTTACAACCACACACAACCTCACCTACATCCCACACACCCTATAAACTTACCACCACTTACCTCATCACCTACATCCCCAAATCCTAACCTTACAACCACTCACCTCCTCACCAACATTCTGCATACCGTAACCTAACAACTCACCCCTCAACTACATCCCCATCACCATAATCTTAACAACACTCACCTCATCACTAACATCCTGCAAACCGTAACCTTACCCCACCCACATAATCACCTATGTCTCATTAATTCTAATACTATCCCCACACACCGCCACACTCACATAATCTGCATTGTAATCTTACCACTTCAAACCTTGTCAGGTAGATCCCCTACACCCTAACCTTAACAACTCTCCCCTCAGCCACATTCCCTACAACATAATCTTAACACCACTCACCTCCACCCCAACAGACTGCACACTGTAACCATACTACTACACAACCCCCTCACCAATTTTTCATACTTTGAAATCTTCCCACCACTTATCTCCTCACCTACAACCCACACAACCTTAACTAACCATCACTTATCTACTCACCTCCATCACTAATACCTAAAAAACCTTACCATATCTTATATCCTGACATTCATCCTGCACATCATAAATTTAACACCACTCACCTCTTCTAAATCTTTCACACCCAAAACTTACCACCAATCACCTTCTCACCTACATACTTCACACACAAAGCTTTAGCACCACTCACTTAATCACCTAAATCCTGCACACCGTAACCTTACCCCCACTCACCTCCTTACCAATAACACTCAGACCATAAACTTTCCATCACTGACCTCCTCTCCTGCATCCCTCATACCTAAAACCTTACTACCACTCACCTCACCAACATCCCGCACAAAATAATCTTTCCAAATCTCACATCACCTATATCACTCATAACCAAATTTTTTTTAACAAATACCTCCACACCTATATCCCCCTAACCATAACTTTACATCCACTCACTTCCTCACCTACATCCACCTAACCTTAGTACCACTCACCAGCTCACCTACATCACCAACACCCTAACCTAACCACCACTCACCAACACACCTACAGCCCTCATACTCCATAATACTTACAACACACTTCCGCATCTACAACCCCTAAATCCTAACCTTTCAACCACTCACCTTCTCAACTACATCACTCCAAAACCCAATCTTACCACCACACTCCTCATCTACATTCCCCAAACCCTAAACTTTCATCCACTCACTTCCTCACCTACATCTACCTTACCTAATCTTATTACCAATCACAACCTCACCTACCTCACCCACACCCTAACATTACCACAATTCACCACCTCACCTACATCCCTCATACCTTATACTTAACCCCAAGACACCTCCGCATCTACAATCCCAAACCCTTACCTTTCAACTACTCTCCTCCTCACCTACATCCTCCAAACCCTAACCTTACAAATACTCACCTCCTAATGAAGGAGGTGAGTATTTGTATTTCATTATATCACCCCAAAACCTAAACTTACCACCACACTCCTCCTCATGTACATCCACCAAACTGAAACCTTAAAACCGCACACCTCCTCATCTACATCCCACAAAACCTAACCTTACAACCACTTACTTAATAACTTACATCCACCTAAACTTACCTTATACCTCACTACCACCTCACCTACATCCATCAGACCCTAAACTTATAACCATTCACCTCCTCATATACATCCAAAAACACTAACCTTACCACCACTTACCTCCCAAAATATATCCCTCAAAAACCTCTCCTTAAAACCATTCACCTCCTCACCTACAACCACCAAACACAAAACTTACAACTACACACTTCCTCACCTACATCTCTCACAACCCAAACTTACAACAACTCACATCCACAACTATTTCCCTCAAACATAGAACTTACAACCACTCACCTCCTCACATACCTTAAACTTAAAACCAAACACTTAGTCAATTACACCCCCCAGAACTTAACCTTACAACCAATCACCTTCTCACCTACATCCCAAAGCACTAACCTTACCATCACTTACCTCCCAACCTACATCCCTCGAAACCCTCACCTTACAACCATTTCCCTCACCAACAACCACGAAACCCAAAACTTACAACCAAGCATCTCCTCAACAACATCCACCACACATTAAACATACAACCACTCACTTCCTAAACTACAACCCTCACAACCTGAACTTACAACCAATCACCTCCACACCTACATCCTACAAACACAAAACTTACAACCACTCACCTCCTCACCTACATCCACCACAACTTAAATTTACCATCATTGACATCCTCACCTATGCCCCATACATTATAATCTTACCACCACACACCTCCTCACCCACGTCGTCTACATTATAATATTAACCACTACTCACCTCATCATGAAGATCACCCACATCCTAACCTAAACAACTCTCCCACCACCTATAATCCCCTACCCAATAATCTTAACACCACTCATCTCCACACCATCATACTACACACAGTATCCTTACCACCACTCACTTGATCACCTATTTCTCATAATTCGTATTTTCCCACCACTCACCTCTCACCAACATACCACCTCCAAAACCTTAGCAAAACTCACCTCATCACCTATGTCCTCACACCATAACCTTACACCCATTCCATCCCCAACTATACCCTCACACCCAAAACTACCACCATGACATCACCAACATCTCTCACACCAAACCTACCACCACTCACTTTCATCTAAACCCCACCCGTAACCTTACCATCACTTACTCCCTCATATACTTCCCCATACCCAAATCGGAGCTCAATCACCTCCTCACCTACCTCCTCCAAACTTACAAAACAACCACTAACCTCCTCACCTACATCCACTTAACCTAACCATAGTACCATGAACCATCACACACACACTAACTTAACCATCAATCACCTCCCACCTATATCACTCTACCCTAAAGTTAACAATAACTTCATCTAATACCCCAAAACTTACCTTACAATCACTCACCTCGTCATACTCCTGCAAAACCTAAAATTACAACGCCTCACTTCCCTCCCCCTACATCCCCTAAACTCCAATAATTACACCATCATCTCACACACCTCACACAACTAACACTTACCACCACTCTCACCTTATCACCATTCTCAACCCCCTAAATTGTATCAATACTACCTCTCACCACATCCTACCAAACCCTAAATACCACCACTATCCTCCTATTACCATCCCATACCTTAACATGTCACATCCTTAAATCCCCAACCTAAACACCACCATCACATCACCACACTGCACCCCATAACCCTAACCTTACCACCACTTACCTCTCATCTAACATCCCCCACACCTAACCTACACAATCACCTCTCCCTAATACTTCCCCAACCTAAACATCACACCTCCTCACCTACTCCCCAAACTTACATCCACCACCAACCCTACTAACTGCCATCACTCACATCCACACCTACCTCCCAAAATCCTTACCTACACCATCACTTCACCCAATTAACTAACAACTTACAACCAATCACTCCCCCTACTCCTCAACCTAATTACAACCTCACCTCCTAACTACACCCCACCCTACCTACAACCCACACTCCTAATACCCCAAACTAAACTTACCTCACTCCCCCTAACCCATACCTAAATCCATATTACTCCCACCCCCACCCCCAAAACTAACTTACACACTACCTCTCAAACCCCACCAACAACCCCCTAATCCCCACAACCTAACTCACCCACCAACCTATTCCAATTAAACAAAACCCCATTCAACCTACCTCATCATCTATCTCAAAAAATTCCCAACTTATTCCTCCCTACATCCCCACACATAAATTTACCACCTACATCCTCCTACCACACTCATCCTATAACATCTCACCACCTCACCTACAATTTACATCCCCACACAAACCTACACTATTCACACTTACCACAACCTACATCCAACACCTAAATTACCCCCACTCACTCCCTCCACCCTACTTCCTCCTACCCTGACCTCACTCACCCCTCTACCTAGCCAACCTTACTCTTTCCCCACCAACTTCCCAACCTCACCCTCAAATACTCCACACCCCTACCAACTCTCACCCCACATTCCCTAATCTACACACACTTACATCAACAATAAAACCATCACCTCTCACCACACATCTAACAACTTAAAAACCCTTACAACCAACTCACCCTTCACCTACATTCCCCAAACCTAACTTACAAACCTCTCCCCTCAACTACATCCCCACACCTTAAATCCAACACCCAATCACTCCTCACCTAACTCCCTTCCAAACCTACACCTAAAACCTACCACTACCTCCTCACCCATCCCTAACCTACCTACCATACCCACCACCCAAACTTAACTTACAACATCACTCCTCACTATCACCAACCTAATTTCACAACTCTCACTAACCCCAAATTAACTTACAACATCACTTCCACTACATCTCAAACCTAAACTTACAACATCACTCCAACCTACACCCCAAACTAACTTACAACCACTCACCTCCTCACCTAATCCTCACACCGTAACCTTAACTCACCCCTCACTACATCCGATACACCATATAATAACAAAATCACCTCGCACTAACACTGCAACCGTAACCATACCACCACTCACCTCCTCACAATGTCCCATACATTGTTACCTACCAACACCTCCTCACCCCCATTTACATGTAAACTTACCAACTCACCCTCAGTAATCACCCCACCTAAGTAACAACTTCCCCTCACTACATCCCCACAACATAATCTTAACACCACTTATCCACATAACATCAGCACACCCTAACTACCCCACATCACCTCCCAACTATCCCCAACACCCTAAACGATACCACCACTCACTTCCTCACTATACATCCCACACACTTAAACTTACACCACTCACCTCCTATCACATACCTCTCAAAAACCTACTGCCACTAACCACCTCACCTTCACCCCTACAATCTAACTTTACCTAAACATACACCACTCACTTCCTCACCAACATCCTCCAAACTCTAAATTACAACCACTCACCTCCTCACCCACTTCCATCAAACCTAACCTTTCAACCACCACTTCCACACAAACATCATATACAAACATTACAAGCACTCACCTCCTAACCTACACCCCCCAAACCCTAAACTTACAACCACTTACCACCTCACCTACATCCCAAAACACTAACATTAGAAACACGCACCTCATCATCTACATCCACCAAACCCTAAATTACAACCACTCACTTCCTCACTACATCCCCACAACCTAAACTTACAACCACTCACCTCCACACCTATTTTCCCCAAACTTAAACATACAACCTCATATCCTCCCGCATCCTTCATAACAAAAAAAATTACCACATCTTATATCCTCGCATACATCCTGCACACCATAAATTTACCACCACTCACCTCCTCGCCTACATCTCTCACACACTAAAATAAACACCACTCACCTTCTCACCTACATACTTCATACCCAAAACCTTAGCACTACTCACTTCATCACCTACATCCCACACACTGTAATATTACCCACACTCACGTCCTCACCTACATCCCTCTCACCCACTGACATCCTCACCTGCATCAGCCACATGCTTATCTTACTACAACTCACTTCCTCGCATACATCTCCCACATAGTAATCTTACAACTACACAACTCCTCACCTACATCCCCCACATCCTAACCTTACCACCACTCACTTCCTCACCTACAAACTCCACACCCTAACCTAACAACCACTCACCTCCTCAGCCGTATCCCCTACACCATAACCGAGCCTGTGTCATATTAACCGACCTTTGTTTGGAAAAGGGAGGGCTGATGATGCTGTTCTGAGCCTGTGATGTCATGGGCGGCCTTGGTTTGGAAATGGGAGTGCGGAGGGTGTTGCCTTATTTTAGTAGTGTCCGGGCAGAGGGGGCTACGCCGAGCGGCGACATCATGGTAAACCTTGGTTTGGTAGCGTACATGCTGCCTTATTTTGATAGTGGCTTGGGGAGGGGGCCGCACCGAGCCTGTGATGTCATGGCCAGCATTGGTTTGTAAAATGGAGTGTAGAGGCTGTTACTCTGTGCCTGTCGCATCATGGTGGGCCTTATATTGGTGGCAGGAGGGCAGGGGTGCCGCGCCATGCCTGTGTCAGCATGGCGGGCCTTTATTTTATAGCATGAGGGCAGAACGGGCTACGCCGAACCTGAATATCATGGCCGACATTGGATTAGTAGTGAACGGGCGGAAAAGCACACGCCGAGCCTGTGATGTCATAGCCAGCCTCCGTAAGGGTGTTTTGCCATGCCTGTGGCAACATAGCAGATTTTAATTTGGTAGCAAAAGAAGAATGGGGTCACACCGAGCCTGTTATATCATGGCCGGCCTTAGTTTGGTAACGTACGGGCAGAGGAGTACGCGCCGATCCTGTGATATCATGGCTGGTCTTGGTTTGGTAGCTGGTTGGTGGATGCTATTGCACCATGCCAGTGGCGTCATGAAGTACATTATTTTGGAAGCGGTAGGGTGGAAGGGGCTGCGCAGAGTCTGTGATATCATGGCCGGACTTGGTTTGGAAGTGGATGTATAGAAGGTGTTGCTCCATGCCTATGACATCATGGCGGTCGTTTGGAAACGGGAGAGCGGAGGATGCCATGCCGATCCTGTGATGTCATGGACTCCTTTGGTTGGGAAACTGGAGGACGGAGGGTTTTGAGCCATGCCTGTGGCATCATGGCGGGCCTTATTTTGGTAGCGGAAGGGCGGAGTGAGCTACGCCAAGCCTGTGACATTATGCCGGCCTTAGTTTGAATGCGGGTGTGCAGATTGATCCGCCCCAATCGTGGGACGTAAGGCCTTCCTTGGTTTGGAAGCGGGTTGCAGTGGCAACTGTGCCATCCCTGTGATGCCATGGCTAGATATGATTTATAAGCGGGAGGGTGGAGAGTCTTTGCTGTGCCTGTGGCATCATGGCAGGCCTTATTTTGCTATCGGGAAGGTGGAGGAGGCCGCGCCGAGCCTGTGATGTCTTGGCCAGCCTTGGTTTGGAAGCTGGAGGGCGGAGGGTATTTCGCCGTGCCTGTCGCATCATGGCAGGCCTTATTTTGGAAGTGGGAGTGTGAAGGGGACCGCACCGAGCCTGTGATATGGCTGGCCTTGGTTTGGAAGCCGGAGGGCGGAGGTTGATGCGCAGTAACTTTTGCATCATGGCAGGCCTTATTTTGGTATCATGATGGCAGAGGGGTCTGCGCCGAACCTGCCATGTCATGTCATGTCCGGCATTGGATTAGAAGTAAGTGGGCCGAGGGTGTTGCACCAAGCCTGTGATTTCATGGCCGGCCTTGGTTTGGAAGAGGGAGGGTGGAGGGTGTTGCGGTCTTCCTGTGGCATCATGTCAGGCCTTATTTTGTTATCGGGAAGGTGGAGGAGGCCGCACCAAGCCTGTGATGTGTTGGCCGGCATTGGTCTGGAAGCAGGAGGGTGGAGGGTATTTCGCCGTGCCTGTCGCATCATGGCAGGCCTTATTTTTAAAGCGGGAGGGTGGAGGGTACCGCGCCGAGCATGTGTTGTCATGGCTGGCCTTTGTTTCTAAGTGGATGGGCGGAGGGAACTGTGCCAAGCCTGTGATGAAATACCCATCCTTGGTTTGCAATAAGATTGCAGAGGGTATTGGGTCGTGCCTGCGGCATCATTTGCAGGCCTTACTTTGTAAGCGGGAGGGCAAAGTGGGGGTGCGCTAAGCCTGTGATGTCATGGGCAGCCTTGGTATGGAAGCAGGTGGGCAGAGAGGTTCATGCCGGACCTGCGATGACATAGCTGGCCTTGGTTTTCTAAGTGGGTGGGCAGAGGGTGTCTGCCATGCCTCTTTCATAATGTGGCATTATGACGGGCCTTATTATGGTAGCAGTTGGGTGGAGGGGGCCGTGCCGATCCTGTGATGAGATGGCTGGCCATGGTTTTCTAAGCAGGTAGGCAGAGGAGGCTGCGCAGAGCATGTGATGTATTGGCTGGCGTTGCTTTGGAAGCGGGTGTGCGGAGGGTGTTGTGCCATGCCTGTGGGAAC
Organism: Dryococelus australis; assembly: GCA_029891345.1. Lineage (NCBI taxonomy): Eukaryota > Metazoa > Arthropoda > Insecta > Phasmatodea > Phasmatidae > Dryococelus > Dryococelus australis. The sequence continues at coordinate 177,740,066 of CM056995.1, forward strand.
ATAGCAGGACTTATTTTGGTAGTGGGATGGCGAAGGATGAAGTGCCGAGCCTGTGATGTCATGTTCTTCATTGGTTAGGAAAATGGAGGGTGGACAGTGTTAAGCATTGCCTGTGGCATCATGGTGGGCCTTATATTGGTAGCAGTAACATGTAGGGGGCCGCACCGAGCCTGTGATGTCATGGCTGGCCTTGGTTTGGAAGCGGGTGTGAAGAGGGATCCGTGCTATCCCTGTGATGCCATGGCTGGCCTTGGGTTGGAAGTGGTTGGATGGATGGTGTTGGGCCGTGCCTGTGGCAAACATTGCAGGCCTTATTTTGGTAGCTGGAAGGCAGAGGGAGCCACACCGAACTTGGGATATCGTGGCCGGCCTTGGTTGAGTAGCGCACGGGTAAAGGAGCACCCGCCGAGCCTGTGATGTCATGGCTGGCTTGGTTTGGAAGCAGGTTGATTGAGGGTATTGCACTGTCCTAGTAGCATCATAACATGCCTTATTTTGAAAGCGGGAGGGCGGATAGGGCCACGCCGAACCTGTCATTTCGTGGGCGACATTGGTATGTAAGAAGGTGGGCGGAGGGGGTCATGCTGACCCTGTGATGGCATGGATGGCCTTGATTTGTAAGTGGGAGGGCGGAGGTGGTTCGCACCGAGCCTGTGACGTCATGCTTGGCCTTGGTTTGGAAGCAGGTTGGCGGAGGGGACTACACCGAGCCTGTGATTTCATGGCCGGCATTGGTTTAGAAGCCGGAGGGCAATGGGTATTGCGTCTTGCCTGTGGCGTCATGGCGGGCCTTATTTTGGAATCAGAAGGCGGAGGGGCCCGCGCCGAGCCTGTGATGTCATGGCCAGCCTTGGTTTGGAAGCAGGTGGGTGGAAGAGGCCACGTGATGTCATAACTGGCCTTGGTTTGGAAGCCGGGGGGCAGATTGTATTGCGCCATGCCTGTGGAGTCGTGGCGAGCGTTGGTTTGGTATAGGGTGGGCGGAGGGAGCCTTACTGAGCCTGTGACATGGCGGACGATACCACAGTCAGCTGTTACTACCCCATAGTCGGTATTAATAAACTTTTGAACGGTACCCTAATCTCCATATCACAACAGTGCCGATATTGCAACAAAATGTGTGCTCTCGGCTACACATCGCGCAACATGAAAATAGAAAACGGTTTTAATAACGCATTGTGTGCAATTTTGTGCGGTAATAATTGCCATATGCATATATCTCAAAACTTGAAGTGCTCTGTTCCTTTTCATACGGAGAAACAGCATGTGTTTTTCTCTATTTCCTGCTACTGCAAAGTAGACTTTTCAGAGGAGACGAGGGGGCTACAGATATTACAAGCGACATAAATTGTGTGGTACACTTGGATACTACAAAATAAGCACTCGCTAAAATCGCACGCGAAATTAACGTACTTCTGAATAATTAAGAATGTACATATATGTGGAAACTAATGCCACTCTGACTCCAGCTGCGATGAAAAGGAACCTTGAGGAATAAAAAGTGTCTGCGCGGAAAAAGAGAAAACGTAATGAACTGATTTATCAGATCCCCAATTTTTTCATGCATCACTACAGCGACTTTCCTACAAGTGACGTAGAAGACAATAACAGCAGCTACATATTTCTCGATGATTTATAATGTAATAGTTTATGTACTCAGACTTATCATAACTTTGCAAAGATGTTGATACATCTCGCATATTTATTATTTGTCTTCTAAAATTTTAAATGTATATTTACGAGTGAAGCCATTATCTATTTAATACAAACTGCATACATCTGAGAATTGACACCTTCTGGCCGTACTTGTAATTAAGGGATATGGGGGTTTATGGTTGAGATTGATAGGGGACTGTAGCCAGAGAGTTTAATGAAGGGGTTGTAGCCAGAGGTAGATTGGCAGAAGATTACCTGGAATAAAGGCGGGCTATTATTGTAGCAGCTGACATTATACAAGTACACGAAAGCTACGCTGAAAGAGCGGAGGGAGCGGAGCTGTTTAAACTCTTAATCAAAAGTTTAAAGAGAACCATACTAAGTTACTGAATGGTTAGGGTTTGTCCCACCTCGTGTTGAGTCCCATGGCTGTTATACTGATTCGGGGTTATGATGGACGGCGCAGCAAGCTCCTGGGATCATTCATTCTGGTCGGCGTCACTACGGAGAAAGACGCCACCTGCCACCCAGTAACTCCAGATATTCGCGTCGCATGTTGCAATCCGCCCTGCCTGCTGATTTGGGGGGGGGGGGGGTTTCTGCTTACCAGCGTTTGGCGAGGCACTCTTCGTTTGCAGCAATGCCGTTCCAGGCCTGCACTTAAATGACAGGGCAGGCTCAGGCGACGATGTAATTGAAGGCGTGTACACGCACATATAACGATATTTACATACACATGTGTTGTGTTTATTGAATCTTTCCTTACTCTTTCTCTGTAAAAATTATTAAGGTAGTGCTCAATGTACCAGGCCATGAAGACTATTTGACTAATGTACACAAGTGCACAAATAGGTATATTATTCAGTTTGAGGTATTAAGTTGTTCTGATGTAATTTAAAATTGAACGAGTTCAGTTTGTTGCCTGATTTATGTTTGACGTCTGATTAAGTTGGGATTGAGGTTTGATATAGTCCAGTCAGATTATTGGTTGGATTGACATTGCTGTGAGGTTGATTTTATGTCTGTCTGAGGTCGGTTTGAGGTCAGTTGAATGTCAGTTTCAGCTCGGTTTGAGGACTCTCCGATGCATGCGCGAGATATGTTTGAGGTCTGTGACCGTGGTGATTAGGGTTAGAATAAAATATTCTGAAACACCTTCTTAAATATTTTTGTCTGTGGTAAGCTAAGTTGATTTATTAGCAAGGGTATATATATATACCCTATATATATATATAGATTTTTTGTTGATCTGACAATGCTTATTAGAGGTCTTTCAGTATAGTGTGACGTATTGACTTGTTCTGTCAAATGTTACCTACGACATGAATTTTGTGGATTTGTATCTAGTGCTTACTTAATAAAATATAAAATTTTCATATTGCATAAGAACACAAAGAAATGAGACATTGCTAAGCAGGTTGCATAGTGATGTGTTTCTCACGGAGAGAATGTCGCAGCTAAGACACCAGGTGTATAGTGTAGGTGCGGCTGATAGAGAAAAGAGATGTCTCACAGTTGTGTTGGCAATCCAGTCCTGGGAGCCATAGAGCAGAAAAGTGGGTACAGTGAGGCGAGACAGCTGGTACTCTGGTGTCTCCCACAGTGACAGTGAAGGTGGCAACATGCTGTTGTCGTACTGCCGGAACTTGCCTGCACATAGGTCACCACTGCTCCATCATACTCTACATACCACGTGGCACTGCAAACATATTCTAACATGTAGTTGCCAGTTCGCTGATCTACATAAGACTCGCTCTCGTAAGACAGACATACCCACATCGCCTGTGGTCTCTGAGTGGAGTGATTCTGTATCTCTCTTTGTGCGATGTGCTGATTACAGTGGCGTCCCGGGAATAAAGAATAATCACACATCTACTTTGTGCGCCTGTCCTCGCAGACTTGGTGAGTATTCGCAATGGTTATGCACATTTCGCTCTACTCTTTGCCTTCAATGGTACACCAAAGTTAGTTAATTAATGTTTTTTGAACAGAAAAATTTAATTATAAATTTATTCATGCCTACTCCTGTATATATTTTGCCGTCATTTTGGTGCGAATCCCAGCAAGAAAAAAATGGGTTTTTTCTTTTGTAGCAGCTCAATGTCATAATTTACAAACCAGTGTTTCTGAAACACAACAATTAATTATATCTAAAATCGTACAAAACAGAATGTTGCAAAATTGTATGTCAATACTTCGGGGAAACATTTCTCGCATTTGGAGGATGCAAAGATATTATGTCAACATAGTTCTGCAAACGCTTCGTTTCTTCACTACATCCAGTAATACATAACGTACAGTGTATGGCCCGCGGGATGGCTCATGTTACTGTGGAATGCTTTTCCATGATACGTGACACCACACACTACGATACTACACTTAGAGCAGTAGGAATTGCAAAGAATTAGTTACACATGTGTGAAAGCTTATTGTCGGCACCAAAGGAAATGTTCAAAATGCCTTCCTTCAGCACGAACACATGCATCAACCTACCATTTCATGGACAGCCCGATGCCTTTATGAATCCCTGGAAAATCCATTATTGTTTTGCAACCTGCCACAACACGGTAACGAAGGGTGCCCATATCGTCCACTGGGGTTGCATACACAAGTGTATTTAAATGTCCCCACAAATAAAAGACTAGTGGATTCAAATCAGGGCTCCTCTGGGGCTGGTATGGGGTTGCCAATTACAGCTGTGATAGCATTCCACAGCAATATGATCCAGCCCACGTGCCATATACGGTACGTTATGTATTATGGGCTGTAGTAAAGAAACTAAGTGTTTGCGGAACTATGTTCACATACCATTTTTTCATCCTCTACATGTGAAAACTGTTTCCCCAAAGTATTGTCATGCATATTTGCAACACTATATAACAAGGAAAGGGTCAATTTGTCTATTGGCCTGAATGTAAGTTCTTTAGGGAATTTCATAAATACACACACATCCAAAAGAACAATTATTCATTTAATTTTGATTATTAATTTTTTTTTGTTTACGTGAAAACGGCAATCACAGTGCATTTCACTATTTTCTTTAGTTCAATTTATTTTACTATCGCTATTTATTTAGCTACTATTAACATTCCAGTATCTCGGAAACAGAAGAATTGTGATTTCGACTGTAACCATACTTCAAATATTTGTATAACATATTAATTTTATTCATATAACATGTGTTAGATAGTTTGACAGTTATTCGGGTTATAAGCAAAATAAATAAAAAAAATTCTAACTATATTTTTTAACAAGCAAGTTATTCAAGAAGTGTTGCCGCCACTCACAGCGCCTATTCCTTACACCATTTAAAGCAAAGTATATAATGTAAATGTGGGTAATATTCCCAATATTTACAGAGTAATTCAACAACCAGCATACCCACCCTGCAGTGGAAATAAGTTTGCCACACTGTATCAACATCAATGTGTGATGTGATGTCCTACACGATCAGCTGATTGGGTCATTCATTTTCCCGCAAACGCTTCACTGCCGCTGTTATTTCAGAATATCCCTTTAGCATTGAGAGTTCGTATGATCTTCCAGCACGATGATACACCTCCTCACTTCCACTGTGCTGAGGTTCAACACTTAAATGTGCCTTTTCCTGAGAGATGGGTAGGACAAGGTGGTTTTCACCCCTGGGTTCCTCAATTGCCAGATATATCCCCCAATGTATTGCATAGGGGTATCGATGAAGGCTATTGTTTACCAAGAGGCTGCAAAAACACGTGAGGAACTACATGCACATATCATGCATGCAGCTACAGAAATAAGACAGCCTTGTGCAGTAACATAGAGAAACACGTGCTGTTCATAAGCGTGCGGCCAAATATATGGAAGTACACGGAAAACATTTTTAACATTTTTCTAAGCTGCTTAGATGCAATTGTGCTTTTCAACTGTAAACCATATGGTCTGATGTTACATCACTGTTTTTACTCCTGAAAATGTTATTGTTTTTTAGTCATTTATAATATGTTTCGAATTAATTGAAATATTGGGAATAGGGCCTACATTTATGACATATCTTGCTCCAAATGATGTAAGGAATAGGTCCTGTGAGTAGAGGTAACTCCTCATAAATAATATATATATACATTATAAATCGGAATCAGTAGATATCTACTGATTGCCAGTTGAAACTGCTCCATCCGGAATCAGTACAAAAGAAAACTATTAATCTCTTCAGTTAAATGAAATCCACAAATACAAAAAGTAGACAATCAGCCATTTATTATATATTAATAAAAAACACAAGGATTAAAAACCGTGCATTACGGTTTGAAAGAAATATAATACAATTATTTTGTTGCAAAACTAAATTATCACATCTACAAGGAAATTTTGGAAGTAATTGGTATCGAACCACCACCCCAGAACGCAACAAACTCTCTTGTTTTGGCTGACGTTCTACGAACTCTGCTACTTTGCCACTGAAATAAACGGTCTCGTATTTGCGTGGTACCATAAACTTGCAATGGCGAACGGCTGCAAGTTCCGTAATGTGGAAGTACTTCATGTTGTCGAAATATACACATATTATGTGAACGTACACATCTTTGTATAGCTCGAAAGTCATTCTAAGTTAAGTGTAGTTCAGATTGTGTGCTTTAAAATAGAAATAAAGTGGTTTTAACAGTATTGCTTCCTCATTACTTGATATGTTAACTTGCAGGCCACAAAACTTTTATTGGGGAAAATCTACATTTCTTATTGAATCACCGTACTTTAGAGTCAATAAAATTATCACTGATCTATCTGTCACTAAAATAACAATTTATATCAGTAGTGTCTCGTTGCATTGTAAAACGGGGGATACTAGTGGACATCGATAACCTCGTACATAAACCAGAATATTTATTATTTAAAGCACAGAATCCGAACTAAACTAAACATAGATTGACTTTCGAACTTTGCAAAGACATAGTAGGTACTTGCACAGAATATCTATATATTTCGACAACAAGAAATACTTTCACATCACGAATCTTAGAGCAATATTTGAACTAGGTTTCTACTGCTTGAATTATCATATTTCTTTTAACTGATGAATTAGTGATATTTTTTCTACAGATTCCGGATGGAGCAGTTTCAACTGGCATTCAGTAAAAAATAACTGATGCCGATTTAAAGTGTATGCTACGCGTAAGAGAGTAAAACTGTTTTAAGTTAAAAAATTCTGCAATCACATACCCGAATACTTTCAGTATGTACCACAATGATTTGACAGTAGTTTCCTGTTTGTCCCTACGCATGTAGCAAGCCACAGTCGGCTTTCTGTAGCTTTACAGCTAGCACTGCTGAATGATTGCTGACACTGAATACTTATAGTTTACACAAATGGCCATGTTACGGCTGACTGCTGACAACGGTCACTTGCATACCATCAATGGCACGTTAATGGTATGTTGATAGAAAGTAAACTCATGGTTGAGAGTAGGTGAAATACTAATGGCCCATAAATGACTTAACAAATGTATTCTAGCAATTGCTGCACATAATCTATACGTACTGCTGGTGAAAGTGTGGGTAACCATCTGTAGACCATTTTATGGCTGTGAAGTGGTACATTGATGGGCCATTGCTCGTGCAATTTGGCTTATTATAGGAAGTTTTATGGCTCCCACTCTTCGCAGATAGCTTTTTCAAACTACTTACTTACGTACATGTTAATTTGTGTGTTTGTCTAATATAATCAGAGTTAATATAGTACTAAAGCTAGATTATTTGTAAAATATAGTGCTGGAACTATATATGTTAAAATGCTGTGAATACAGTATTCGGCTGTGACTTCGTGACAGGTATTGAATAATTTGACATATAAAATAATTTAAATGCACGACTATGTATAATTAAAATTTGATGTTTATCGAACAACATTTAGAAAGTTAACATTGAAGGGCTTTTGTTGCGTCACATCACTTTAATATTCATAAAGACCGACTGCATTTAAAGACAGATGGATAAAATCCAGGTTACGTACATACTGCGAATTACATAAAAGGCAATGTTTTATTTTAATATCCCGATTCGTTTAGGAAGTTTCCTCTCAACGACAATATTTTTTTTGTTTATCTACATCTTTTTTAAAAGCTGATTTGTTCGCATGGTAAACTTTAAGACTATGAAATAATTAGTGTATTTTATATAATATTACTAATTGTTAAGAATTAAAGTCCAAATATATTCTTAGTTAGTTCAAGTTAACATACGAATACACAGTGGTGTAATGCTTACCACGCTAGGCCGTCACTGCAAGAGTCATAAGCTGGCACCCCATCCCCTCCGCCAGTAAGCATAAGATTTCCATATTGTGTAATATATGCAATAGTGAAGTAAACGAAATTTAAAAACAATAAAAATTAGAGAATTAAAAAAATAATTTATTACTTTTAGGATATAGTGTTCAGCATATGGTAGAAGCATGGATACCCATCAGTAGGTCATCTGGTGGCTGTGAAATGGTACATTGATGGACCATTGCTGTTGTAAAAATATGGGCCATGCTTGGGCCATTTATGTTCACCACACCTGGGCCAGCTATGGGCAGAGTATGGATAGTTAGTAGTGCCACTTCAGGATCAGCAGTGGTGCTGGGTGAATTCCAGCTGTTGGCCAAAATTTTGCCGGCTAGGCATCCGACTATAAACCATAAATGGGACGTATGTGTTTTGCTACATGGGTAGTTGACATTGTGACTGCCCTTCATACTAAGCAACAGTTTATTTCTTTACAAAAAATACAGCATTATCAGTTGCAATATTTACTTGTCTTCTCGCACAATGCTGCCATGAGCCTACGTAGGATACTACAGAGATATCCGATGTTCGTTCACTAAACTAAAGTCAAATATATTAATTTAAAGTTCAATAACTTTGCTCCTTTTAGTGTTACTTTAAATGGGGTAAGTGTTGTTTAGACACTTTAACAGGTATTGTGTCGGTACATGTAGAAGTTCTGAGTAAAGTACAACTTAATGCATTATACATCACCACCATCAAAAAACGTTACGGCAATGCATAATTATACTTAAAGGCTGCCCCATCTGCAAACAAAAATGCCTACAAATGGTCTTAATTTACACATAATGTCCAACGAACTCCGGTTGATAGTTCTGTTGAAATGAGTGCCGAATTTCGAGGTCCTGTCTGGTAGTGGCCCGGGCAATAAAAACTGGCTGTCAGAGCTTGACATGTAGAATGACGCAGTGACCACGAAGCAGAGGCAACATGACGAAGCGGCAGGAAGCAGAACCACAAACCTCTTCACTCTCCTTTTTACGGGAGGAAGTTTAGTTGCAGACGCGATTACATTGTGAAGGAACTTGTTACCATGTAGCAGTGAAAGTCAGGTAAGCTACACTCTGGGCAGCCACACTCCTCAACTAACAGGCTTTATTATCCAGCATTCTCTTAAAAGTTTTCTATATTTTGTAGTTCATTATGTGATGCTGGTGGACGAGTCTGCATCCACTATTAATCTACTACTACACAATTTAGCGCCGCTAATTGTGATATTAAATTGCGCTTTAAACACTCTACATATAAGACAAATAAAAAATCTGAAATAGGTTGTTGATCTTTACCGACGCATTAACTATAACTGTAGTAAATAAAGCCAAATTTAATCTATGCTCAGAAATGTCCTCAATACACTTTATGTAGGAAATATAATATTATGCATGTCTTATAAGTAAAGACTGTTCACGATAAAGTGAGCTCTATTGAAATCAACCTAAGAAAGTTGGTGACCCTGCCTGCATGTATTTTAACGGACGCACTGAGTGGTAATGAAGGAGAGAAAGTAATTTCATAGCTTAAAGTCGAATAAAAAGTGTTAGAAAAAAATGTGTAATGTCTTTATTTATTTCTATCGCTTTCTGATTGTTTTATGCACGAAGGTGTAAAAATTACCAGTTTTCTATAATAATTACTTTTCTAATAATTCCACATATTCGCTTGACCTACGCATAAATAAAATTGAGGCCTATGGCAGCGTTAATTTTACATAAGGGGGAAGATTACACAACACGCATACAAGTTTATCTAAAGCAAGTCTTTAAAAAGTGCTCATTTTACCGTAAACAGCTTATATTAGCCTATATGAATGTTACTTCAGGCACAGAACTTCAGGAGAAGGATTCAGGAATCAGGATTCGTCCGCATCTTCTATGGCATCACCTCGTAATCTGTGATTCCGGTGGCTGGTAGCCATATTTCCGACAAAATCACTTGTTTTACCCTAAAATTCACTTCAGAAATCAATTATATAACCCAAAAAAAAAAAACACTTTTCCCCCTCACCATTGCTTTTTTTTCCCAATTCTCTGAAATATCTTAAAATTTGTAAAAATCAAAGTGACAGCCCCCAATGTGTCTAATTGATTCCTCATTGTCTAAGGTATCTGAGGAATCGATTAAATAATTTTTTAAGATTTATATTAAAAATATACTTTTATAATAAAAAAATTTATTGGCGTAAATATTTAGTGCTATATATCACCGGAACCGTCTTTTAAATATGTATACGATCGTTGTCATATCAATTAAGGAACCCAAATTCAGGACAATCATATTGGATTCAAGAGGTATTCCCCTACCCCATCTCCCTCCTTAAAAACACAATACTGCCACCCCACCCCACCTTAACAACACTCCTTACGCGCACTTCAACCCCTACACAATCTCACCACCCTCTAAAACCCCCTCTGCCTATTCCCCCGCCCTTCACTGTCCGAAAAAACCATATTTTATAAAAGTATCTAACAATTAATGCGATTTATATCACTGCCCCAAACATCGCCGGAAATTATGAGAGTATCAATACATTCAGCCCCCTCTCCTCAATCAAACCACTCCCCAGAACTCACGTCACAATACCATGAACCTCCCCAAGGCATGTCATCCCACTTTCTTATTGCACCTAGTAACATATAAAAAAGAAATACAAATTCCCATTGTGGTACGAAGATTTCAAACCACATTCTGTCGAAAAGTAGTCGGGTGTTCTAACCACTAAGCTACTTAAGCAGCGATAAGAAAGGATGCCCAAATCTAATAAAAATGCAACCAATCGAAAAGGCGGTATTTCGTCATACTATTACATAATACATCAAACTTTTTGATACACTTATTTTTTAAATTTATTTTCTTTCGGTGCATTTATAGTTCACAGCCACATTTATTGTAGAGGTTTTTCATATTAATTTCATAGTATTTATCATTTTACAAAATGTAAATTTAAGGAATGTATAAAATATTGTTCGTTATTTTCAGACGGCTTCTCAATCTTTTGTGCCTAAACTCACATGGATTATCTTTTATTCGTGTTAAAAAATATTACAGCAAACCATGTTTTTCACAGGTCGGCTCATAAGCAAGCGAATATGCACAAGCTTATAGGTATAATTCGCGAACACTTAACATTTAGAAGGCAGGCTCGTAAAATTCAGTTTGCAAGTAGCATTTCTAGATTCAGATTTGTATGTATTTATGTATTTAAAAGTGCGTTATAATCATAGTGATTAGTAAAATAAAAAATATTTATATTTTCATTATAGCATTTTTCAACGAAGTCTTTTTATAACAGGATGGTTACGATATAGGGTTGAATATAAAATATTTTTATTTATTTATTATAATATATTACTACAAAGACACTCGAAAATATTCATATTCGTTCATGCACAGATCATAAACTTTTACATCAGACAACCAACCAGGCCATCTAACTTGTTGCGAAATTCCTCAAAAATATCCCCCTAATTCATTTGTTCGCCTTACAGAATTCAGCTGATTTTATTCTCTGAGTATGGCATAATACTTCATATACTACCGTAGCCCTCCCCCGCACAGGTTCGCATGATTTTTATATAACACAGAATCTGTAATCGATTGTATAGACCACTGAATAAATATGTTGTTCAGAGAACCAGAATAGAATGTATAAAAAGTAATACACATTGTAATGTATACATAAATTTAATTTATTTACTTATTTTGTTCATTCCATCTTTCTAATTACTTCGTACATTCAATCGTTACATTTTTCAGAAGATTGCAAATAATGGATAGTAGCCAACAGTCTCATCTGATATAACCCCGATCCTTCAGTTCAACGATGACTGAATATATCTCAACAACGCGTGAAATATCCCCAAGTTTTTCAGATCAGTCAAATATCTAATTCTATCGACAAGTTCATACGGATCTTCGGGAATTATGTAACGAGCGTCGTAAAAGTCGTCTGCATTTTTCACGCCACTTGTGGAAGGAAACTAGTTAGTGAAATGCATGGGAATGTTGAAAGAATCATCACCCTTCTCATCAGATACTTTATTATCACTGTGATGTAAAATATACTCTTGCAGACTGATACTTGCATGTGATCACTTAATGCCTGCATGCGATTGGCCAGCTGCTGTCACGCGGCAACTTGGTTATTGGCTGGTCGATGTCGCACGGTATTTAAAAGGCAAAGAATTAAAACAAATTGCATTGAATAGTGTTGTATGGTGTGCCATTTTACTGTAAGTACAACTATAAATATAAATTTAAAAAATCTGAAATTAGAAAACGTAAAATATTTAATAAATAATATCTATTTTATAAATAATGTAGTTATTCAAAGTACAGCATCAATAAAGTATGTATACCGATGATTGGAAAAATAAAATTTTTAATTCGATTGAAAATACATATTTTCGAAATGAAAATGGTATAAAACAAAATATGAGTGCAGACAACTTGGCTGATTGCTAAATCGATGGAATAAGCGTATACACGACAACTTGCCTTATATTAAAAAGCCTCGTTTGTGCCCACAAAAGGTCTTCTTTCATACAATTTACATGTAAAATTATGGAAGCACTTCGAGAACCCACATACTGGTTCGCCCCAGAAGAAAACACGCAGGTACTATCATATATACATATATAATTAAAGTGCGTACATAATTATACATATAATACTTCAATAATTTTATATTTCTATATGTACGTATTCATACAAACATATTAATACAATATATTCTTATGTAGATACCTTTTTAAATATTTTGCGGACATTGACCAGCCAATTACCTAAATGCCACGTGATTGCAGCTGGCCAATCTCATGTAGGCATTTAGACATCACATACAGGAGTCAGTCTGCAGAAACAGTCTTTCCATCAATCTCTCCAGCAATCTTTTCATAAATCTCGCAATCTTTATCAATGAATAAGCACCACAATGAGCTCCAGAATCGCTCAAAATGCTTTAAAATCAGGGGTCATTTATCGGTCATTAGGTGTCATTTGGGGAGCAGGAGGGTTCATTTAGGTGTAATTTGCAGAGTAGAAGGGGTCATTTAGAGGTTATTTGTGGGGCAGCAGGGATAAATAAGGGGTCATTTTGTTACGATTGCAACACGAACCTCGCACTGCGCTCATGCGAAAGGCGGTCAACCTGCAGTCTACTCAGGGACTTGTTCAGCACAAGTAGCATTGCCTAAGCATACTCTAACGGCAAAAACCTGCTAGGGGGGTCACAGTAATTATTGTCTGGCTTATACAGCAGAATGGCCATCGGCTCACGACCACAACTCCGCCCATGCAGCAAGTGCTTGCCTCGCCAAACTGCGTCCCACACATCCGCAAAGCATGTTCCTAGAGTTGTCCAGCAGAGCATGTATAAAGTTACTGAAATCACTTCATATGCACCACAGTTTGGCAGTAACATAAGGAATTAACATTTTGCTCCTTATAATTAGTTACCAACCCCGTTCGTCATTCTTGTCAGCATAGTGTACCACAATACTAATTAAACAAGATCTTACAACCTTCAGTTCCCACCCCATCCCTACATCCCTGAAAAAATATACACAGGTCGGCACATACTTTGATAGATAGCATTTTAAATTTCTATCACTTAGTTCTATAAATGTGTATATTCTCTGAGCAACTCCGAAATTACAAAGGATCCATCCACCCACACATTGTACATGTACACTTGTCATCATTGGTTTATAAAAATTAATAAATATCTACTTAAAGCTGCCGTTGCCATTGAAAAAACTGACCAAGGTTGTATCATATTTTGCACAAATATGACTGATCCTTAAGACTGTTTATTACGGAGTTATAGATTTACATACAAATGCAAACTCTTGAAAAAAGTGTGTCTTTGTATTAATTAAGTAGAATTGTAGTGATAAATAACTGTATCTACTTATTGTTTCGTAAAAAATACAAGATTCAATAACGTTTGAAATCCATGTTCATTGCAAGTAAGGATTCATATTAAATAAAGTTGCATAAAAAGGAAGTATTTTTACTATGTCAATGTTTATTGTAAGTATGTGTTCATATTACATAAAGGTGAATAACGAGTAAGTGTTCATAGTAAATCACTATTCATTTAAATACTTTACGCATATGATAATCCTTTTATTCATTAAAAGGGAGCAACTTTAAATTCAACATCAAGACAATGTATCATTAGGACAGTTTTATGTGACCATTCTAACGGTAAATTTTTTTTCTCTCTCTCAACATTTACGTACACTCAATGTATTGAATTTACATCGTTTCACCCCAGGAGTCATTTCTTTTCTTACTCCATAAAATCTTTCGTTGTCACCCTAATCTCTCACCCCACTCACCCCTGCACACCTCTACAACAAGGTGACACAACGGATTGCCGACCACAGCCAGTCCCATCTACTGTTTCAGATTCCGGCAGCACGGTTGGCCACACCTAATTTCCACAATCACTAGAAGAAGCCACTGCATCCATTTCACATGCCTTCGGTCTCTGTCTCTCTCTCTCTCTCTCTCTCTCTCTCTCTCTCTCTTTGCCTTGGCACCATTGGTACAGGAAGAAAAGCGGCATTTGCCTCGACTTCACATTTCTCAATGCCCAACAAGCGTTCCGCCCGGGAAACTTGATGTTCCATATACATTTATCACGGACTAGCTCAATATTTCCTCACTCTTAATCCAAAAATTTCTATTTTCGCTGACTAGAGGAGTGCTGTTACCATTGCTACGCCAGCCACACGTTGCGCTCAGCTGCAGCCTACTCATGGAATGTGTCTGAGCGAGCAGGACTGTAACACTACGAAAGCAGAATATATTAGCACAAACCTGCGAGTGGGGCGGGGCCACAGTAATAAGGTCTGGATGACAAAGAAGAATGGCCATTGACCAATGACCACAACTTCGCCAACCCCGAGCTATCGGCGAAAAGGAAGAGTTAGCAATTTAATAACCCATAGGGCGCGGGAAGAGAGGTCTATTGATGTGAACCAGGAAACGAGGTCTGCGACATGAGGGGACACAAGAAGGCTGGGCAGCGATCTCCTCCTCTTCCGGGGTTAGTTGACAAGGAGGTCAGCGATGCGAGGTGAACATAAGAAGGCTGAGCAGAGATCTCCTGCTATCCCTAAGTTAGTTGAGAAGGTCAGCGATGCTAAGTGAACACAAGAAGGCTGAGCAGCTATCTCCTACTGTCCCGGGGTTAGTTAAAAAGGAAGTCAGCTATGCGAAACGGACATAAGAAGAATGAGCAGCGATCTCCTGCTCTTACGAGGTTAGTTGACAAGGAGTTCTGCGATGTGAGGCGGACACAAGAAGACTGAGCAACGATCTCCTGCTCTTCCGGGGTTAGGTGACAAGGTCAGCGATGTGAGTCAGACGCAACAAGGCTGAGCAGCGATCTCCTGCTCTTCTGGTGTTAGTTGATAAGGAGGTCAGCAATGAGAAGGGAACACAACAACGCTGAACAGCGATCTCCTGCTCTCCCGGGATTAGTTGATAAGGTTGTCTCCGATGCGAGGCGGACACAACAAGGCTGAGCAGCGATCTCCTGTTCTCCCCGGGGCAGTTGACAAGGATGTCAGCGATGCGAGGCGGACACAAGAAGACTGAGAAGCGATCTCATGCTCTCCCGGCGATTGTTCAAGAGGTCAGCGATTCGAAACGGACACAAGAAGACTGAGCAGCGATCTCGTGCTCTTCCGGTGTTAGTTAACAAGGTCAGCGATGTGAGGCGGACACAAAAAGACTGAATAGCGATCTCCTGCTCTCCTGGGGTATTTGACAAGGAATTCAGCTACGCAAGGAAGACAGAAGAAGTCTGAGCAGCTATTCTGCTCTCCTGGGGTTAGTTGACAAGGTCAGCAACGTGAAATGGTCTCTAAAAAGTTGATCAGCGATCACCTGCTCTTCCGGGGTTAGTTGACAAGGTGGTCTGCGATGCGAGGCGGACACAAGAAGACTGAGCAGCGATCTCTTGCTCTCCTGGGGTAAGTTGAAAAGGACGTCAGCGATGCGAGGTGGACACAAGAAGGCTGAGCAAAGATCTCCTGCTCTCCCAGGGTTAGTTGACAAGGTCAGCGATGCGATGTGGACACAAGAAGGCTGAGGAAAATCTCCTGCTATCCCAGGGTTAGTTGACAAGATCAGCGAAGCGAGGTAAGCTGAGCAGCGATCTCCTGTTTTACCGGAGTTATTTGACAAGGAGATCAGCGATGCTAGGCGAACAAGGAAATGCTGAGCAGCAATCTCCTGCTCTCCCAGTGTTAAGTTACAAGTAATTCAGCGATGCGAGGTGGACACAAGAAGGCTGAGCAGCGATCTCCTGTTCTCCCAGGGTTAGTTGACAAGGAATTCAAGGACGTGAGGCTGACACAAGAAGGCAGAGCTGCGATCTCCTGCTCTCCCAGGGTTAGTTGACAAGGAATTCAGCGACGCGGGGCGGACACAAGAAGGCTGAGCAAAGATCATCTGCTCTCCTGGGGTTAGTTGACATGGAGGTCAGCGATGCTAGGTGAACACAAGAAGGCAGAGCAGCTATCTCCTGCTGTCCCGGGGTTAGTTAAAAAGGAAGTTGGCGATGCGAAACGGACACAAGAAGATTGAGCAACGATCTCCTGCTCTCCCGGGGTTAGTTGACAAGGAGGTCAGCGATGTGAGTCGGACGTAACAAGGCTGAGCAGCGATCTCCTGTTCTTCTGGTGTTAGTTGACAAGGTCAGCAATGAGAACACAACAACGCTGAACAGCGATCTCCTGGTCTCCCGGGATTAGTTGACAAGGTGGTCTCCGATGCGAGGCGGACACAAGAAGCCTTAGCAGCGTTCTCCTGCTCTCCCGGGGTTAATTTACAAGGTGTTCAGCGATGCAAGGCGGACACAACAAGGCTGAGCAACGATCTCCTGTTCTCCCTGGGGCAGTTGACAAGGGTGTCAGCGATGGAAGGCGGACACAAGAAGACTGAGCAGCGACCTCCTGTTCTCCTGGGGTTAGTTGACATGGAGGTCCGCAATGTGATTGCACACAACAAAGCTGAACAGCGATCTTATGCTCTCTAATGGTTGGTTGACAAGGTCTGCGATGCGAGGCGAACACATGAAGGCTGAGCAACGATCTTATGCACTCCTGGGGTTAGTTGACAAGGTCAGCAATATGAAGTGGACACAAGAAGGCTGAATAGCGATCCCCTGCTCTACCGGGTTTAGTTTGCAAGAAATTCAGGGACGCGAAGCGGACACAAAGAGGCAGAGCTGCGATCTCCTGCTCTCCCAGGGTTAGTTGACAAGGAATTTAGCGACGCGAGGCGGACACAAGAAGGCTGAGCAAAGATCTCTGCTCTCCGGGTTTAGTTTACATGGAGGTCAGCGATGCAGTGGACACAAGAAACTGTGCAGCGATCTCCTGGTCTCCCGTGTTTAGTTTACAAGAAATTCAGTGACGCGAAGTGGTCACAACTGGGCTAGCAGCGATCTCCTGCTCTTCCGGACTTAATTGACAAGATCAGCAATATTATTTGGACACAAGAATGCCTAGCACCGATCTCCTGCTCTCCCGGGATTTGTTGACAGATGCCAGCAAAGTGAAGTGGACACAATAAGGCTGACCAGGAATCTTCTGCTCTCCCGCGTTTAGTTGACAAAGACGACTGCGATCGGAGGCGGACACAAGAATGGCACAGCAGCGATCACTTGCTCTCCTGGGCTTAATTCACAAGGACTTCAGCTACACGAGGATGAGATAAGAAGGCTGAGCAGCGATTTCCTGGTCTTTTAGGGTTAGTTGACAAGGAGGTCAGCGATGAGAGGTGTAAACAAGAAGGCTTATCAGCGATCTCCTGCTCTCCCAGGGCGAGTTGACTTGGAATTCAGCGACGCGAGGCGGACACAAGAATGTTGAGCAGCGATCTCCTGCTCTCCCAGGGTGAGTTGACAAGGAATTCAGCGATGCGAGGTGGACACAAGAAGGATGAGCAAAGATCTCGTGCTCTCCCGTGTTTAGCTGACAAGGAGGTTAGCAATGCAAAGTGGACACAACAAGGCTGAATAGCGATCTCCTGCTCTCCTGGGGTATTAGATAAGGAATTCAGCTACGCAAGGAAGACAGAAGTCTGGGCAACGATTTCCTGCTCTCCTGGGGTTAGTTGACAAGGTCAGCAACGTGAAATGGTCTCTACAAAGTTGATCAGCGATCACCTGCTCTTCCGAGGTTAGTTGACAAGGTGGTCTGCGATGCGAGATGGACACAAGAAGACTGAGCAGCGCAAACCCACTCCACCCAAGACTTGCTCCTAGTGAATCAAATTAACGCGAAATAACCCAATTCAACCCAAAATAACCACAAATAACATAAATCTACTCCAAAATACACACGCAACTCATTTGCACATACTAAGCCCAGTAACTGCAAAACTCCGTAACATTAAACTTTACAAGCAAAACTATACACATGTAAAATATATCAATATATCATACAACACAAATGAACAAATCTACATCATTTGCCCTCCAATACTCATTCACACATATTTAATCTAAAGTATGATGATATAAAAAAGAAAAAAGCCTTACCAAGTTTCCATTTTACTAATTCACTATACAAATAATTTAAAACTAAATTAAGATCCAAATAATACACACTTGTCTTACTCCAATCGTGTTATCTCATACTACATATAGCAATCAAAACTTGTTTGTTTCATAAAAACCCCTTAATGAAAGAATGTTTGTTAAGATGTGCTCTTTTTAACACTAAATTCGATCCTTCTAGGATACATAAGTCTTATCTGAATAACAGGTATTTACGCTATTAAACTTTTTTTTAATCGCGCAAAAAGCTTAAATGTTGTTTAAATGTAATTATATTCATCTACATTAAAAAAACGTCAAAATTCAAGCATACATACTGATTTAGGCAAAACTTCAACCTAAACACAGACATAGCCAGTTATACTAACATATTCTTTGTTTCAAATCCCAAATGAGTTAAATACGCATACGTGAATTACTGTGTGCGATATTTTTTAAACCCACTTATTTTAAACATTATGTATATAATTTATATTCCATTGCAAATTATTGTTCTTTTTATCTGCCTCAAGGAATGCTAATTTAATATAGTGTCATAACACAAATGCTAAGTACTCATTACTCAACAAACATCAATTTTACATAAAGCAAGTCACTGCATTATAGGCTGTTTACGGTAAAGTGAGCACTTTTTAAGGCCCTTCTTAATTTTTCCTTTCATCCTATTTTTTTCATATTCCTGCTGATTTTAAATATAAACATTGCTTTGTGACGAACAAACACAGTGTATACATTACACCACCTTCAAAGTTTAATGCCTGATGCTACAATACGATATATTTATTTGTGGTTAAAGCATGTTGGAAGAGCCTTAAAAAGTGCACACTTTACCATGAACGACCTATAACTAACTTACCCTATTATAACCAAAAACATTTCAATATGTTTAATTATTCTAGGAAGGCTGTTTCTAAAAGTCTAAAAAATTCTCGTAAGCTTCCGAAAAATATCATATTTAATTGTTTTATATACAGCTTAATATTTTGAGAAATTAAAAAAATGGTCCCCCTCGTGATAGGTTAGGATTACATTGGGAGCGTTGAGCACAAACATTATCATACACTTTAGCACATTAAAAATTACTACAAACTGAAAATTCCGATCTTGCAGCAGCCTTGAGATTTGTTGACGATGTTGTGATCACACTTGATAAACTTAGGGGAAATACACAAGAGTTCAATGGTATTTACAAAGCCTTTTTTTTATGTTAGAAAAAGTGGGGGAGGAAATCAGGATTCCCCTTATAGTCGCAAGGTCAGTTCACAGAGCTAATGTTCATACGGATTCTACTGAAATACATTTCAAGAAGAACTTATACCTACCTTTTGTTGATCATGTCAGGCCTTAGCTAAAAGAGGGGTTCCAAAAGTACAAGTCTCTCATAACAGCCATACAAAAAATTATCACAGCTCACAGCAATGATGAAATTAAAGAAGAGTTGGGGATCTGTGGTGAATTTTACAAGACCATTTTACCCGAGCACAGCACATTTGATGCAGAGTTTTCTATTTGGAAAAATGCATTGGACACATTTGCAGTTTGTGACAAAACTTTGTTTACAAATGTGAAAAAGTTACTGCAAGTTATAGCGACACTTCCGGTGTCAACGGCAACTCCAGAACTGACTTTTTCAACCATAAGGATACTGAAGACTTATTTAAGAAAGTCTATGGGCGAGACGAGATTATCTGCGCTAGCATTTATTTCAGTGCACCGCAGTATACAGGTGAAAACAGAAGATGTTGTCTCAAGGTATCTGAAAATACCCAGGTGCATTTCTGTTTCACTTTGATTTCACTTTTGTTCTTGTATAATTCCTTACATTTGCAGTTTCAAATTTTTTTATTCTTATTTGATATTGTATTTTTAAAAAGTCCGGTAACTGTTTAGTAATTTGATTTTTATCTGCCTTTAATGTTTAAGTTTAAGAAGTGAATCCTACTTAACATTATTATTTTACCTTTCATAAGCATATTAATAGAGTTAGTTTCCCAGATCGCTGTAAACTGTGAGTGTAATTTAGATTTAATTTAATATGTCCTATAGTTCGTAACTTTTACACATTACTTTTTCTCATTTGAGAACTCAGTATTAATTTAAGACCATTTTTTACTTTAAAATGTGACATTTGTGGTAAAATCATACTTTCGTTGTTGTAAATTGTTAGTGTTATTAGCTGACTAAATCTCAGTTCACTGGCTGTGTTTTACGTAGTCAAATCATTATAAAGTATAACCATGCTGCACTATGTGTGAGAAGAAATATTCCAACACACGCTTATGTGCAAGACAGTTACAAAAAAGTTGGAATTAATGTTAAGTATTTAATTATGTAAGAAATAGTAAGTACAGCTTAACCATAAGTGTGTTTCTGTGTGTTAATACTGTACATTACAAATGCATAGTGTTGCATTGTTAAAACGTTTTTTTTATATCGATGTATAACCTGTCTTGTGGATTTTGAAATTACGATTAGTTACATGTTAAGAACTATTTTTATTTATAGCCTTTGCTGTTTACGAGTTACATGACTGTAATAATAATTGTCACCAATTTTGAATGGATATTATAGAATCAGAGACTCAAAATAGAGGTGAAAGTTTATTTAATACTGAGTATGGGGAGATTGTTCAACCGCTCTCTACCCCCTCCGCCCCCCGAAAAAAATTTCTTGGCACGCCCATGGGTGGAGTTAGCATTGGGTAGAGTCAACACTGTGTGGATTTAGTCTCCTGTGTGAACATGTGTGGATTCTGTATGTGATATATAAGTGTGTAAGGTGTATATGAAATAAAATGCATATTGTATAGTGATTTTGTATTAATATATGTTAATAAATTTAAAAAATAATATTTTATTACCTTATATCTTACCCGCCCTGTTATAAATTAACTTCGTTTAAGAAAGACTATAATGCAATTGTTATTATTTTTTAATTTAGCGTTTCACTATTATTATAAATTAGTTTTACATATGTAAATACATACATGCTTGAAGCGATAGCTGCAAATTTAATTTTACAAACCTGCTTTTAGTAGTTCGCAAATTATATTCGCCTAAATATATACACTATTTACCAAAAAGTAATTGGGCACCTGTCCACAATGTTTGCTCGGTGATTATCACCCCGTTAGAATCTCGTAGGGCCACCTCTTGTGGCTATAACAGCAGTCACACTGTCTGGCATGCTCTCTACGAGGATTCGTCGCCATTCCTCTTGCAGCCATTCCATGAGTTGAGCAATGGATTTTGGCCGCGCCTGATGAGCCCTTACCCGGCGATCCAATTCGTCCCAAAGATGTTCTATAAGGTTGAGTTCGGGGCTCTGGGTGGGCCAGTCCGATCGGCGAACATTGTTGTCGGCGTACCACTGCATAGTATCCCTTGAAACATGTCACCTGTCATTCTCATCCTGGAAATAACACTGGTCCGTTCCGTAAAAACGCCACAATGTTTGGAGCATTCCATTACCCAGAATGTTACAATAGGCCTCTGTGTTCATGCTACCACGGACAAACACCAGCGGTCCTGCGCCCGCAGGCCGTGAAACACAAATCAACTGACGTACTGAATTACCTATCTACACCGGTGCCAAATTTTTTTTTGTAGATAGTGTACTTATAAATATTCGCTCGTTTAAGAGTTCGCCTGTGAAAAAATGTTGTTTGCTACATAATTATTTTCAATGTATATAAGAAAAAACAGTGTGGGATTAGGAACATATGATTATTACCCCAACTGAAAATAACATTTTTATTACATTACATAATGTTTAAAAAAATTAAATTTTATGAATTTTAACAGAATAAAACTCTCAATAAAATGTGTCCATAAGTCGTAAATGCACTGATTGAAAATAAATATAATAATGTAACAAAATCTTTACCACACTAGTGTAACTGTATGACTGAATGCAGCATTTTCGGTTGATTACATTTATATAAGATTTAAACATTCTTACTTATCGTTAATTAAGAAGTTTACTGGTTAGAGCGTCCGACTCGTGTTCGAGAGGATTGTGGGTTGAAACACCTGTATCTCCATGAGAATTTTTAATTTTTTTTAATGTTTCCCGTTTTCTCGGTAAAGTTAAAGATTAGATAATATAAATTTAGTTAATAGATTTTTCTTAAAAATGCCTTTTGGGTACATTCGTATCCTTTTGTTTGTTTGTTTGTTTTTTTTTTTTTTTAACATTTAGGGATTTTTCTAGTGTTAAATAACAAAATTTGTATTTAAAAAATTGTAATTATTCATTAATTCATATACTCCTAAATCTATGGACGTTTTACGATTGATTTTACAAGACTGGCCAACTGCCTGACCCTAAGATTGGTTTGAGAAATGTGCTGGGTAGCGAGAAGGGAGAGGCTAAAGGTGGTTGTCGACCCTTGTCACAGTTTACAAATAACTGCATAAAAGTTTGAACACTTCAATTTTTAGAAAAGGAACAGCAATATGCGGAAAGGCAAACTACCTACAAAAGACTAACAATATTCAAATTTATATAAAAAAACAGGCACTGATAAATTGTGATCACAACGAAAACAAATCATAAATAGTGCATGCGATTGGTAAAATTAATTAAAATGCATAACAAGTTTCGGAACACCAAAGGAAAAAAATTACCATTTATATAGCGAACCTCGGCTCCATTACAAAATAATTTAATTTACAAAGATCCAAAATTTACTTCACCAATAAAACAACTAAAATTTACTATCCTTTCTTGACTCAGCATTAGTCACAGTACCCATTTAACCTTAAAATACTACAGAAAGGAGAGCAGCGAGAATTGCTCATCAAAGCCTCCATTTGCAATAAAATAATGTTAAAATCTATTAAAATAGTTACCGTGGGGGACAGTTTTTTTTTACCCGTCAAAGCTCCAACCGATAAAATCTTTACAAGAGGAACAAAAAACCTTTAAAAAGATGAAGTCGTGCAAACAGTG
Source organism: Dryococelus australis (assembly GCA_029891345.1). Classification (NCBI taxonomy): domain Eukaryota; kingdom Metazoa; phylum Arthropoda; class Insecta; order Phasmatodea; family Phasmatidae; genus Dryococelus; species Dryococelus australis. Next base: position 177,763,556 of record CM056995.1, read on the forward strand.
AAATAGTAAAATTTGTTTAAAATTTGGCAGCGAACAAGGACGAACACAACACACTAAAATATTACACCCAGTAACGCGACACCATAGTTAAACCACGACGTAATTTGGAAGGGCAGCCGAAGCCAAAATTTTAGACTAGTTCTACTGTACACCCAAGGTTCAACACTACTTGCCACACAAATCACTAATTAATTTTAAATATTATACCGCAAACGTAACATTTTCCACGACTCACTGTTACTGTAAGTGCCCCATCGCTCTTTAGCATAACTATGAAAATGTCAGCTCGAAAACATGGTAGCGGTGTTTGACTTCTACTAACCGAGGTGTAGTGTAACTAAGCCATCAGGAACCAACATAGATCTTGCAGGCGTAGGGTAGCGGTGTAATGTAGCAGACGTCTGAAGGTGTAAAGCGGACAGAGATAGGCTATACAAGGCATTAAATATACTAATACGACCAATAAAAAATGACACACGAAGGGGAAAGCAGAAGTCAGAGAGGGTGAACCATGAGGACAGAGGAGGGGGTTCGAGCCAAACAGAGAGTATACCACTGCACATAATTAGATGGTGCTGATAAACTTAATGCAATAGCAATAACATGGCAATGGCAACCCCAAAACCTGTGGCATGGGAACAAATCTCTCAAAGTCCAAATAAATGTCGGTAAATAGTACACATCGTTCACAGAAGAAACCAAACATAGAAACTTGATCGCAAAGTGCAGTAGAAACACAAGAATAGAATAGCAGTTTACAGTTAATAGGTTGATATAAAACACAGAATTATTTATGTCAATGTCCATTTGCCACATCTTCAAAAAGAGGGAGTGAACAGATCCATCATCTTACAGTCTCTGAAGACGGTGAACAACCAAGAACCAGAAGGCATTGCAGCGCCAAGAGAGCCAGCTTCTTCTCGGGCACAAAGCAACAGCACCATACAGGCCCCAGGGGGTTTGCAGTAGACGTAACCTGCAAGGACTAAACCTCTCCAGTCTGCAGATGCGACCAGCTCTCCAAACAGTAGAGGTCCCCGTAACAGGGTGGTCTCAGTACGACTCGGTCGGAGAGCAGGAAAAAATAAGTGACAAGGGATTAATAATAAGAAAAACCAACTTAAATAACAAAGGAACAAAGGTAAGGATACCAACATGTGCTTACAAAATAACCAGACTGGGCCGCAAGTAGATATACACTATGGACAATTGTCACCCAATTACATAGCACGTAAACCCTTAAATGTGATACATGAGCATTTCTGGAGGGATGCCAGCTGTGGAATACAAGAATTACAGTAATTTACCCAAAAAATTTTGAAACCTTAAAGGGACCATAAAATGTGTGTATTAATTTGCCCATCAAATCCTTTCCCAAATCTGGCAAAGGTAAAATTCTTTCCAAGGACCAGGTGCCTAATCTTTAAATTAACAGGCAATCTACCCTGGTTCATTTTATCAATGACCTGTGGCTTTGCAGCCTCGAGCCTATGGTGGATTTCCTCCAGCAGACAATCACGGCCAGCATCACCAAGTGGCTAGGGAAAAGGCAGTATGATCCAGATGTTTAGTAAGGGATGATAGAGATGACAACCAAGGAAAAGGAGAGAAGGTAGAACTCCCGTGGAATCGTGGATTGCACTTTTAAGACCTATATCAATAAAATATAGGTCCTGGTCCCACTTGGTATGGTACTGATTGTAAAATATGTTTAAAGAGGCCATTAAATTGATGTTAAACCTTACTACTTGAATTCCCTTCGGATAATAAGTGCTAGAGGTAAAATGTTTGATCGCCTAATGAAAACGCATACGCTTGAAAATATTTAAGGTAAAGCTGTTAGTATTATCGGTAACAATTTGGACTGGGGTGCTAAAAATTTCCAAATCTGATCACTAATTGCCTTCACTAAAGAAGAAACCTTAGTGTTATTGAGTTGCAACATAATAACAAATTTAGAGGACATGTCCAATAAAATCAAATCACACACATTGCCATTTTTAGATCTTACAAGGCGTCCAAAAATCTTTACGTGTACAACACTCCAAGGAGCCTGTAGAACCTGTGTGACCACCTACCCAATGTTGGTGTGCCGAGCTTGTTTGCACTTCTGATATAAGTCGTATGACCACACACATTCCGAAACGTCGCCCTTTAAGATAGGCCAGGTAAATTGAACCACAATCTTAGTAAAGGTCTTACTTATACCCAAATGCTCACGAAATACCGAATCATAAAAGTATGAAAGAACCATGGGCCTTAACAATTCCAGAACAAAAAATATTGCGAGCACATTCAGATTTCGCAAGGGGGGGGGGGACAAGGCACCACTCTCCTCCACATAGGAAAGCACCGCTCCAGCACTTAAATCCATTTTAACCGGGTTGCAAAAGTGGTTGTTTGCCTGGACCTGGGGCAATTTAACAAAAAAACTCAGTGTAGCCCTGTATGAAGGCGCAGAGATTTCTTGGTGTCAAGAACATTTTCCCCTTGGAAGTCTGGAGGATCGCACATCCTAGAAAGGGTGTCTACTACTTGATTATCAGAAAGGGTCTCTACTACTTGATTATCAGAATCGTGAACATGATGGCCTTTAAAGCAGAAATATGACAAATACAATATTCATCTACATAATATACCCAGCTGTTGAGGGTGGTTCAAAACCTAGCTCAGTGCCTAATTATACATATACAGATCACACTCATTGTGCTACTGGACACACAATATTAATTTTTCTAACCCAAATGTGCAAGCAAAGGTTTCCTTCTCTCATATACCCAACTTGAATTTTGGTTCAGTGTGGCTACGAGTAGCAAAGGCAATAATAACTATACCAATATTGGTCCATTGACTCAGAACAGTGCCTAAAGCCAGCAACGATGTATCGAACTGCACTACAAACAAGCGGGAAAAGTACAGTAGGTGTGGTACTGGAGGGGAAGGCCACTTCTGTTTCAACACAGTAGAAGCCGATTCCTGCCCCTGACCCCCCTAACACATTACTCCCTTTTTTCAAAAAAATTATGATGCAGCCAATTCAGTAAAGTTTTCAATAAATCGGGAATAGTAGCCCAGAAGACATAAGATTTATTGAATTCCCTTCAAAGTTCTTGGGCGAGGGAAATTCAAAATAGGGGCAACACAATCAGGGTCAGTCATCAATTGACCCTCACAGAATAAGTAACCCAAAAATACGACCTTACTATACCCCAATGTCACCTTGTCAGGATTGACGGGCAACCCTACTTCCTGCATCTTAAGAAATACCTGATGCAGATGGGACAGATAGGATTCCAAATAATCACTGTACACAATTATATCATCATCGTAATTGAGCACAAGCATAAAATTAAATTCCTACAACATAAAATTTAACACCCTAGGAAAGGATTGACTACCAAATTTCGAGTTCATCACAATACATGTAAAATCACACTGGATCCACGATGTACTAAAACCAGTGTATTTTCTGCAATAATGGTTCAACAAACGCTGATGAAAATATTCTTTAAGTCTAAAAACAGAAAATGTAGTAGTTTTGCCTAAATGCTGAAGAACACAATTAATAGTCGGCAATGGAAAAGGATCTTTATGAATTTCCTTAATCACCAGTGAATGATTTACGACCAATGATATTTGTCACTATCCCTCTTAAATACTAGAAAACCAGGAGAACAATAATATAACATCGACGGGACAGAAACACAAGCATCCAACAATTTATCGATAATTTCCCTAAAGGCCAGCAGCTTAGGGGAGGAAATTAAAATGCTGACCTCGAATTGTACAGGAGCACATCACATTTCCCTATTGTCAGACTGATGACATCACTGAACTCCTTTATCAACAAATCTAACTGGTTCTAAAAATGTTCGAAGGAACCAAATGTGTCGTCATGCAAGGATGAAAATATTTCTGGTAAAGCATCGACCTGAAGTTAGATCTGGATGCTGGGAGCAAAACCAAAAGATAAATAATACTCGTCAAATTTAACTGATGTTCTTGTTTTCCCTCAAAACTCGAGGCCTAAAATTATGTAATGATCGAGGACTGCAAATTTCCAAAAAGTAAAAGTCCAAGAAAATCTGTAGACATTAAAATGCAAGGGAACAACTAGATTTCTACTAATGACGTTGCCATTCGCCACCCACAAAAATATCTCGACCACGCACTTAACACGTCTCTTGGACATAATGTTCCTATCCAAAAGCATTAAAAAAAATAGTTTCTCACTACGCAATGAGTGGCCCCTGTGTCAACTAACGCCAAAAAATTATGCTCGCCACAAGCGATTGACACAGAATACTTCCTAACCATGCATAGTCATTGCATCTTTGCCTTACTGGAACACTCTCGCCTAATCCCAGTAAACCCTAAGCAAGATTCCAAATCTCACCACATCTTAAACATTTCCTTTGTGACCACGTATGCCTCTGCGCTGCAAAGCAACACAGCGATGCTCAATATCTTGTATAGTAGAGACTCGCCAATATGATGAGGGGATATTGACACGTTCTGTTGGTCCCATAAGAGGGAAACTCACTCCTCATTCACCAGAGGCAACAACACGACCTTGCACTTCAACAAACAGTTGACGTTACTTACGAAAATTATGAAGCGCAGAAACAAGTTACAATGCGCACGAATATGTGGATACCGATTATCTAAAATTACATTAACCAATTCTCTTTTCTTCTCTTTCAAACACAAAGAATCATATGCGCATAGAGAATTCACAAATTCATACACTGGTTGGCCCAGTCATGGATATCTACACACAAAGTCGCGTTCACAATTACTTTTCACAATAAGGTGAAACAAGTTCTCTATTTCGCAATGCTTAAATCCAGCAAACATACCTCCCTGTAATGACGTGATTTCTTTATGTACTAGCACATTCTGGCAATGGGTTTTAAGAGAGTATCTTCAGGACATAAACATAAACTTGCGAAATTACTAACTGCTATGAAAAAGTTCAAAATGCTAACGAGATCCAAGAATGTTAAAGAAGAGAGATCCTGTATTGTCAATAAAGACAACTTATCGAATTTGAGTGGATGATTAGTGGCACTTACCCGGACCACATGTTGAGAGGGCTACACCATTGCACCCCACTGATGTCACAAGTCCACCATGGCCCGATGAAACTTAGCCACAGTCGTGGAAACATCAGCTCCAAATCCGAAGACACCCAAAAAGGCCAGTAATTCTTCTTCCTTATGAGTATGCAGAAAACCGACCTCAGTCATTTCATGCCACAAATAATCAAATCAGAAGTGAGAAAAGGCATGAAGCAGAGTTACGTAAAAATTATTTGTGATCTTTCACAAATAACTACATATAAATTTGGACACTTCTTATTTTAAAAAGAAAATACAAAATGCGGAGTAGTAAACAACCCATAAAACCCTACTAAAATTTAAAAGTATATTAAAATTCGACGTTTATAAATAGTAATCACAATGAGTGACTGTTAATTATTAATTCATACAATTGATACAACACATTAAAATTAAGACGGGGTGTTTCAATTTTACCCTACACGCCCCACCCCCCTCGCCCATTTTTTCTGAAACAGTAAGTAAATTTGGAGTTGAAAAAATGTTGAATTTTTTTTAACACGAAATAAATTTTTCGTTTTGATGTTGCGAGTAAAACTGTTTTAGACCTCATTTATGTGGTACGTACCGAAAAACGTAATCCTGATGCATCTTTGCTATTTTAAATTAATATTTTCGTTCTGAAATATGGGTGTAAATACATTTCCGAGTAAAGTACTGTTATGAAATATACAAAATTCGACTGCCCCATTGGACAGGTTTGACGCGGGCTATGAAGTCTGGTGATATTTTCATATATTTTTGCTAACTACGCTACGTCGATTTTCCTCACTGACTTGAATTTTTGTGCAATCTGGTTGATTTCTGCGAGGAGTCCACGCCGAAAGAAGCGTGAAAAACAGCTGAAGATTCCGTTGGCCATGAAGTCTGCCTTATCAGCGGTCATAGCGACGTGCAGTCGGCTTCCAGCGGGCCTAGCGAAGCCGGACTGAACGTGAATGTGTGCGACGACGCGAGCGGTTCTCTCGTATGCATCAAGCACAGTGCGCCGTGCCCGAAGTCGCCCAGCTGTCTGGCGGGTTCGTAACTCTGCGGTGGTCCGCTGGTTGCCGCCTCCCCACGCATCCTGTGATTGGCGAAGCAACTACTAGGCCAAGTGGAGGGAAAAAAGAAATCACCGGCGATTGGTGGTTCATGCTGAATTCATCCCACCATGATGAAATTCGTGTGCTGGTGCTTGTTATTGGACGAGCACCTATGCGACTGATTTCTATTGGCCGAGATTTAGAGGTTAATAATTTTGGTATTTATGTATAAATATCGGCCCAAGAGAGCCAGTCGACAGATGGCTACCCCAAGAGAAACAGACGGAATCATCACGAGTTAAGTACTTTCAGACTTTTCTGAAATTTCAAACTTTAATCTCGTATGGCACAAAGTCCTGGTAGGAGTTTGTAGAGCTCGGAACTTTGTTGTTACTTTTTCATAGAAGGCCTGTTCTAGTTTTTTTTTTTTTTGGGAGACAATCATGACAATTTTGGCAGTAACATCTAAAAGTTTGAAATAATGGCATTCGGAAAGATAATTTTTTGGAATTTTTGTTGTTTTTTAAATCCGCCCAAAATATCTCCTTAGCTTAAAGTGGTGGTAAATATAATGAATCTGCTGTTAAATTTTAAAAGGAGTTTTTAAAATCTGTTGTGGGAAGTTTTAACGAGTGAAATGAAATGGGCTTTCTAGCTTTGTGACGATAGGCAAATAATAAAATTTGCCCTTAGACGTATTTAGTTAAATTTGTATGGTCTAATTAAGCGCTTTGTGTCTATGGCCAGGTTGAGAAAAGACACTTTTAAATATTGTGCAATACTCACTACTTCGTATGTTTTCGTACTTGATTAATTTTGTCTTTGATATTTATTCTACTAAATATTTAGTCTATTCCAGATATGGTTTGGTTGAAGGCATCAAGGTTTGAAGAAAGTAAATATCGGCCTTCCACATATTGGCTATTGCTAAGTAAATTACCTGTTAGTATAAAATTAAAATATTGCTTGTTTACTTATATATGAGAGTTTTATGGCCTTTTCTGTTACGGTCAAAGATATTCAGAAAAATATTTTTATAAGACTTTTCATGATAAATGAAAATGCCCTTTTTTTTTTTTTTTAGGCCAGAACTGCCATGGCCTTGTTCTGGATTTTTTTTGTACTTTTCTAGGATATTTTACAATCAAGGTTGTGATGCTTCGCTCATTATTGTGTAAACTTAATCATGCGCCATTGTGTATTTTTGTCACGTCCTCTGGTTATAGAGGGCGCCATAAGGAAAACCGCGCACTCTGCTATTTGTAATAGTGTTGGCAGAATATTTGGCGGATATTTCTGAATTGTGGTTATACAGTTATAACCCCCAAAACAAAGAATCAAACCATTTCTTTTATTTTTAAAATTGTTGGTTATTCATTGTGCCACCTTCCAGAGTCTGTGCTTTGCCCTTTTAGTTTGTCTGAGACTAATTTGTCACAATGTCTACAGATGCAACTGCATGAATTCAGATATTATCCAAGGCGTAACTCAAGCAGCTACTGGAGGAAATAGGTGAGGAAGTCCTCGACACTGGAGGTATCGAGGAGCATCGGGTCCGCGTCAGGGCATTGGTTAGAAAAGATGGTGGCAGCTGCCAGCGCCACGGGAGCTGAAGTTTGTGAGTCTGTCCCATTTTACAAAATTTTGGACAATATCCTGTCTGAAATTTCGCCCAAGATATTCCGCCTCATTAGTACAACTTTGGTGGCAGTTGTAAATTTTTGTGGCCCTCTCGGCTGTATTAAAATTTTATTTTTGTTCTTCGCAAATTGTTTTTGCCGTGAATACCTTTTGGGTACCCGAATTATTGCAGTTCACCTTTTGCAAAGCTCGAGAGGAAAATTGGGACTTTGATAAGGTCATAAAAGAAAATTTACAATTGGTGTTCAGTGAGAGGACTTTAGCGCACTTTCAGTTGAGATTGCTTGAAAAGACGCAGGAAAACACCCAGTCGATGTGGGAGTTTATTCAGGACATTTTGAACATTGTTGAAATTATAGGATGCCCTTGCAGTAGTGAAGAGTATTTCACTCAAGTTGTGTTCAATAATTTACATTCTCGGTATTGAAGGTATTTTTGCTATGCATCAAAACCAGCTATTTTTAACCAGTTATTAAAGTTATTAATGGATGTTGAACACACCATGATGGATTGCTCTCCTGATCACACAGCCAATGTCGAACCTAAGGTGACCAAGGAAAACAGGGAGAACCCAGTTCCAGTAAATATTGTGTTATATGTGGGAAGAACAATCACATGGCAACTGAGTGTTACTACCAAAAACCACTCATCTGAGTCGCTACTGCTGAAGGCAGTCCAGGGAATGTAAGTAATAGAGAAAGGTAAAAGATGAAATACTGGTTCTAGTACTTACAGACCATGGGTCCTGGCATCAGTGGGCAGTCTTTGAGAACTGTCAGTGTTGATTTGCTTTTTATGCAAGCAGGCCGGTCATGTGAAGGCACATTGTCCGTTTAGGGATAAAACCGTAGGAGAAAATGTTGTTAATGTGATGAGCTTTGAGAAAAAGCATGGGCTTTTATATGTGCCAGTAGTCAAAGCTCTTGAAGTAAAAGTAACTACTCTTTTGGATTCGGGAGCCTCTTGCTTCCTAATCAGTAAGAATTTTAGCAACCACCTTTTGAAGACCTTGCCTAAGGGATTTGTTCACATTAGCCCTAGTGATGAAGTGGGATTTTCTCTTGCTAACAGAGGTCTTATCACGTTATGGGGAGTACTTGTTTTCAAAATAAAAATTTATAACTTTCCATAGAAGATTCCTTTTAAGATCTTTCCTGGACTAAAATCATGAATTGTTGTTGGGAATTGATTTCTTGGGAAAACCTATGCCAACCTCAATGTAACCCAAAAGCAATTAGTGTTTTCTTTTTGCAAGGACCAACCTGTGTGTATTAGAAGGAAACAGTTTGTTTTCATGACGTCTCGGTGAAATATACTGCAGTGGTTACAGAGGTAACTCAGAGATAGGAGGCCAAACTTGGTTTATTACAACAAGAGTTTGTGGATGTGGTACCTCACAAGTTAGGATACTATACTAAGAACCCAATACAGTTGAAATTAAAAAACTCAGAACCTGTGTTCTTGATACCATATCGAGTGGCACCTTCTTAATTAAAAATTTTCCATTGTATAATCCATGAACTACAAGAGGAACATGTGGCGGAATCATCCAAAAGTATTTATTCCAGCTTGGTATTTTTACTCTCCAAGAAGACCCCTCGGGAATACCGAGTCATCTACGACTATCGCAAGGTAAATATTGTGCATTTTGTGAATAAAACTACCAAAACCCAGATTTGCTTATATGCATTTCTAATAACAATGACATTTCCTATTTATGGTGAACCTAGATTAAATCTACATGCATTTTCTGATCCAAAATAAATGAGAATTGAGGTTTGGATCAACTTTAGAATAACGTACTGCTATTCTTAAAAAAAAAACAACAAACACACTAACGATAAGTCATTTAAAGTACAGTGTTACTTGGTAATGCAATACCACAATTATTTTTGAAGCAAAATAGAGCTTGGAAAATGGATATCTGGTAAATGCTAATTGTATTGACTTTTACAATCACAGTTCAGTTACACTGCTATAATTTAGCTTTGCATTGGTGTTGCTTTGTTTTTTCTCTGCACCACTCACTTTAGGGCAACTTAGGACTTTGTATAGCCGCTTTGTCGCGTCCTGTGAGCACAGAGGGCGTTACAAAATTCATATTTAGTATCAGAGTACCAAAGGATAAGATTTACAATTTCTATAATGCATCTCGGCTCCATTTCAACAAGAATTTAATTTACAATGATCCAAACTTTACTTGGCCATTAAAACGGCTAAAAATTACTCTCGTTTCTTGACTCAGAATTATTCACAGCGCCCATTTCTCCTTAAAATACTACAGAACGGAGGGCAGCAAGAATTGCTCATCAAAACTTCCATTCTAATAAAATAATTTTTAAATATATTAAAATAGTTACGGAGGGAGGCAGTATTTTTGGAAATGTCAAAGCTCCAACCGATAAAATATTTACAAGACGAAAAGCTAACATTTCAAATGATTAATGCCCTAACGATGAAGTCGTGGAAACAGTGAAATAGTAAACATTATTTAAATTTGGGCAGCGAACAAGGACAAACACGAAAAGTTAAAATAGGACACACAGTTACATGACACCATAGCTAAGCCAAAACATAATGTGAAAGAGAAGCCAAAACGAAAATTTTGAAATTCGGAATGGACTAGCCCTACTGCACACCCAAGTATAACACCACCAACAACGCAAACAACCAAAAAATGTTCAATACTATACCGTAAACTTAACGTTTTCCACGGCTCACTACTACTTACAGTGCCCCATCGCTCTGTAGCATTACAAGGAAAATGTCAGCTTGAAAACATGGCAGTGGTGTTTGACCTCTACTGACCAAGGTGAAGTGCAACTAAGCAGCAGGAACAAATATACATCTTAAAGGTGAAGGGTATCGGCGTAAATTAGCAGACATCTGAAGGGCGTAAAGTAAACAGAGCGAAGCCGTGAATGGCCTTAAATAAATTACCAGGACCAATAAAAAAATATGATGCAAAAAGTATAAAGGGGGAGGCAGGGTTGGAAGAACCTGAAGGAACGAGGAGGGGATCCCAGCCAAGCAAAGAGTACACCACAGCACATAAGTAGAAGTGTGGTCGTTTGTTTAGATGGTGACATATTTTGTGTGGTGGGTTGTCTTCATGGTCTTGGGATGTGTGGTGTGCAGGGCGTTCTGAGGGGGTTTGGGGGTGAATGTGTTATGACGTCACGATTATATGCATCTTGAAATGTCGATTCTGTTGATATATAATAGTCAATATTTAAAATACTTATGTCTTTAAGTGTTTTAATTATAAAATTATTTTTAAATTTAAATTTTAAAAATATTCTTTAAATATATTCTTTTGGCTCCTCAGATTCTTCATTGTGGTTGATGATCGGGATACCTCAGTCACGATGAGGAATCAGTCAGCCACATTTAGGAGGGTTGGTGGAAGAAGAGAAATCTTGAGGTAACGAAAGTGGTTTTTGGGTAAAATAACTTATTTCTGAATTCATTTTTGGGGTAAATCCAGTCATATTTTTGGTAAAATTACCACCGACTGACCAGAATGACAGAGCACAGTATTAATTCATTGAAATCGCAATCGGGCGGACCCGGGTTCGATTCCTGGTCTGGCCATCCTGATTTCAGTTTTCCATGGTGTTCCGAAATCACTCCAGGTGAATGATGGAATGGGTCCCTAACAAATGCCATGGCCAGTTCCTTCCCATTCCTTCCCCAATCCCTCTTCCGTTGCAACTTGCACCATCTCTAATGACCTTGCTGTCGACGAAATGTTAAGCCCAACTACCTTCACCTAAACGCCTGTTCCTCTGTATGATCATGCGTATGCTACTCATATTTATATATAATATAGCAATTAAGATAATCGGTAAAACTTTAATATTTAGAATATAACATCACCAAACAAAGGCAAACTGTTATACGATGTCAATTTTTATTATAATCTGTGAATGGCATAGGTCTACTGATTGTATGCTTAACTAAATAAGGTTAATTAAATAAATGTATATTCGTGCTTACCAACCATTCTGAACTTCGCCACTCACTCAATATTTAGGGCGAGGAATATAAGAAGTTATATAATGGGGATCCAAGCGCAGCGCAATAAATTAGATAAAGTTCATCCAAATTAAAGCCTAAATCTAGTAAATTACTCATTTCCTAGAGAATCTTTCAAATTGCAGCTCAAAATCAAGCAAATTTACGGCCAAAATCAAACAAATTTCACTATGTTTCAAGTCCCGCGAGAAGGTTTTTTTATTAGCCTAATTTGCAAGCAAAAAATCATCACATTTTGATAAGATTTCAGCACCTTTTTTTCTTCTTCTTAATAATTTTTTCTCTATAATTCAAAAATGGAATCGCTTTTGAACAAGTTGAAAAATTGTTTTGAACTCAGTAAAGTACAAGGTCTTGAACAGAATAAATGGGGTGCTGCTACAGATTTTCAAATTTATAAATCTAATATAGATTTTAAAAATCAATTGTATTCTAAATGGTAAGTATAAAATTACTGGCCTAAACGCTATGGAAAAATATTAGATAAAAATAGTTTGAAACTAATAAATAAGAAGGGAGTTATTATAGCATATGATGGCTTAAAATAAATAAAAAAAATTATAAATGACTTGGAATTCTCTTAATAATTTCATCAAATTATGTGATTTTTTATTTATTTTTTACTTATTTATTTGACTCTCAGATTTCAGATAAAATGTAGCTTATTTGAGTGGAAAAGGACCCTGCTCAGCAGGTTAAAAAAAAACTTCTTAATCTACATAGGAGATTTTGATTAAATTACCGTGATTTTGGCCTTAAATTTGCTTGATTTTGAGAATAATATAGAAGATATAAATTATGTATACAGAAAATTTTTTTAAAGTTTCTTGAAAATGAGAAATAAACTCGATTTTTTGTCTAATTATTGTGCTGCGCTTGGATCCGCATTAGATATCTATTGAATTTATAAAAAAAATTGAATTTCATGCATAAGTAATAATTTTTATTCTTCTTAGTAAATTTAGTTCTTTATAAATAAACTATGAATTCGCCTAGCTTACCTTGCAGCCTGACTAACGTTTTGAAAGTTGGCTATATTCAAATACTCCCTCCTAAAGATTAAATAATGCATCTGAGAATCTCAAAAAAATAGTTTCCATATTGCATCGAAATCTACCAAATTTACAATTATTGCTCTTAGAAAGCAGTCGCGACGAGAATGAACTTCGGAAAATAGGTCACGAACTTGAGCAAAAAGTATAAGTGTTTAGAAAGTTAGTAGAGCTTCGAATATAAAAATATTAATTTTGTTAATTTTATTTGTGTCAATTTTATTTATTAATGAATATGGTTCATATCAAATTAAAGCAGTTTCTGACGGCTATTATTTTTTATTTATCTAAATAAATTTCTCTTTATAAAGAAAAATGGTATCACCTCTCTCTTATGAAATGGAAAATAACAGAATATGTAAGCATTGTAAAAAATATGGAGATGTATTAAACATAGAACGTTTTCCATCACATAAGCACACAAAAGATAAGCACATTAACACCTGTAAAAAATTTTACAATGAATATTCTAGAAGTCGTTATGAGTTAAATAAATAGAAAGTACTATGCGAATGTGGAAAATATGTTTGTAAGGCACATCTAAAAAGCATAAAAATACTAAATCACACAATACAGCAGTATATATTCTAAATATTATTCAACATGACAATCACTGAACTTATCAATTTTATTACATTTAAATGATGATGCTCAGCCCAATAATTGATCTGAGAGAGAAAAAACCCTGCAGGAGTTGAGAGTTATTGGTAGTGATTTAAATATCAAATATTGGTATAATCTAAGAAAAGCTTATTTTATTACAACTCTTACAACAATCATTAAAAATGAACAAAGGAAAAGAAACTTTGTTAATTTACCTTTTCCAAAAGGCAAAACAATATATATATAAAAGCCAAAAAGGAGTTATGAGAAGTATTCCATTTCTACTAATGTATATGTAAACAACATAAATAGAAGAACCAATAAAACCTACATAATCGAACAAGTTTTTAAATGTATGTTATCAATATATAACATTGAAAATATTTTTAATTTCTATTGCCTGGAATTTTTTTACTTCAGTTAAACTAAAAAGTATTAAAAATAATACATGATCAATTTATGAAACTTAGGACAGTGAAATCTAAGATAAAATTTGTCGCCAATTTTCGAAGCCTGAAAACTGGTGAAATATGACCATTTGACGACATTCAATCACATACCTTTACAATATTGAATGAAGGAGACATTCAAAATATTTACAAAAAAAGACTCGCACGAATAGAAAACATTGAAAAAAGAAAATCAGATTGGGTTTCATATAGCATAGTTGGGATGCATTTAGCTACAAATAAGCATAATCCATTAAATGGATAGCATTATATTACTTTACGAGAAGAGATTAAGAGTAAAAAAGCATGCATTAATGTAAAAAAATTATGATAAAAAATGTTTTTTGCGCAATAAAGTCTGCATTGTTTCCGGCTAATAATGTTCCCCAAAGAGCAACTAAATATAAAAATGTGGATGCTAAAATCGATAATGTAATAGATAAATATGAATATCATATTAAAATTTACGATATACCAAAAATTGAAACTCAAATTCAGTCATCTACAAATTTTGATGATAAGAATATATATCAATATATATCAACTAAAAGTTGCAAAACACAAAAAGGAAAAACATATCAATTTTTCTTTATTTAAAAAATGATACAAATTCGTATTGCTGTCGGATTAAAGATTTATCTAAATTGCCTTTTGCACAAAAAAATTATCATAGAAGTAAAACTTATATATGTGATATGTGCCTTACAGTTTTTTCTTTCAAAATTGATTAAATATACATGGAAAAGACTGCTCTAAAAATAAAACAGTAAAAATCAAATTACGTTTCGAAGGAGAGCAAATATTTTGCAGAAACTACAAACATACAATGGAAGTTCCTTTTGCAATATATGCAAATTTCGAATCAAATCTAAAGATAGTATTAAGAGTCAAACTAAATCCAATGCAAATTAAAAAAATTTAATTAATCCAAAAATATCCTATTTTAACAGAGAATCATATGGACAATGGCTTTTATAGATACTTAAAGAAAGATATAAACTTACTAATGCACAAATAAATACAATTGATTTGAAGATGAATGACGTATCATATACAATGAAATATCAGCTACATAATGCTTCTGGTTTTTGCTATTATATTGATTCTAATTACGGTGATTGTAAACCACGAGTTGTCTATAGAGATCCATTTGCACAAATTTTTTTTATAGAAGCAATAAAGAAAGTAGACATGATTTGGCAAATATATTCGCAAATTGAGCAATGCATCCACTAACAAAAGAAGAAAAGACAGTATACAATAAATCTAGAACATGAACTGTATGCGAATGCGAATATACGAATCTAAATAGAAAATTAACCCACCATGATCATATAACTGGAAAATTCTTTAAGCCGGTATGCAACAATTGTAATCAACAATTAAAATTACCCAATTTTGTTCCAATTTATTTCCTGAATGTAGCCAGTTATAATGCTCATTTATTTATTAAATAGCTAGGATATGACAACAAAAATTGAGATTTAATGGCAAACAAAGAGGAAAAGTTTATCACTTTTGGGAAAACAAACAAAAAATTTAAAAATGTGGTTAATAGACACATTTAAACTTTTGGCCAGCAGTTTAGAAAAATATCATACAATTTAACACAAGAAAAAATTAAACATAACAAAAAAAAAATCTTTTCCAGAAGATAAAATATATTTAGTTACTAGAAAAGGAGTTTATCCGTATGATTATATGGATAATTTTAAGTAATTTAAAGAAACTGAACATCCGCCAAAGAGAGAAATTTAAAATAAATTAAATGAATCTGACATAACTGATGAAGAATATGGGCACATACAATGTGAATGGAACCAACTTAATATGGAAAGTCTTTCGGAATATCACGATTTATATTTAAAAGTGATATATTATTGTTGACAGATATATTTAAAAACTTTAGATATACATGTATAATAACATATGGTCTAGATCCAGCGTGGTATTTAACAACACCAGGTTTATCATGGGATGCAATGTTAAAAATGGCTAAACAACCATTAGATTAATTACATGAATATGAAATAATTTAAAAAAAAGGAATTAGAGGTGGAATATAATGTTGTAAACAATATGTAAAAGCAAATAATAAATATTTAAAGAATTTTATTCCCAATAGTCTAATTATTTAGCTTACCTCGATGTTAATAATCTTTATTGATGGGCAATGTCACAATATTTACTGTATGGTGGTTTTGAATGGTTTAATAATCTAGAATTCAATTTAGATTTTTGGTAGATATAAATATTAAATTCGAATCGTGATTTGCCAATTGGATACATGTTAGAAGTTAGTTTAGAATTCCCTCAAGAATTGCATAATATGCATAAAGATCTTCCATTTTCTCCAAAAAAAAAACAGTTCCAGGCACAAATTAATCTAAATTCCTGACAACTTAAGATAATTAACAAATGTATGTAATTCACTATCATAATTTAAAACGGTGTCTAAATAATGGATTCAAACTTACTAAAACATACAGAATATTAAAGTTTAATCAGTCTGATTTGTTGAAAAAGTATAAAGATTTAAATACATAGAAGAAAACTAATGCCAAATATGTCTTTGAAAAGGATTTTTATAAACTGATGAATAATGATGTGTTTGGCAAAACAATAGAAAGTGTATGGAACAGAGTAGATAATAAGTCTGATCTCAAATGAAAAAGTTTCCAAAAAATTATTAGCAAACCCAAACTTCAAAAGTAGTACTATATTTTATGAGAATATTGTGGCTTTACATATGAATAATGCATGTGTATATTTTAAGAAGCTCATTTTGTTGGTTTGTCAATTTAAACATATTGAAAGAATAGATGTATGATTTTCATTATAAAGTGATGAAACCAAAAT
This sequence comes from Dryococelus australis, assembly GCA_029891345.1. Lineage (NCBI taxonomy): Eukaryota > Metazoa > Arthropoda > Insecta > Phasmatodea > Phasmatidae > Dryococelus > Dryococelus australis. The sequence continues at coordinate 177,780,343 of CM056995.1, forward strand.
ATGGAGATAACATTTTATTGTGCTATCAAGATATCAGTTCGTACATTTATAACATAAAAACAGATGATTTTTGCAAAGATGTGAAGACATTGTTAGATAAATATGACATGTCACAAATAAATAAGAAGTGTCGGGAAAATTAAATAAATGAAGAGTTGTGGAAAAATAATTAAAGACTTTTTTTAAGAGCAAAGATATATGCATATAGAGTGCATAATGAAGAAAACAAAAGATCATAAGGTGTGAAAAATGTGTAGTTAATAATATTACTACATTTGACGATTATAAGAAATTCTTATTTAATGAGAAAATAAAATATAGATCAATGAATTTAATAACGAGTAAGAAACACAAAATATATACTGTCAAAGTTAATAAAATTGCATTAAGTCCTTGTGATAAAAGTATTATACTACACAATAAAATAGATACTTTAAAATGTGGATATTAAAATGTATAATTTAAAGGGGCGAAGCCCTTTATATTTTCTAATAAAGATAGCACACTTTCATTATCTCTTGTATATCACTAGGTAGTTCCTATTTCAGCTCCCCAACAAATTTTCAACATCCCATAAAAATTAATAATTGGAAAACAATTCAATTGAGATAAGAGATTTTTAATAACTTCTCTAAAAAAAACTATAAAACTTGCAAAATTATAAATAAAGATTTTCTTAAAAAAGCTCATATAGAATTAAGAGAAATTGCATAGAATTTAAAATCAATGGTTATTCTTACAAAAGGAAACATGTTTTTATGTAGTTCATAGCTGAAGTACAAAATAATAACCCACAATCAAATAGATTATTACATCCAAAAGATTTGGATATGGAATCTCTAAATGTTAAATAACTTTGTAATTAAGCAAAGATGTTAAAGATAGAAAAATATGATAATTACCAAAGAGAATAATTAATAAAGTTAACAATAAACTATACTCTAATATTTAAAAACTATTTCCAGATATAAAAAACAGCTTCGGAATCAAAACAAATTACAAAGGATTATGGAATTTGAGGATATTCATACATTAATGGAAGCAAAATTATTAGAATGATATATTTAATTAATTTAATGTTGCAAGAGAAAGAGAAAGGAATAAAAATAGAAGACTTTAATTTTCGAGAATCCTTAAACAAATTTTTATAAAAGCTATAAATTTTAATTCACTATGTTTTTGTAGTTTATTTATTTCAGTGTTGTCTAAGTTGTGTTTTCTTTAATAAAATTATTCAATTATATTTATTTTTTGTCAAAATTTTCGGTACCTAAAGTTTTATCACCTGAATGATCATCCTTTTGTTCAGCTGCTATATGCATATTGGCTGATATTTTGTTTTATTCATTATGGAATATCTCACCCAGACCATCCCAGAGTTGAAAAAATTCTTTAATATTTTACACCTTTAATTTCTAAAACAATCCCAATATCTGCACCATAAAAATCAATTACAATTCTATTTTCATCTGTAATTTACAAAGCAAATTAATATAACTGCTCATAATTAATTCTATAAAAATTGGCTATGGTGGCTCATGAATAATAGAATCTCTAAATCCAAACATTGCTTTTGGTGAAAAACCAGCTGTTATATCAGTATCTAAATTATTATATTTGTCATATTTTAGAAACATTCCACATGCTAAATTACAATGAACATTTATCTCTTTTAATGGGTCAGAGCCTGTAACAATTTTGTCTTTTTCAATAATCAAGAGTATCGAACAATCTATCACCAAATATAATATCGAACTAAGTTTTAATAGATATTCTATTTTCAACCATGTCTGATGTTAATTCAATTATACAGGTAGAAAATGGTTCAAACAAAACTTAAAATCTTTTAAAGATTTAATATTGTATTGACTTCTAGGAATATTTATAACTTTAATGTTTTCAATCAGTGCAATAATATTGTTTCCTAAACTATGTTATATAAATTTTGCATGAAAAGTAACCAATGCAATAGATTTATCTTGAATGATATCATAGTGAATTTTCTTCTTTACTACAGAACTATTATTTGTTAAATTAATTTTTTTATTAAATTTAGAATAAAGTATTATTCATTATTAAATTTAAAAAGTTGATTGTTGTGTCCATGTTTTAATTTCTGAAAGAATTGCTAAAAATAACAAAAATGGTGAACTTTTTCTGACAACATAAGAGCTATAATTGTGTACCCAAGTAATAATGAAAAAACTAATTTGATGATATATTTATTTTATAAGGCAAGATGGCAAAATTTTATTAAATTGTATGTGTGCCCAAAAATATTAAATCAACCCAAATATATTCAATTACAAAATGATTTTGATGCCACATCCAAAAAATTTAATAAATAAATTCTTCCTTTTTTAATAACAATTGTGAAATAATCCCTATAGTTCAATGTGAAAGAAATTTCTGGTTAAATTTGACGATACTATTTAAGACAACCAAAATATAATCCAACAATATTTTACTAGTGGAAGACATAAGAATACAGATGAATTTTAACTAGCTCAAACTTATTCGAAAGTGCCTAAACTATTTGTAAGAGATAATATGAATTTCCTGTTTATATTTAGGCATGATTATACTAATTTAAGGCACATTTATAATGATTTTGTTGGTGGAGACATGATCTATGAAAAATTGAAAGATATTGGTGCAAACTGTTGGAATGAAGAACACGGTTTCATAACATTCAATTTAAGTAGAAAAGTGAAACAAGGTAATTCAGAAAAAAAATTCATTAATTAACTCTGTCTTGTTAACTGTACACAAGTATTCTTCATCTTCTTCCACAACTGCAGTGCTATCTACTAGCAACAGGAAAAAAGTAGCTGCATAGTGGTTATATCTACTTGTGGTAGGGAAATAAGTTGAGCTGTGATCTAGCAGTGGTGCGGTGAACACTTGGTGAGGCACCACAAGAAGCTTTAAAATTATATTTCCACACATCTTGCCAACTAGCTCAGTTGGCAAGATGATCGACTTCAAATTTGAAGGTCGTGGGATCAAATCCCTAGTCGAAGCAGATAATGTATAGTGTGAATATGAATGTACCTCATATTTACAGTATATAATTTTCAAGCAAGTCATCCCAAAATTTGAGCCAAAAAAACTTTGCTCATGCTCACAAAAAAATCTACGAGTAGTAGATGAAAATTATGTTTTCTCAAACTCCAGTAAAAATACTCTCTATACTACCCCTGTAATAAAACATATGAATAGCTTAAGTGTCTCATATGGTGCAAGGTGCCAACACCATATGAGAGTGGTCAGCAAAAGAGATCAAAATAAAAAATCATCCAACTTCACTTGAAACATAAAAAATAGAAAAGGCTGGCTGATGATGAAGTAGGAAGATTCTCCAATGGAGTTGATGCTTTTATAATGAAGCCAAAAAATAAAAAAAGGGTCACTGGCAAGGTCTTAATTTACCTGTAAACCTGAAACATCAGGTCACTGGTGTGACATTAACATGCCTATAAACATTTTGTAATTTTTAAGAATGTTGACTTTAGGAAAATGTACTATCAATTTGATTTTATTAATCCAAGAGTTGTGACAGATGTTGAAACACTAAATGATGATTTGTTGAAATGAATAACCTTCTTACAACCTGTTAATATGTTTTTTATATAAATGAAGGTTTACATAATCGTGCCTGCTAGTGCAAGAATAAATTTTGCACTATCAATAAAAGAGAATCAGACATAATGTGTTTAAATTTTTTTAAAAATAAATGTGGATATTTAAGTTAGTCCAAATTCACTTTCAAATATTGATAAAGAAAAACTTGAAAATTCTTTATGAACATTTCCTAACTATCATAACACTTCTTCAATAAATAGTAAACTCAGTGAAGAAACAATTAATCCAGTTAATAAACAAAGGTGGGGTGTTAATGATGATATATTTGGTGACCTTTCATTAACTACGAAATTGAACAATAATATGCTAAAATGGCATTTTGCATTTGCAAATAATTTAATTAAACTGTTAACTAAAGAGGCGTTTAGCATCTGGCAAAAGTATACAAAGTGGCAATGCATTAGGGATTCAACATACAAATGATAAAAATATGTCTATGTATCCTTTCCTTAATAATGATTAGGGTAATTTGCAACCAGATGACATTCAAAACATTCGAAACTATTATAGACCATTCCCACAAAATAATTTTGATGACAATGAATCAATTGATTTATGCAAAGCAAATATACCAAAACACTTTTAATTATTGATAGTGAATTGTACATTTTTTACAATAAAAATGTTTGAGTAAAATGTTTGACTGATAAAAAATTATCAATAGACCATTTTTGATAACAGAAATGTAAGTTTTTCCTAAGTGATTTCAATATTTTTTTTTATTTATCAAAGACCTTTAGGCGAGTTAGTTCTGTTTGTTGACAACAAAATTTATATGGTTTATTAACATGGTTATAATATAATTACTGAATATCCAAAAGGATTTTCTTCATTTGGAATAAGTGATCAATATAAATGAATGCTGTTTTAAATTCATATTCAGGGTAAACTTTTATCTTTTATGAAATGGTATATTATAGTGAAATAGACAAATGCCATTTCGAGATTAAAGAGAATTGTCTGTTTAGTAATAAATTTACTCATTTACCATATATGATGGTCACCTTTTAGATAAACAAATTGTCTCCTGTATTTCTTTATAAATGATAATCTCTTACAATATAATTAATTCACAAAAAAATTACTAGATTTGGTAAAAATAAAAACATTTTTTTCTAGTTTGGCATAAAGTGTGAATCATATAATGAAATTACAAATAAAAATATATAGTTTTAACAATTAAGAAAATTTATCTGTTTAAGGTTTGATATCCAGTTTTTCTAAAATTAATGATAAATTGTTTAATAATATGAATATTTGGGTAGCACTACTACTTAAGAGTAACAAATATATTACTATATTCTTAATGAATCTGGTACATAAATTTTTATTACCTTATTAAAAAGAATATATATGACTTATTTACTACTTGCTAATTTCACTTGCACATAATTTCACTTGTACAAATGGAGCCTATTCTATACACAAATAATAACAAACTTATTTACTATGGTAAACAAGTTTTTATGTTTATTGATGAGGAAAAAAATCCTTGGTTAAAACGAACTGATGTAACTAGACTTTTGGAATACAAAACACCACTTAATGCATTATATTATATTGTTTAAAATGATATAATATATATTTACTGAAATTAAAGGTCTTTCTTTAGAAGGGACACATTTAAACACATGCCCAAATGCTGTATTTATCAATGAATCGGTGCTGTGTAAGGTAATATTTATATCAAATATGCCTCCAGCTGAAAAAATTTACTTAATAGGTAAGTAAATACGTTTTACCATCAATAAGATAACATGGGGAATATATTATTAAAAATAAATATAATGCATTTATTCAAAGACCGAGTAGAGCATATAAAAATAAGTGAAATTGAAATTGATAATTAAAAAAATATAAATCAAATTAAAAATAAACATAATAAAATTTAAGAGATCCAGTTCATACGGCTTTAGATGTATTAACTAGCAGAAAATGTACAACGAATACAAATTCAAAATGATGATTGTGAATATGATAATTACGTCATTAGAACTCGAAGAGAAAAATGTTGAAAGAAAATTGCATAGAATTGAATATAGGCATCCAAATTCCAAAAAATTAATAAGATTTGATTATAATCAAAACTCAATCACTTTATATATATCAAAGAATGAAAGAAACATTTAACATTTTCATTGTGTGATTTCATAACTATTTGAAAATTGTCAGAAATAACTTTACTCAACAACAATTGATTAATAATGTTAATAATCTTCATCGAATTGAGTAGGAAGCTATTTTTAAATTTAATATTATTATATTTTAAAGATTAAATATTCATGTTTACAATTAATGAATCTGGTTAATATAATTTTTTTATTTTCTTATTAAAAAAGAATATAAATAAAGACTAATATGCTACATACTGTCTTGCAGCTTACAATATCGCTGAATCAATAGATGGACAATTATACAACTTAAAACTAGGAAATGATAATGAATTGATTACATAATTTGATTTAATTAATTGATTTTGAATGATAACAAGATCACCGCTGTATAAAATGTTAATAATGAGCCTTGGTTTAAAAAAAAACGATATTCATAAAATTTTATAATATAAAAACACAACAAAAGCCTTTATAGACCATGTTAGCTTAAACCATAAAAATGTTTATAAAACACAAATAAAAATAAATATATCGGCAATGAAGGTAAAACACATCTTAAAAACATTAATAAATATAGTAATGGCAGTGCAGTTTATATCAACAAAAAAGTTTAACACTACTATTGACAAAATCTAGAATAGGCAAGAAATGATTGGTAAAGCAAATTTCTAAGCTGCTTAATTTAAACATAAATGTTAACGAATAAAAAAGAAACAAAATATTTCTTTCATTAATAAATGTTTTAAACATTTCAATTATAAACAACAATAAACTATAGACAATATTATAAAAAATATATATATATTTTTTCCTTATCACATTCAATAGCCAGTATATTTAGACGAGTTTAAACATAAAGATAGAGATTTTATTTATGAAATAGAAAGCCATAATGATATGGAATTCCAAATAAAATTTAAATTTATAAGATTTAATCCACATGAAATAGATTTTTAAGTAGCCCATGTAATTAATTGTATTGTAGTGAATTTAAATAAAATATAATATTTTGGCGATGCCAATTACAGAACAATATTTTAAAATCACAAAACATATTTTTCGTTCATCGAAGATTTATAATTACATGTAATTAATTTCGGTTTTTCCTTTAAAATTGGGCAATGTTCCAGACCGCCAAACCTTTGGTGGTCTTATTATATGTAATAATATTATAAATATTCAATTAATTATCTATTTTCGTATTAAAATATATAAATATATTACAGGGCATGATGGACCCTGAAAATTCGTCAAAAATGTTAACCGCTGTCCAGCACACACCTGAAATACTTACTAAAGTAAGATATATTTTATAGATTTAATAGATATTTGAAGATTTTGGTAGCCCCAAAATTATAATTTACACCCCAGTAAATAGCTGGGGTTATGTTTTTCTAGAGGATATGTTATTTTTTAGAGAGATAATTTTATTTTTTAGACACTTTTTTTACCTCCTGAAACACCATAATGAATATACTATTCAAATTCACAAAATGTATGTTTTATTAATCCAAGGGTTATGAGAATGATCAAAACCCAACCATTTTACATAAATTTTATCACCTTTAGTTTTTAAGACTTTTTCAGTCAAATTTTCATTTGGATAGTTAGTTTTCACAATTTCGTATTCATCAAAGCTCTCTTTTATTCATTCTCAATTGGCATATTTTAGTTTGTAAGTTGGCACATCAATATTTAAAACCTCAAAAATAGTAAATAATTGTGTTGTCCTATCAGGAGTACGACCCTTTTAAAAAAATTCGCATATTTTTGCTAACATGGACAACATTGCCAACTTTATATTTCGGTTTGGTAAACATTTTTGCAAAATCTTGCTGTCTAAAATGTTTTTTATTTACTTCAGTTGGCTTTATACAAATAGTTCTATGTTTTGTATTATTGTATTCTTCCACTTATTCACATTTTGTATTTGTCATTTTATAATTGGCATTTAAAACAAATTTTCTCCATATTTTATTCTTCATTGTGAGTCTCCATCTCTCTACAACACTAGCTTTAATTTCGGTGAATGTAGAATAATAATTGATGTAAAATTTTTGCATAAGTTCATTAAATGCCTTGTTATAAAATTCTAAGCCATTATTACTTTGTATATTACTCGGTTTTCTTTTTATCAGTATACAATCTAAGGCATTTTCTACTTTTTGAGCTGTTTGAATTTTAATAGGTGTTACAAATGCATATTTTAAGAAAAAAAAATCAATAATTGTTATAATATAATTGTAACCATTATTTGTATGTGATATACCTTTTAAATTACCAGTGTATGTATCAACAAATCTAATTTGCCATAAATAATCAATTCTGTATATTTATATTAAATGTTGATTAGAATAACATAGTGAACATATGTTTTTCTGAACTAATCGGCCATTTATTTTCCAATTTATACCTTATTATTTCTAATAACTTGCTTACACTTCAAACACCAAGTATTTTCCATTTAATAGCAAAAAGAATATATTCATTTATTTATTCTTTATATTTCACGAATATGTCTATATTAGTCCCATCTCCATAGTCATATATTTTATATATTTTTATTTTAAAAACCAATTGAACACCTCTTTTAAAATCAAAGGGCGCTGTGTAATTTATTTTTTAGAATCCTTTATAAAATGTAGAGTATCAAGTGAACTATCGGTAATTATTTTATAACCAGTACAATCCACCAAAAAATAAAAGAAAATATATTATCTAAGTGAAAAATATCAATTTTTTATTCCATTTTGCTGGCAAATAAAATTTACGAGATTTTTCTTCCATACATTTTTCTGCTGATTGGTTGAAATTTTAAATATAATTCTTCATTAAAACTGCTGTGCTTTTTTCAACTTTTGTGTTAACACGTGTATAAAAATAATTCAAATCTAACTGGCTAAAATTATGTAACTTATAAGCTATTTTTTATCAAAAAATAATTTATTGATTGCATATTTATCATCTATAGGAACAGCCATATTATTAATTATACGATTTTGAAGAGAAGCATAATCTGTTGTATAAACAAAAACATTATTTAGTTGATCTTGTAAACCAGAAACTACAGTATTGTATCTTGTATCTACAACTTTTTTTAAAGCCTGTAAATCAAAAATATAGTATTGTTTCTTGTATCTACATATTCTTATTTTTTTTAGCATAAGCAGAAATAATAGTATTGCATCTAAAATCTACATGTTTTTAAAGTATAAGTATTATTGTCAAAGTTTCTATTTACATATTAGATTAATGTTTTCCCAAAAATTTCTATCATTATTAACAAAGAAATTATATCGAGGAAACTAATTCCTCTCGAAAAAAGATATCATACAATTAAACTTAGATGACCACATATAACTGAATTACAATTCTGAATTATATTATCAATGTAATAAATGTTTCTAATTTTGAATAAATTAGTTAAATAAGTAGGAATGTTGCCTCCGAATGAATCAAAGTAACACACCATTATTTCCTTTGAAATAACAAACCCAATGAGTACCACGATTAGGTGAAGTATCAAAATTAACCACACCACATTCATTTTTGTGAATTAATTTTGGTAATTAATTCATCATATAAACATATCTGAAATGTTTTATATGTAGTATTTTTACATATTTTACAATATTAATATTAGATAATGGTGTTATATACAAAGTTTCTTTCACCTTTCCCTTTTCTTTTTTGTGCAACTAATCCACATAATGATTTATTATTCATTCCTAAATTATGCATCTGTTCTGCTAAATAACTTTTACTTTTTTTTTACGTTGTTTAACAGAATTCCAAATTCAAGTAGCATCTCCTACTAAAACTCCAAATGCACCTGAAATTGGAATTAAAATCGGTAAAAAAACCACAACGATATAAAGCATTTCCAGAGTGTAATTTGGATCTTTTTGATTGTTGATAGTGGCAGAGTTACTTGGAGGCTTCCTACTACTGCACCTTCTTCTAATTTATTATTTTTTCTCTCAAGCAGATCTTTTGATAAAAATTTATCTATGATAGTGTATGCTTCAGGATCCCGCTTATCATTCTACGCCTGCACCTCCCCACTCCTATTTACCCTACCCTGTCAGCAGGATTACCTTGGAGGAGATATTTCGTCAGATAGTGTGAGCAATGTTTACAACCTATCATTCTAAACCCATGTCTACCCACTCCTATTTAAAATCGCTGCAGCAAGATTACCTTGGAGGAGATAACTACTCAGCTAGCGTGTGCTACAGGATTTCTCATACTATTCTATTCCTGCGCCTCCCCAAACCTACTTACCCACCCTAGCAGCAGGGTTACCTTGGAGGAGATAACTGGTCAGATATTGCGAGCGGCGTGATTCCTCCTATCATTATACTCGCCCAACTTCCCACAACTACATACCCTCACTTACAGCAGGATTACATTGGAGGAGATAACTGGTCAGATAGAGCATGCGGCATGATTCCTTCTATTATTCTAATCCCGAACCTCCCCACACTTACGTCCCCTCCCTGGCAGCAAAATTACATTGGAGGACATTACTAGTATGATAGTGCGCGCGGCGTGAATCGTCCTATCATCCTACTCTTGCATCTCCCCACTCCTACTTCCCTCACCCTGGCAAGAGGATTTCCTTGGAGGAGATATCTGGTTTAATAGTGTGTGCAGTGTGATTTCTCCTATTATTCTACTCGTGCACCTCTCTACTGCTACTTCCCCTCCCTGGCAGCAGGATTACCTTGGAGGAGATAACTTGTCAGATAGGAAGAATCACGATGCACAAACTATCATTCTATTCCTGTGCCACCCAACTCCAACTTTTCCCTTCATAGCAGCATAATTACCATGGAAGAGATAACTGCTCAGATAGTTCGTGAGGCATAATTGCTGCAATCTTTATACCCCCATGGCTCCCCACTTCTACTTCCCATCCCTGATCATGGTATTAACTTGGAGGAGATAACTGGTCAGATAGTGTGTGCAGCTTGATTCCTCCTATCATTATACTCCTGTGAATTAACACATTTACATCCCCTACCTGGCAGCAGGATTACATTGGAGGAGGTAAATGGTCAGATATCGCGACCAGCGTGATTCCTCCTATAATTCTACTTCTGCGCCTCTCCAGTGCTAAATACCCTCCCTGGCAGTAGGAATACCTTTGAGGATATAACCATTAAAATAATGCGTGAAGCACTATACCCCCTATAATTCTACTCCTGCAGCTCCACACACCACCTTCCCCTCCCTGGCAGCAGGGTTATCTTGGAGGAGATAACTGTTCAGAAAGTGTGTGGGTGGTGATTCCTCCTATCCTTCTATGCCTGCTCATCTATACTATAACTTCCTCTCCCTGGCAGTAGGATTACCTTGGAAGTGATAACTGGTCAGAAAGTGTATGCGGCTTGAATACTCCTATCATTCTACTCTTGTGCCTCTCCCCTGCTACTTCCCCTCCCTGGCAGCAGGATTAGCTTGGAAGAGGTATCTGGTATTATAGTTTGTGTGGCGGGATTCCTATCATTCTAAACCTGCGCCTCCCCACTCCTACTTCCCCTCCCTGGTAGCAGGATTTACTAGGAGCAGATAACAGGTCAGATATTGGTTGCGGCATGATTCCTCCTTTCATTCTACTCCAGTGCCTCTTTACTCCTACTTGACCTCCCTGACAGAGGAATTTCCTTCGAGGATATAACTGGTCACATAGTGTGTGCGGCATGATTCCCCTTATCCTTCTACTCCTGCACCTCTCCACTGTTACTTCCCCTCCCTGGATACATGATTAACTTGGAGGAAGTAACTGGTCAGATAGTGTGTGTGGCGTTATTCCTCTTATCATTCTACACCTGCGCCTCCCCATTCCTTATTCCCCTTACTGGCAGCAGGATTATTTTGGAAGAGATAACAGGTCAGATATTGCTAGCGGCATGATTCCTCTTATCTTCCTACTGCTGTGTAACTCCATTCCTACTTACACCTACTTGGAAACAGGATTACATTGGAGGATATAACTCGCCAGATAGTGTGTGTAGTATTATTCCTCCATTATCATTCTACTCCTTCGCATACCGACTCCTACTTCCCTTCAATGGCAGCAGGATTGCCATGGGTGGATATAACTGGTAAGATAGTTCGATCGGCATGATTCCTCATATCATACTACTCCTATGCCTCCCACACCTACTTCCTCTTGCTGGCAGAAGGATTTTTTTGGAGGAAATAACTGGGCAGATAGTGTGTGCGGCATGATTTCTCCTATCATTCTACTCCTGCGCTTTTCCATTGATACTTCCTCTCCCTGAAAGCAGGATTACCTTGGAGGAGATAACCGGTCAGATATTGCATACACCATGATTCCTCCTGTCATTCTACTCCTGCGACTCCCAGCATCTACTTTCCATCCCTGGCAGCAGGATTACATTGAAGGATATAAATGTTCAGATAGTATGTGTGCCATGATTCCTCATGTCATTTTACACCTGCGCCTCCCCACTGCTAATTCCCCTCCCCGGATGCAGGATTAATTTGGAGGAGATAACTGGTCTGATAGTGTGTGTGGCATGAAAACTCCTATTATTCTACTCATGCACTTACCCACTACTTATTCCCCTCCCTGGAAGCAGGATTAATTTGGCTGAGATAACTGGTCAGATATTGCGAGAGGCGTGATTCCTCCTATCATTATACTCTTCTGCCTTAACACAATTACATCCACTCCCTGGCAGCAGGATTACATTGGAGGTGATAGATGGTCAGATAGTACATGCAGCGCGATTCCTCCTACTATTCTAATCCTGTACCTCCCACATCTACTTCCCCTCCCTGGCAAAAAGAATACCTTGGAGGAGATAACTGGTCAGATAGTGTGTGCGGCATAATTTCACCGATCATTATACTCCTGCGCCTCCTCACAACTACTTCCCATCCCTAGCAACAGGAATGCCTTTGATGAGATAACTGGACAACTAGAGTTTGCAGTGTGATCCTCCCTATGATTCTACTCCTTCGCCTTCCAACACCCACTTCCCCTCCCTGGCATGAGGATCACCTTCGAGGAGATAAATGCTCTAATAGTGTGTGCTGAAGGATCCCACCTATCATTCTACTCCTGCGCCACCCGACACCAACATCCCCTTACTAGCAGCAGGATTTATTTGGAGAACATAACTGGTCAGCTAGTGTATGCGCCGTGAATCCACCTATAAATATACCACTACGCCTTCCCATATTTACTACCCCTTCCCGGCAACAGGATTACCGTGGAGAATATAACTGGTCAGATAGTGTGTGCATCATGATTCCACCTATCATTCTACTTCTGCACATCACCACACACCTACTTCCATTCCTGACAACAGCAGGATTCCCTTGGAGGAGATAACTTTTCAGTAAATGTGTGCAGTGTGATCCCTCCTATTATTCTACTCCCGTGCATAACCACAACTTCTTCCCGCCCTGGCAGTAGGATTACCTTGAAAGAGATAACTGGTCATATATTGCAAATGGCGAGATTACTCCTATCATTCTCTCACGGCCCACCCCACCCCACTCCTACTTCTCCCGGGCAGCCTGAAAACCTTGTAGGAGATATATGGTCAGATAGTGCGCACGGTATGATTTCTCCTATCATTCTACTCCGGCACCTTCCCTCATTAGCTTCGCCTCCCTGGCAAGATTACATTGGAGGAGATATTTAGTCAGATAATGTGTGGGGCGTGAATCCTACTATCATTTTATGCCTGCACCTCCCCACTCTTACTTCCCTTACCCTGGCAGCATGATTACCTTGGAGGAGATAACTGGTCAGTTAGTGCATGCATCGTGATTCCTCCTATTCTTCTACTCCTGTGCCTTCCATTCCTACTGTCCCTCCTTGGCAGCAGGATTACCTTGGAGGAGTTATCTGATCAGATAGTGTGGGCAGCGTGATTCGTCCCATCATTCTACTTCCGCACTTTTCCACTGTTTCCCTGGAAACAGGATTACCTTGTAGGCTATAAATGTTCAGATAATGAATGTGATATAATTCCTCCTATCATTCTTCTTCTGCAATTCCCCTCATCTACTTCCCTACCCGAACAGAGAGATTATCTTGGATGAGATAAGTGGTCAAATATTGAATGCGCCATGATTCCTCCTGTCATTCTACTCCTGCGACTCCCACATCTACTTCCCTTCCCTGGCAAAAGGATTACCTTGGAGAAGATATCTGGTCAGATAATGCATGCGGCGTGATTACTCCAATCATTCTACTTCCGCGCCTCTCCAGTGCTACTTTTCCTCCCTGGTGTTAGGAATACCCTTGGGGAGATATTTGGTCAAATAATACATGCGGCATTATTCCTCCTATCATTCAAATTCTACGGCTCCACACTTCAACTTCCCCTCCCTGGCAGCAGGATTACCATGGAGGAGGTAACTGAAAATATAATGTATGCTGCAGTGTCCATCCAATCATTTTTGTTGCATCGTGATTTCTACTATCATTCTACTCCTACCACTCCCCAAACCTATTTCCCCTCCAGGCAGCAGTATTACCTTAGAGAAGATAACTGTTCAGTAAGTGTGTTAGCCATGATTCCCCCTATCATTCAAATCCAGCACCTGCCCAATTCTATTTCCCTCACAGAATGCAGGATATTATTGTATGAGATAACTTCTCAGCTAGTGTGCAGCAGGATCTCTCCTATCATTCTTCTCAAATGCCTCACCACACCTAACTTCCCTGCCTGGCAGCAGGATTACCTTGGAGTAAATAACCGCTCAGCTAGTGTACTGCAGGATTCCTCTTATCATTCTACTCTAGCGCCTCCCCACACCTACTTTCCCTCCCTGGCAGCTCGATTACCTTGGAGGAGATAATTGCTCAGCGAGTGTGTACTGCTGGATCCCTCCTATTATTCAAATCCTACGCCTCCCCACACCTATTTTTCCTCCTTGGTGGCAGGATTACCTTTGAGGAGATAACTGCTCAGCTATTGTGTACAACAGGATTTATGCTATCATTCTACTCCTACACCTCCCCACACCTACTTTCCCTCCTTGGCAGCAGGATTGCCTTGGAATAGATAACTGTTTAGATATTGTGTACTGCAGGATCCCTCCTATCATCCTAACCCCGCGCCTCCCCACACCTACTTCCCCTCCCAGGAAGAAGGAATACATTGAAGGACGTATCTGTTCAAATAGTGCATGCGGCGTGATTCTGCTTATTATTCTACTCCAATGCATCCCCACTCAAACTTTCCCTCCTTGGCAGCAAGATAACCTTGGAAGTGATAACTACTCACATTATGCGTGCGGCATGATT
Organism: Dryococelus australis; assembly: GCA_029891345.1. NCBI lineage: Eukaryota > Metazoa > Arthropoda > Insecta > Phasmatodea > Phasmatidae > Dryococelus > Dryococelus australis. Next base: position 177,795,400 of record CM056995.1, read on the forward strand.
CCTTATACCATTCTACTACCGCGTCTCCCCGCACCCATTTCCCCTCCCTGGCAGTGAGATTACCTCGGAAGAGAAAACTGGTCAGATAGTGTGTGCGGCATTATTCCTCCTGTCCATCTATTCCTGCGCCTCTCCACTACTACTTCCTCTCCCTTGCTGCAGGATTAACTTGGAGGTGGTAATTGTACATATAGTGCGTGCGGCGGGATTCCTCCTATTATTCTAAAACTGCGAATGCTCACTCCTAATTCGCCTCCCTGGCAGCAGGATTACCTTGAAGGAATAACTGGTCAGATGTTTCTTGCGGCTTGACTCCTCCTATCATTATACTCATGTGCCTCCCCACTTCAACTTTCCCTCACTGGTAGCAGGAATACTTTGTAGCAGATGACTGGTCAGATAGTGCATGCGGCATGATTCCTTCAATTTTTCTACTGCTGTGCCTCCATACACCTACTTACCCTACCTTGGCTACAGGATTACCTTGTATGTGATAACTGATTTGAATTTGTGTGCAATATTATTCCTCCTTTACCATTCTAATCCTGCGCCAACTCTCTCCTACTTCCCTCCCTGGCAGCAATATTACCATGAAGGAGATAATTGGTTAGATAGTGCGGTCGGAATTATTCCTCCTATCATTCTTCTCTCGTACCTCCCCACTCCTACTTTTCCTTCACTGGCAGCAGGATTACCTTGGAGGATATAGCTGGTCAGATAATGATTGCGGCATTATTCCTCCTATCATCCAATGCCTGTACCTTCCCACTCCTACTTTTCTCACCCACAGCAAGATTACCTTGTAAGAGATTACTGTTCAGATAGTGCATGCAGCATTATTCCTCCTATCATTATACTCCTGTGCCTCCCCGCTCCTACTTTTTCCCCACTGGGAGCAAGATTACCTTGGAGAAAATAACTGGTAAGGTAATGTGTGTAACATAATTCCTCCCACTGTTCTACCCCTGTGCCTTCCCTCAACTATTTCCCTCCTTGGCAGCAGGATTACCTTGGAGGAGATAACTGATTGGATAGAGCTTGCCGTATGATTACTCCTACTATTATTCTCCTGCGCCTCCCCAATACTACTTCCCCCCTAACCCCCTTGGCAGCACGATTACCTTCAAGGAGATAACTGGTCAGATAGTGCAAGCAGCATGAATCCCCCTATAATACTACACCTGTACCTCAACGCTCCTACTTACTCTCCCTGGAAAGAGGTTTATCTTGGAGGAGGTAACTGCTCAGCTAGCATGTGCTACAGGATCCCTCCTATCATTCTACTAACACGTCTCCCCACACCTACATCCACTCCCTGTCAGCAGGATTACCTTGGGGGAAATAACAGCTCAGCTAATGTGTGCTGCAGGAATCCTTCTTTCATTCTAAACCTGCGCCTCTCCACACCTACTTCCCATCAATATCAGCAGGATTACCGTGGAGGAGGTAACAGATCATATTATGTGTGTTGCAGTGTCCCTCCGATAATTCTACTCCTGCACCTCACTACTCCTACATCCCCTCACTGGCAGCAGGATTACCTTGGAGGAGATAACTGCTCACCTTCTGTGTGCTACACGATCCCTCCTATCATTTTGCTAATGCGCCTCCCCACACCTTCTTCCCCTCCCTGTAAGCATTTTAACTTGGAGGAAATAACTGATCAGCTAGTGTGTACTGTATTGACCCTCATATCATTCTTCTCCTGCGCTTCCCCACACCTTATTCTCTTCCCTGTCAGCATAATTGCTATGGGGAGATAACTGCTCAGCTAGTGGGTGCTGAAGTATTCCTACTATATTTCTACTCCTGTGCCTCCCCACAACTACATCCACTGGATTTCCTTGGAGGAGATATCTGTTCAGATATTTGTTGTGCCATGATTTCTCCTTACATTCTATGCCTACCACTCCCCACACCTATTTCTCCACCTGGCAGCAGTATTGCCTTGGAGAAGATAACTGGTTAATAAGTGCTTTCGGCATAATTCCCCCTATCATTCAAATCTGGCACCTGCCTACGTCTATTTCCCTCACAGAATGCAGGTTATTATTGGATGAGATAACTGCTCAACTAGTGTGCTGCAGGATCTCTCCTATCATACTTATCCTATGCCTCACCACGCCTACTTTCCCTGCTGGGCAGGTGGACTACCTTGGAGGAGATAACCACTCAGCTAGTGTGTGCTGCAAGGTCCTTCCTATCATTCTACTCCTGTGCCTTTCCCCACCTAATTTCCCTCCCTGACAGCAGGACAAACTTGGAGGAGATAACTGTTCAGCTAGTGTGTACTGCAGGTTTCCTCCTGTCATTCTGATCCTGTGCCTCCCCACACCTAATTCCTTTTACTGACAGTAGGATTACTTTGGAGGAGATAACTGATCAGCTAGTGTACTACAGGATTCCTCCTATCATTCTACTCCTGTCCCTCCCCACACCTAACACCATTCACTGGCAGCATGATTACCTTGGAGGAGATATCTGGTAAAATAGTGTGTACAGTATGATCCCTCTCATCACTCTACTCCTGCACCTCTCCTCACATTATTTCCCTCTCTGGCAGCAGGATTAACTTGGAGCAGATAAATTCTCATATAGTGTGTACTTCAGGACCCCTCCTATCATTCTACTCCTGCGCCTCCGCACACCTACATTTCCCTCCTTTGCAGCATGATTACCTCGGAGGAGATAACTGCTCACCTACTGTGTACTGCAGTTTCCCTCCCATCATTCTACACCTGGACCTCCCCACACCTACTTTCCCTGTCTGGCAGCAGGATTGCCTTGGAGGAGATAACTGCTCAGCTAACGTGTACTGCAGGTATCCTCTTATCATTCTACTTCTGTGCCTCCCTACACCCACTTCCTCTCTCTGGGGCAGTAATACCTTGGAGGAGATACCTTCTCTGCTAGTGTGTAGTGCAGGATCCCTCCTATCATTCTGCTCCTGCGCCTCTCTACTACCACTTCCCCTCCCTTGCTGCAGGATTATCTTGGAGGAGGTAATTGAACATATATTGCGTGGGGCGTGATTCCTCCTATCATTCTACAAACTCGACTCCTCACTCTAACTTCTTCTCTCATGCAGCATGATAAATTTTGAGGAGATATCTGATTGGAAATCGCGTGTGGTATCATTCTTCTTATCATTATACTTCAGTGCCTCCCCAACCCTACTTCCCCTCCTTGCAGCAGGATTACATTTGCGGAGATAACTGATTGGGTTAGGCATGCGGTATCATTCCTCCTATCATTATATTCTTGTGCCTCCCCACTACTACTTTTCCCTACCTGGCAGCTGTAATAATTTGGAGGAGATAACTATTCACATATTGCATGCAGCATGATTCCACATGTCATTCTACTCCTGCACTCCTAAAATCTACTTCCTCTCCGTGGCAGCAGGATTACCTTGGAGTAGATATCTGTTCAGGTAGTGCGTGCAATATATTCAACCATTAATTCTATTCTTGCATCTTCCCACTCCTACTTTAACTCGCTGGCAGCAGGATTACATTGGAGGACATAACTACTCAGCAAGTGTGTTGCAGGATTTTTGCTACTATTATAGGCCTGTGCCTCCCCACATGCACTTTTCCTCCATGGCAGCAGCATTACCTTGGTGGAAATAACTAATCAAAGTGTTTGCGGCGTGGTTCCTCCTATCCTTCTGATCCTGCGCCTCTCAACAGCTACTTCCCCTCCCTTGCAGCAATATTAACTTGGTGGAGATTATTGGTCATATAGTGCGTTCTGCGTGATTCCTCCTTTCATTCTTCTCCTTTGCCTCCCCTCTCCTACTTTTCCCCAATCTGGCAGCGGGATTACCTTAGAGGAGATAGCTTGGCAGAGAATGCGAGCGGCATGATTACTCCTATCATTCTTCTTCTTAAACTCTTCACTTCTACTTCGTCTCCCTGGCGGCAGGATTTCCTTGGAGGAATAACTTGTCAGATATTGTGTGAGGCCTGATTATTCCTAATATTATACTCGTGCACCTCTCCACTCCAACGTAATCTCCCTGACAGCAGGATAACCTGGGGACAGAAAACTAATCAGATAGTGTGTGTGGCGTGATTCCTCATATCATTCTACTCCTTTGCCTCCCCATCCCTACTTCCCCACATAGGCAACAGGATTACCTTGGGGAAAATAACTGGTAATGTAGTGTGTATAGCGTGATTCCTCCTATAATTCTACTTCGGTGCCTCTCCAGTGTTATTTCTTCTCCCTGGAAATAGGAATATCTTTGAGGGCATTACTGGTCAAATAATGTGTTCGGGGTGAAACCTCCTGTCATTCTACTCCTGAGCCTCCCCCTGGTTACTTCCCCTGCCTGAAATCAGGATTACTTTGGAGGCGGTAATTGGTCAGATAGTGCATGCAGCATGATTCCTCCTATAACTCTACTCCTGCACCTCCACACTCCTACTTCCCCACCCTGGCAACAGGTTTACCTTGGAGGAGATAACTGCTCAGCTAGTGTATGCAGCAGGATCCCTCCTATTATTAAACTCTTGTGCCACCCCACATCCACTTCCCCTCCCTGGCAGCATGATTACCTTGAAGGAGTTATCTTGTCAGCTAGTGTGTGCTGAAGGATCCCTGCTATAATTCTACTCCTGGGCCTCCCCTGAACTACTTCCCATTCCCAGCAGCAGGATTACCTTCGAGGAGATATATGGTAATTTAGTGCATGCGACGTGATTTCACCAATCATTTTACTCCTGCGCCTTATGTGCCTACTTTTCATCCCAGGCAGAAGGATTACTTTGGAGTAGTTAACTGCTCAGGTATTGTGTACTGCAGGATTCCACTTTCATTCTACTCCTGCGCCTCCCCACACTAATTCCTCTCACTGGCAGAAGGATTTCCATGAAGGGGATATATGGTCAGATAGTGCATGCGGCGTGATCTCTCCCCTCATTCTTCTACTGCGCATCCGCACACCTACTTTTCCTCCTTTGCAGCAGGATTACCTTGGAGGAGATAAATGCTCAGCAAGTGTGTACTACAGGATATTTCCTATCATATTACTCCTGCACATCCCCACAACTACTTCCCCTCCATGGCAGCAGGAATAACTTGGAGATAACTGGTCAGATAATGCGGCGACGTGGTCCCTCCTATCATTCTACTCCTGTGCCTCCCCCACCTAAATCCTTTCACTGGCAGTAGGATTACTTTGGAGGAGATAACTGCTCAGATAGTGTGTTTCAGGATTCCTCCTGGCATTCTACTTCTACGCCTCCCCACACCTATGTCACGTGACTGGCAGCAGGTTTATATTGGTGGAGATACCTGGTCAGATCGTGCGTGTGGTGTGATTCCTCATATCATTAAAATCCTGAGCCTCCCAACGCCTACTTTACCTTACTGACAGCAGGATTGCCTTGGAAGAGATTACTGCTCACCAACTGTGTACTGCATTTTCTCTCCCATCATTCAACACCTGGACCTCCCCACACCTACTTTCCCTCCCTGGCAGCAGGATTACCTTGGTGGGCATAACTGCTCAGATATTGTGTACCGCAGGATTCCTCCTATCATTCTACTACTGTGACTACCTGTATGTAACATCTTTCATGTCAGCAGAATTATTTTGGAGCAGGTAACTGCTCAACTACTGTACTGCATGATTCCTCCTGTCATTCTACTTCTGCGCCTCCCAAAATTATTTACGTCCCCTTCCTGGAAGCAGAGTTACCCTAGAGAATATAAATGCTCTATTAGTGTGGGCTACAGGACCCCAACTATCATTCTACTCCTGTACATCCCCACACCTACTTGGCCCTCCCTGGCAGCGGGATTTCATGGAGGAGATAACTGCTCAGATAGTGTGTACTGCAGCATCCCTCCTATCAATAAACTCCGGCGCCTCCCCACACCTATTTTCCCTCCTTGGCAGCAGGATTACCTATGAGGAGATAACTGCTCAGCTATTGTGTACCACAATATTTATTCTATCATTCTACTACTGTGCCTCCCCACACCTAATTCCTCTCACTGGCAGCAGTAGTACCTTGGAGGAGATATCTGCTCAGCTAATGTGTGCAGCAGGATTCCTCCTATCATTCTACTCCCATGCCTCCCGACATAAATCCTTTCACTTACAACAGCATTACATTGGAGGAGATAACTGCTCAGTTATTGTACTACAGAATTCCTCCTATAATTCTATTTCTGCGCCTCCCCACACCTACGTCCGCTCCCAGGCAGCAGGATCACTTTGGTGGGTATAATTGTACAGTTAGTGTAAGCTGCAGGATTCCTTCTATTATTTTACTCGTGCATCTCCCCATACATACTTTCCCTCCCTGGCAGCAATATTGCCTTGGAGAAGATAAGTGCTCAGCTGTTGTGTACTATAGGATTCCTCCTATCATTCTACTCCTGTCCCTCCCCATACATTATTCCCCTCACTCCAGCAGGATTAACTTTGAGGAGATATCTGTTCAGATAATGCATGCTGCATTATCCCTCCTATCATTCTACTCCTGCGCTTCCCCACAACTACTTCTCCTACTTGGAAGCAGGTTTACTTTGTAGGAGATATCTGATCAGCTAAATTGTGCGGCAGGATTCCCCCTTTAATTCAACTTCTGCGCCTCCCAATATATATAATTACCCTCACTGGCAGCAATATTTCCTTGGAGGAGATAGCTGCTCAGCTAGTGTGCACTGCAGATATCCTTCTATCATGCTACTCCTGTACCGGCCCACAAATAATTCCGTTCACTGGCAGCAGGATTGCTTTGCACGAGATAACTGCTCAACTAGTGTACAACAGGATTCCTTCAATCATTCTACTCCTGCACATTCCCTCACCAACTTTCCCTCTCTGGCAGCAGAGTTACCATGGCGCAGGTAATGCTCAGAAAGTCTGTACTCCGTGACACCTCCTATAATTCTACTCCTGCCCCACCGAACACCTACTTTGCCCCCCTGGCTGCAGGAAAACCTTCGAGGAGATAACTGCTCAGAAATTGTGTACTGCAGGATTTCTCCTATCATGTTACTCCTGCGCCTCCTCACATATAATTCCCCTCACTGGCAGTGGGATTTCCTTGGAGGACATATTTGGTGAAATTGTGCATGCAGTGTGATCCCTTTCATCATTCAACTTCAGCACTGTACCTCAGATACTTTCCCTCACTAGCAGCAGGATTAACTTCGAGGAGATAACTGCTCAACTAGTGTATTCAGCTGGATTCCTCTACCATTCTACTCCTGTGTCTGCTTACAACTATTTCCCCTCACTGGCAGCAGGATTATGTTGGTAGAGATATCTGGTCAGAAAGTGCATGCGGCGTGTTTCCTCCTATCATCATACTCCTGCGCCTCCCCACACCTTCTTTACTTCACTGGCAGCAAGATTACCTTGGAGGTGATAATTCCTCAGTTAGTGTGTGCTGCAGGATCCCTTCAATGATTCTACTCCTGTGTCTCCCCAAAACTAATTTCCCTCCCTGGCAGCAGCATAACCTTGGAACAGATAACTGCTCAGATAATGTTTACGGCAGGACCCCTTCTATCATTCTAGTCCTGCGCCTCCGAACATCTTCTTTCCTTCCCTGGCAGCATGATTACATTTGTAGGAGATTACTGCTCAGCTATTGTGTACTGCAAGTTCCCTCCTTTCGTTATAATCCTGTGCCCCCGCACTTAATTTCCCTCCCTGGCAGCAGGTTTACCTTGGTGGAAAGAGCTGCTCAGCTTCTGTTTGCTGCAGGATTCCTCTTATCATTCTACTCCTGTGCATACCCACACCTAATACAGCTCAGATGCAGCAGGAGTACCTTGGAGGGTATAACTACTCAACTAGTGTGTGTTGCAGGATTTATCCTTTCACATTACTCCTGTGCCACCCCAACCCTAATTTCTCTCCCTGGTAGCAGGATTACCTTCGAAGAGAGAACTGATCAGCTAGTGTGTTCTGCGGGATCCCTCCTACCATTTTACTCATTCACCTCCCCACAACTACTTTCCCTCCCTGGCAGCAGGATTACCATGGAGAGGATAACCGCTCTGCTATTGTGTCCTTCAGGAATCCTATCATTCTACCCCTGTGACTCGCCACACATAATTCCCCTCACTGGCAGCAGGATTACCTTGAAGGAGATGTCTGGTCAGATAGTGCATGCGACGTTATCCCTACTATCATTTTACACCTGCGCTTCCCACAACTCCTTTCCCTTCCTGGTAGCAGGGTTACTTTGGAGAAGATTCCTGATCAGTCAGTGTGTGCTGCAGGATTACTTATATCATTCTACTCCTCCGCCTTCCCACGCCTACTTTCTCTCCCTGGCACCAGGATTACCTTGGAGGAGATATCGGGTTAGAGAGTGCATGCAACATAAGCCCTCCTTTCATTCTACCCCTGTGCTTCCACACACCTACTTTAATTCCCCAGGTGGCAGTATTATCTTTTAGGAAATAACTGCTGAACTAATGTGTGCTGAAGAATTCCTCCTATAATTCTACTCCTGTGCCTCCCCACACCTACTTCCCTTCACTGCTAGCAGGATAACCTTGGTGGGGATATCTGTACAAATAGTGTGATAGGCATGATTCCTCCTATCATTCTACTACTACGCTCCCCACAACTACGTTCACTCCTGGGCAACAGGATTACTTTCAAAAAGAGATAAATGCTTAGCTAGTGTTTACAGTAGGATTCCTCCTGCTTTTCTATTCCTGCGCCTCCCTCCACCAAATACCCTTCCCTGGGAGCAGGATTACCTCGGAGGAGATAACATCTCAGCTAGTATGAACTGCAGGATCCCTTCTTTCATTCTACTCCTGTGCCTCCCCAAACCTACTTTCCTTCCCTGGCCGAAGGATTATATTGGAGGAGATAATTGCTCACATAGTATGAGCTGCAGGATCCATACTATCATTCTACGCCTGCACTCCCCACACCTGCATTCACTCCCTGGCAACAGGATTGTCTTTGAGGACATAACTGCTCAGCTATTGTGTACTGCAGGATATCTCCTATCATTCTACTCCTGTGCCTAGCCAAACATAATACCCCTCACTGGCAAAAGTATTACATTCGAGGAGATATCTGGTCATATAGAGCGTGAGGTGTTATCCACCCTATTATACTACTCCTGCGTCTCAAAACAACTACTTTCCCTGCCTGGCATCAGGATTACTTTGAAGGAGATAACTGCTCAGCTTGTATGTGCTGTAGGATCCCTTCTATCATTCTGCACCTGCCCACACCTTCTTTCCCTCCCTGGCAAGAGGAATACTTTGGAGATATCTGCTCAACTATTGTGTACCACAGGATTCCTCCTTTCATTATATTCCTGCGCCTCCCTACACCTACTTTGACCTCTGGCAGCAGTATTACCTAGACGGACATAACTGCTCAGCTAGTGTATGCTACAGGATTCTTAATACCATTCTACTCCTGCGCTTCCCCACACATAATTCCCCTCACTGGCATCAGGATTACATTGATATATATATTCAGATATTGTGTGCGGCGTGATCCCTCCTTTCATTCTACTCCTGCGCTACCACACACCTACCTTCACTCGCCAGTCAACAGATTAAACGATAATGAAATAACTGCTCAGCTAGTGTGTGCTGCAGGATTCCTCCTGTCATTCTGCATTTGTGCCTCCCCTCCCCTCACCTACTTACACTCTCTGGACGCAGGAATACATTGATGGAGAAATCTGATCAGATAGTGTGTGCGGTGAGATGCCTCCTATTATTCTACTTCTGCGCCATCCCACGCCCACTTTCCCTTCCTGGCAGCATGATTACCTTGGTGGAGGTATCTGGTCAGACATTGTGTGCGGCGTGATTCCTACTATTATTCTTCTCCTGTGTCTCCCCACGCCTACTTTCCATCCTTGGCAGGAGGATTATATGGGAGGAGAATACTGCTCATGTAGTGTGTAATGCAGGATCCCTCCAATCCTTCTACTCCTCGGCCTCTCCACACCTAATTTTCCTCCCTTCCAGCAGGATTACCTTTGAGTAGATAACTGCCCAGCTATTGTGTACTGCAGGATTCTTCCTATCATTCTACTGTTGCGCATCCCCACACACAAATGCACTCAGTTTCAGCAGGATTAACTTGATGGAGATAATTGCTCAGCTAGTGTGTTCTGGAGGATTCCTCGTATCATTCTACTCCTGTGCCTCTCAACACATAGTTCCCCTTACTGACAGCAGGATTACCTTGGAGGAGATGTCTGGTCAGTTTCTGCATGGGGCGTGATCCCACTTGCGATTCTACTCCTGAGCACCCCACACATATTTCCCTCGCTGTCAGTAGGATTGCCTTGTAGGAGAAAACTGGTCAGCTACTGTGTAATGCAGTTTCCCTCTCATCACTCTACTCCTGCGCCTCCCGAAGCCTACTTTCAATCCCTGGCAGCAACCTTGGAGGAGATAACTGCTCAGGAAGTGTGTACTGCAGGATCCCTCCTATCTTCCTACACCTGCGCCTCTCCCACACCTTATTTCGTCCCTGGCAGCAGGATTATATTGGAGGAGATAACTGCTCAGCTATTGTGTACTGTAGGAATCCTTCTAGCATTATACTGCTGCGTCTCCCCACTCATAATTCCCCTCACTGGAAGAAGGATCTACTTGGTGGAGGTAACTGCTCAGCTAGGTTGTTCTGAAGGATTCCCCCTGTAATTCTACTACTGTGCCCCCCACACATAATTCGCCTCACTGGAAGAAGGATTACCTAGTGAGAAAACAACTGGTCAGCTACTGTGTACAGTAGGATTCCTCCTGTCATTCTACTTCTGTTCCTTCCCACACATAATTCCTCTCACTCAGGATCCCTCCTTTCATTCTATTCCTGTTCTTCACCACTTCTACTTCCTTCGCTGGCAGCAAGATTATCTCGCAGAAAATAACTGGTCAGCTTGTTTGTTCGGTGCGATGCCTCTTATCATTCTAATCCTGCGCCTCCCCACTCCTACTTCCTCTCCCTGACAGCTGGGTGGGGATTTAAAGACGTAATATATTGATTTTTGGTTGTCCTATGTCGATCCTCGCCAACAGAGGTACATTATATATTAAGGAACTCATTGCAGAAATATTGCACAAGTTACAAATCAAAAAACTACAATCTATAGCCTACAACCTACTTGTAACTGCTTAATGGAGCAGATGTTTAAGATTCCTACCCAACAACTAACATGTTGCGCTAGGAACGATCCTTAATACTTTGACGAATACTTAAAATACATAATGTTTCATTTCATTTCATTCGTAAATGTAAGTACTATATTCTCACCGTTTTTCCTTATCCACGGAGTTGAGGCAAACTGCCCTCGCTTGTCATAAGCCATTCTTTCTCCCCCTGCGCATATGAATGGTGCGAAAATCTCAAAGAGCTACGAGACCAAACACGAGTTAAATTATGGCATTCCAGTTGCAATAGAAGCGTAGTTTTGATAGCACATATAGACCAAACGACCTATAAGTATATAAGTTTTCATATGGCTAAAAACACATGAGACAAAAAACATTTACCTTCAAATACCAAGGACCCTATGAAGTAGTTAAAATACTAGGCCCGTTGACAATCGCGGTTTCAATACATATTCGGTGTTGTGAGAAAATTGAAACTGTCAGCACAAGGAATGCGAAACTGACCATTGTACGGCGCTAACTCTTACCCTTATGTTACAGGCACAGACAGAATGGCATTGTGAACCCAGGACTGTCCATTCCAATGATGTACCAGGTGATCTGCTTCGTCGTCATGCACACGGTGAGCCTTAAATTACGGACGGACGCCGAGCCGCTTTACAGGACGCACCACGGCGTGTACTTCAGCCAACTGACGCCGCAAATTCATTTCGAAGAAACGGCGCCACTGCTATTCACGCTGCCGTTGCTGGAACCACTGACTCCCAACAAGGTAGACGAGTGGTTCCACAGAGCGTGTGTCAGTCGAAACTCTTTTGTGTGTCACAACGCTGAAAAACTAAAAAATATTTTTAATGCATCTTATGTAAATTTAGAGAACCAATTACTTTCTGAAGTTTCCCTTCCCACACGTAATAAACGCTCCCTAACCTTTCTAGGTGAAGCAGCGACGTGGTGTTGTGATACTTACGACACGCCGCTTCAAAGATTTGCTATCCAACGAGGAGATGTTGTCTGTCCAAATCTCAGAACTAGAAAATAAGGTTAAGTCTTTCATTAAGGATCTCAACTTAACCGTAAATGCTGTTGGTGAAATCAAGGAACAGGTGCAATCAAAAATAATCTCTATGTTTAGTAAAATTAAATCTTTATCGCACGACTTCATTTCACAAGTTAATGAAATCCAGAACACTCCAGTTTTAAGTCAAATGATGGTTGGTATAGTGTTAGTTGGTTATTGTTGGTACAAAGTTATTTTAGATATTAGCCTAAATACTTACATTCAGGGTTGCCAGAACAACATGTTACCACTGCATGCATTAAGCAAATGTCTTTTAATTGGAGCTGGCAAAACTCGAGATGAAATTTGGCAAAATAAATTTCAAATTAAGTATTCAAATTACAAATATTATAAATTATTACACAGTTCCTATAACGGAATGTGCGTTTCCTCCGACAAAAATTATGATTGAAATTCAAGTTTCTTTGCAAAATGTTCAAGCTAGGTGCAGAATTATAAGGCAGTTCCACCTGCATATTTTTATACAAATTTATCGTGGACAATTAACCTGCCTAAATACATCATTGCAATAGACATGATTACACACCTCACTAGGATGGTTGCCGAGGAATGCAATAAGATTCAGGGAATGTGTTTAGTTTCAAAACACACTACTGCGACCAACAAGGTAAGTTGCCTTAAAGCCGCGTCTACACTGTCGCGCGACCACATTGCGTGAGCTGCAGCAACACCAGGGTGACTGGTCACACAACACTGTCGCACGACCATGTCACGTGACCTCTGTCAGATGACCATCACCTGTTTACACCAAGCATATCATACAATGTGGTGCTATATGTCAACTACCCTGGCTACACCTGATCAACAGAACTTCAGTTAGCAAGATATGGGACAATGAGGATGTCCTCGTAACTAAGGCGGCATGTATTGGTTTCGCTTGTAAACAGAGACGCACACGGCGGAATTGGGTGCGCCCTTCTTTAAAGAGGAGAAATACATACAGTGGCACTGATCTAATGGCAGTCCTAGTATGCGATGACATTGATGAATTAAGTATAGAGTAGTGGAGCAATGGTGGTAACAAAAATTCCTTTCGGGTGTCAAGTAGTGATTTTGAACAACTACCGTGTATAATAGGTCATATAGACAAGCAATGCCAATAAAGGAACGCTTAGGAGTCACTTTGAGGTTTATGGAAAGTGAAGATTTGTACAGGTCGTTAGAAATGACAATGAAGATATCGCGTTCAACTATTTCAAAGTGCATACCACGTGAAACCCTTGTAGAAGCACTGGAGGACTACGTACCTGCATGTAGGCTGCGTTGTATGCGTTATGTTAATAACTAACAGAATAACTGTACTTGTTTACATAGCAACTGATCTGGTCATTTCGATATACTGCATTCATATGCAGCCTGCCACACTCCTGCCAATTAAACCAGTGTTCGTTGCAGATTACGCTTACCCCTGTCTAATAACACAATGAAGCCTTTTCCAGGACAACATAAGGAAACAAAAATACAAACATACAACTACAGAGTAAGTTGAGCTAGACGAACAGTGGGAAATGCCTTCGGAATTTTATATTCAGTGTTTCGTTTCTTACGAAAACCATTGTTTTTGGAAACAAGTACCGCCTCATTGCTTGTGCTAACAACGGCACATTTACATAATTTCTTACGACGAAACAGTACTGCATCAAGGATTTACACATCACCTGAAAGTTTCGACGTAGAGTGCAATGACACCCGTGAAGTGATCCCTGGGATTTGGAGAAGAGATACAGCGAACCAAACATTGTTTCTACCTTTTCGGAGGGTTCCTAGGAGGAGTTCAGAAGCTGCTATTGAAATAGGAGAAGAATTGGCACAGTATTTCCTGACAGCGGAAGGTTCTGTACCGTGGCAACAGGACATGTGTGGATAAACAATTCCAATATACTGATTGGTACAGACCTATACAGTCTTTATAACTGCAGCTATAGTACATTTACGATACGTTGAGTGCTTTGTAATTAATATGTCTAAGTAATCACACCGTTACTGTGTTAAATTACACCCACACTTTCGTCTGTTTGCTCCCAGGTACGTTGGTTATAAATTAAGCACAGTAATTCCTGGCTGTGACGTCATGGTAATTATAAATTGTTGCCATTAGTGGAACCTGAGGTGCCCAATGTACCGCAAAGGTACTATGCATGTATACATACAAGCGTATATAGTATGTCAAGTTATGTAAATTTAACGTAATGCTAAGGGCCCGTTTCAAATTATCTACATGGTTTTCTTCCGATTAATTTGTAATTCCAGTGTAGTTCAGACAGCAAGAAATGGTTATTGTCAACCCAATTCGAGTATTCGCTTCCTGAGGTAATTAGAAAATATAAAACCCCTTCTGTAAACGTTCATTGTAATACCATCTATTTTTTTAGCGGGGTGTACACAGGTGCACACAAGTGCATGGAACTGGTGGAAGAATCAGCTATGACCTTTGTGAAGGGACCATCCCAAAACTTGCCTGGAGTGATATCGGGAAAACATGGCAAGCTGACATCAGGTTGGTAGGACCGGGAATCAAACCTGCGTCTTACCGAATGCGAGTCCAACATTTTACCATTGCGGCACTTCACTCCATTAATACTGCTCTTTTTCTACTTATTGTGTTACATTTACACTCCCTATAGTTTATTTGGCCTATTGAATCGTACCTGTAATGTACTGCATGATGCACGTTGTGTGTTCCTGTTGCTGGGACCAGCTTCTGCGAAGGGAGGCCAGCGTCGCTCTGCGGCGAGGCGCGGGGTGACCTCGGCCAGCTGAAACTCTGTTTATAATAACAGACCTCGGGGGATCGAGCACGAAGTCAGAAGGGTTGTATATAAGCTCAGGGTGCTGGAAGCTCAGGGCGCCATCTTGCCTGCTGCCGCCGGAGGCGCTGCCCGTGAGACGCCCAGACAAGGGGACCGCAGCCCGAAGTCCGCCATCAACGCCCGACAAGAGCCGGTCGTCGAGAGAGCTGTGCTGCTGCGACGAGACCTAGGATAAATATTGAATCCCTGGTAGGGCGACGTAAGGCAATGTAGGGCGCGGGACTCGCGACGGCCTAAGCTCTTTAAAGCATTGCTTATCCGATTCGAATTAAAGCTTATCCAAGCTCGACTTGGGGCATCAGCGCCCTATTGAGCTATTACTGAACTGAACGACTTGTGTATTGAATATTTGTAGAAATTGCTACCTGTTTTAAGAGCCTACTTGAGGCTTAATTGTAATTGTTTAGTAAATTAATGAAAGTAGTATTTTGAAAACGAGTGCTTTATGCATGAGCTACCTAGACTTCCTAGTTAATGCGTGATCTGCTCCCACAGGAGATGCCACAGCAAATGGTGGAGGTACTCGGCTCTTCCACCCACCCCTTAACATTAAAGTAAATTAAATTGGAAACAGTAAAGTTATTCGTAAAAAACGTGTAGTGCCGTCCACCTGCCTTCAGAGGTTGAATTCCCTTGCGTAGACCTGGTCAACGCATCTGGAATAGAAAACGTCGAAAGCAATAGTAAGCACTCATTCACGCCAGTGTTGTTGTGTCAGTAAGCACTTTATTCGCGGCCGCACCAGAGCACGATGGCCAGAATTGCCCGTGGCGAAAAGCTGCCAGGCCGAACAGTCGCCCAGTTTATGCCTTAGAATAATTGTGTGTGCTTGCCTAAAGTAATAAATGCATGTTCAAAACACGAATCTGCTTTTCGGACCGTATTGTACCTATTGCTTTTGCAAAATTTCTACAACTCTGTGGCTAATGTGGAAATAGTAGAGAGTAGAAAAGCTTGCTTCACTATTTTGTACTCTAACGCACATGTTACACACGCTACACACAAACAACTTCCATGTCAGAAAAACCTACTGCATCTCTTGCTAAAACTGCCAGAAACATACTGAAACACGCTACTATTGATTTAACGTAATAGCAAAAAAAAATTTCAAAAGCAAACTACATCCAACATAGAAAAAAAACCAAAATCTCATAACGTCAGCAGAAAAACTATTAACAGAGAACTTTGGCATACTAAACAAATATGACACTACAGCAACACAGCTAACTCACAGCCTTGTAAGTAAAACAACACACAGCGGACTTTTGCCATCAACAGCAACACCCTCACATCAAAACATTGAACAACAGGACATGTATTATTTAAGACCTCTAAAAATTGACACCACAACGGAACACGAATACGCAAACTTACACGAAGTTACAGCTGATCGCACTTGCCAGATCTCACCTTTGGCATCACCAATACCAGCACAAGAGCACAATATGGCCAACCTACCACCAATAAATGTAGTTGTGCAACATCCAATGACAGTGAACAAATTTCCGGGCGATTATAGCGACAAATGGTGGGAGTTCTTAGAACAGTACAACCACACGGTTGAAAATAATAATTGGGATGACACGGAAAATTACGCAGATTAAAATTTTATCTCACAGGTTCAACCAATCACGAGCTAGACAACTATATGCAAAGTCGTGCAGGACAAACCACATGAGCCGACGCAATTGCCAAAATGAAAAAGATCTTCCTGACACCGGCCAAAGAAGAACACTTACGCAATCTTCTATACACGACAAAGCAAAAACTGCATGAAAGCGCCCTCACACACATAGAAAACTGGTTGTTTTATAGGAAATAC